>OZ023231.1:37197778-37412612 GCA_964006365.1 Trididemnum miniatum | reverse complement strand
TTCCTTGTGCTGTTTTCAACTCCCTTGTAGTTGGCTTAAAAGTACCTTGTAGTTCCTAGTAGTGTATTCATCAACTTTGTACTTGGTTTAAAAGTACCTTGTAGTTCCTTGTGCTGTTTTCAACTACCTTGTAGCAGCTATAAAAGCACCTTCTAGTTCCTTGTGGTGTTTTCAACTACCTTGTAACAGCTATAAAAGTACCTTGTAGTTCCTTGTGGTGTTTTCAACCACCTTGTAGTTGGTTTAAAAGTACCTTGTAGTTCCTTGTAGTGTTTTCAGCTACTTTGTACTTGGTTTAAAAGTACCTTGTAGTTCCTTGTGCTGCTTTCAACTACCTTGTAGTAGCTATAAAAGTACCTTGTAGTTCCTTGTAGTGTTTTCAACTATCTTGTAGTTGGTTTGAAAGTACCTTGTAGTTCCTTGTAGTGTTTTCAACTACTTTGTACTTGGTTTAAAAGTACCTTGTAGTTCCTTGTGCTGTTTTCAACTACCTTGTAGCAGCTATAAAAGTACCTTGTAGTTCCTTGTAGTGTTTTCAAGCATTTTGAAGGTTTAAAAGTACCTTGTAGTACCTTGTAGTTCCTTGCAGTGTTTAGTAGGACCCCCCCGGTAGTCTACCACCTGCTTAATTATCGATACCAGGATACCGGTACCCATTATTACCTGAAAAATCTCTTGCGCCTTGCAAGCGATATCTTGTACAGTATCTTGTCCAGCTTGATTCAAAAAATATGGATTAACGCGACTCTCTTCAGCAGTAGTAGTCATTATCACAAAATGTAAAAAGGCCTCACCAATCCTGCAAGCAGCAATACCGTAACCAAGTTCCAGTTGATCCGACCAAGCAACCAGGTGCTGGCAGTTGTCACAAAACCTAATACTGGAACCGGCATCGGTATTATAAGATTCTTACGTCATCTTTGGGTGAAAAGTTATTGCCATATTGGCACTAGGTAAGCGGTAGGGTCGCTGCTTGGCAGTGCTAGCGAACTAACAATCAACCTTGGAAGTGGCTATTTTTACGGGCCCGTAACACTTGTCTCTTTGGTTTATTTTATTACTTCGTCACGCTCCCGTAGAACCAGGAGAGTGCGAAAGGATAATAAAAGAAACCAATCGCTTATTTGTACGAGCCTGTACAAATAATCACTGCCATCAATCTTATCGAACATACTTATTAAAGAACATTATTTAATGTACCGTACTGTATAGTGACTGCAATAACATCATATATATTTTCTCACACTGAATTTATGTTTTGCAGTCATAACTAGCTTCCTCAAGGTCTGTTTACACTAAATGCGATTTTAGTCCGATTTGCTGTCGCACAAAATTTCATAAAATTTTTGACGTGAGCAGTTAACAAAAATATCTTCCACGCAATTTAAACCCAAACAGTTTTGCTTCCTACCGGTTGTTTTCCGAAGCACCTAACGATTGTATTCTAGAATGCCGCGCAAAGTGACGTAGCTTTACGTCATAACCTCTAATTGTTTCGTAGCCTACGTCACTAAACGTACGAAAAGTTTCATCGTATTCTGTGTAAACACATCCTAAGGCTTAATTCTCACTGTTTCTTTCCGCCTGCATTACAGTCATTTTCCGCCTGCATTGCGGATTACAAAACCATAACTGATATTTCATGAGTACGCCCTCTCAGTCATAAACTGAAGGCCGAACAGTTAACGTGGTCCATAAGACCTCCGTGAGTTATGATCTCGAACCCTTCGTGTAATAGCAAGCAGATGTTTTAATGTTATCTGTTACGTTATTTGTTATTGTTGTGATTAACGTGATTCTATTTGAATAAGGTACCGTTCGAGTAAGGTTGTATTTTGATTAAAGTAAACGTAACGTTGGAGTCAGATAAACTGTTGCACTTGTTCGTTTCAGTACATTTGACTGCATCGGTGACCCCGACGTGATGAGCCTACTCCCTATACGTCATGCGTTTTAAAGGGGAACTGAACCGAATTTCAATGAAAGGTGAAAATAACAATGAGGTGATGTAAAGCCTTTAAAAAAAACGGAGTTTTTTTGTGGTTTAGTTTAGGAAAAATCAGTGGAAATCCGTCTAACTCCCCTAATCCGCTTTTTGGCTGATGACGTCACTGGCCGTGTAGAACTGAAACTGCCTATGGGAAAAGCAGTGTAATGACATATACGTGAGCGTTATGTGCTAGCAGATATAATGTGTTTCGATCAGTTTGTGTTTGCATATGGTAGTTAGTAGAGATTAGTGCTTTCTAAAAAGCCTACTTTTGTTGCGCCACAGACTTTCTATTACATAGACTGGAAACTTAAAATTATGCCTTTTTTCTCTCACGCTTCAGTGGTTCTGGGTCGACAGCGATGTCTGGACGATCTCGCACAATGAAAGCTTTGCAGCTATAGCCTTTTGTGAGCGATTGCAAATGCGCAGCTGGAATTGTGCGTAAAATGATATCGTAAAATTAAAAATATGAAACTCCGATCAAGAATTTTGCGTTTAATAAACACAACACGCTTTATAAAAAAGTGAAAGTAATTGGCCTAAATAGCACGCAATATGACGGTTTTAAAAGATATAAAGTGCGTTTGCATGCGGATTGTGAGTTGTCCGTCGCTTCTTTGTAATTTTCTTGAAACGGCAGGTTTTGTTTTTTTTTTCAGTGATATTGATCCCAACAAAATTTTTTATTACTGCAATATGATATAATGATTTAAACCGCAAAATTCGGAAATTCAAGAATATATCGCCAGTTCCTGCTATGTATTTTTATCAAAAGTTCGTGGGGCAATAAAGCAAGCGTTTTTATTACAAGCCACATTTTGCACGAAAATGAAAACATAAAGCGTTTATTCGATTGCATATGGTGTACAAAACTTTCAGCGCCAACTGAAAAGTTTAATTGCAACTGTAAAGAAAAGTTTTTATGCCTTAGTTGGGGTTGTCTTCTTGTCGATATTATTGAAGCTTCAGTGATGCGGCGATCATACCTTCATTTGGTAGCCAACAACAAATGACTTGTTACATAAGAACTATATCTGAGCTTTATTAGTTTTGGTTCAGCATTTTTAAATTGGAAGTTATAGTAAACCTACGATATTGCTATTTCTGAAGTAGTCATATCATTGTAATACGATTAATTATCTCCGCTTAGCCTTATAATAATAATTTTAGGCTCTCGCTGTTGGCACAGCACGTGAGATATTGCGGACTGGAGCATATGGTTTACGCTACAGCAATGTTCAAAAACAATTGTTACAAAAATAATTTATTCTTTCCAAGCTTTGTTGTTGCAGTTTTGGATATGATTTTCCCAATGGCTTGACAGAGGTACTAAAGCACGATATGAACTTTATTAGAAAGCTTGAATATGACAGAAATTTCTCGCAAGTCTGAATTTGTTTCATACACACAACGACAATGTTGCGACTGATTTTTCGTCTCTACAATAAAAAATAACAAAAAAATGATCACCGTCCTCTTAGCTACAAAATTTATCTACGGTATACTGTAAATTCGTGATAGCAGGGTCGGGGCGAAAAAGGGCCAGGAGGGGCTTGCCCCCAATCGACATGCTGGCCCCCAAAATAACAAGCGTGCTCTGTTGAAGACAGCGGCTTTCGTGCTTAATTTCAAACTTTGGCCCCCCTAAGTCGACTGCTCTGGCGCCGGATCAGCATGATAGCATTCGCAGTGCTAAGCATATCCTTAAATTGCTTAGCACATCGCATGAGTAAATTAGTCTACGCAAAATGTTGAAAATCTACAGGTTTTATCCATTTATTTATTTGCATACTTATCCTTCTATCACGAGTAAGCGTCAAGGCGCTAAACCGTCCAAAATACGTCATGTGATTATGATTATGCGATCATGACCGTCCTAAATACGTCAATCCACCAGCACACCTAGTCTTAATCAATTTTCTTTAGGCTTATTTAAGAAAGAACAAAGTCGTCCCCATTTGTAGCAGTTTTTTCAACACTACGATAGAGTTTTATGAAATGCTTGATTTTGAAATTGTACAATCGCATTGGCAGTAACTTAATCCCCAGTACCCACATTATTTCTAAAAGTTTGAGCTTTTTCATAAAGAAATAAATGTACCCTAAATTAAACAGTTTGCCAAGGCTTATACTTCATGAAATTTTGTGATATATGAAGAGGTTTGTAAAATCTCTTCGGATATGTGTCACCAAATACGCGAAAAAGTCATCAGTGACATTTTAGATTACATAATTCATACAGTTCACCACAACATGAAATATTTCAAGCAAATTTTTCAAAAAAATTCCTCATGCTTAAATTCGCAAAAAAAAATCGAAACCTTTTGTATTTACAATGCAGTTAAAGTTTTCTTAAAACCCCTACCAAGGGTATATACAATAAATTTTCAAACTAACGTTTCTGCAAAACTCTTGGAATTTTTAAACGTAAATATAACGTTGCCTTTACTTTTTTGTTTTCGAATGAAACATAAAATTAACGTTATATTTTTTGATCAGCTAAACAACATCGATCTGTTGGCAGCACTGCCACACTTTTTCCACTCACCAGTCGCCACAAATAGCCTACTAAATACTACCATTACCAGTTAAATTTTAATCGTTATTTTTGTACATGATGCGGTATAACTTATTGTTTTATAGAGCTTATTCAGCGCTAGCGAATTAAGTGTACAGAATAGACCGAGCGTGCAAAAAAAGGCTCCGTCTGGGTGCAAAGTTTGTTTCTTCTATTATACATGTCTTTTTCTCTTGCGCTGAGTTTCCAGTCTATATAATAAAAAGTCTATGGTTGCACTTGAGTTGGCCCGCGTGGGGAGGACGAAGGACCAGCGTGGTCTTCTTTCCACTGCTCACCTCTAGACTGAGAGTTACGGACAGTGTTCGTCTTTCCCTGTCGTAATTTCCACAGCACTGCAGCGTACGTGGTGTCGAGATTGAACAAATATATTGAAATAACAATCAAACGCAAACAGTAAATCCGCAATTCAGCCACAATCAATCGCTAACGTGCACTCCAGTCGGCTGATCATAGAAAAAGAGGACGTTGCAGCACAAACAAACGCATAAAGTCACGAGACAGGGAAAAAAAGCAATCGCAAAACACGGCGACGCAGCGTCGCTGACGTAAACCTAAATGTAGCTGTTGCTACACTTTCAAAGACTGGACTTATTCATATCGCCGAGGTTGCAAGTGGAAATACAGTTTACCCATATTGGTAATGTAGCGGTAACTGTACCACTTCTCCGGTACCTCGTTTCTCTTTCAATGTTAGTCAGCATTCTTGTGATACTACACAGCAGTGCTCTACAGTATGTTTAGATATGTTTAACTGTTTAATTCTTTAGGCAATAAAGTAAGATCTACCATAAATGCAAGAAAAGTAGAATGTTACAATGCTTTTGAATGTTACATTTGGTTGTCACATTTGGTGCTTTTGTTCCAACTGTTCAATTATGCAGAGTTGCATTGGAAACATATGTTGTGCAAATATTTTTACTACCCAACTTGAACAATATTATGTAACATTAAACGCATTACTGCTTGTAACAGCTTTATCACAAATTTGCTTGGACCCTGAAGTATTACATGTTATGTTATCTTTCAAAAATGATGTAATTGGAGAGAGTTTACAGGAGCAGGTTCAAAACAGGTATTTTGTAAGATATTTTTGACAGGTCTCAATTCCTTACAAGGAAACCAAAAAGAATAGCTTAAACTCGCCTTATTCGAATAGAACATTTTAATTGAGAAACCAATTGATTTAATGCAAATTATAAGACTTTCAACTGACACATGCGGAAAAACGAAAATTGTAGAGATTTTGAATGTAACCACGACAAATGATAAAATTGAGAATTCCAACAATGACTTGATGGCGAAGGCATAAGACCTAGGACGTAAGGCGGTTCTAAAACAAATAAACGCACGTATAAACATTAAATCATAACCGGGAAGCTTAATAACGGTCAATAAACATACCTAACTGTTTTCCTTTTAGATTCCAAATGTTCAAACGATGCCGCCTGCCACAGCTGTTCAGTACCTTAACAAATTCACTGACGCTACAAACTATACCAAATTAAACATTTTTTTAAAAAAGAAAACACTGGTTGGCAACTGTCGAACCTCCCGACTGCACTGCCGCTTCCAAGAACTGACAACGCCCAACAATTCCTGCAAGAGAAGTACAGCAGGTAGCCCGGCAGTTGCGTAATCTACACAGCGTGGTAGCCCTATGGCGGAGCACAGATAATTGCAGTACAAACGACGCAAATAATTATTGAGCAAGCACAACTCAATCGGAAACAAAGACTGATTACATTATTGTCGCAGAGTTGCCAAATTAAACGTAAACACAAAGAAAAATATTTAACACTACCCCCAAAAATTATGCATTGAGAACTCAATCGTATAATTTTTCCCAATCGTTATCCAGCTTAGGCTACTCTGTACTACACGTTACAAGCACTGATAACACAAACAAAACACACATAGATAAACATATCAATTATTACATACACGCGCAATTTAAAGGCAGTGATAATAACGAAGATAATTCAACTTCAACATGTTGAACATTACTTAACATAATTCAGAAGAGTTCATTCAGATACAGTCATTTTGGAACAGTCCGTTTTTCTTTCGCTTCTTTACCCAGCCAGATTGGAATATTGTCTTCTATGACTTCGTTGCTTTGAACAATCAAGTACAGCTTTGCAATGGGGCGTTTCAGACGACCTCCTCTGGTTTGCAAGATCACCGAGCGTACATGACCTTTTCTGTCCGGAAACGTTTCCACGACTCGTCCCAACGGCCATTGTGATCTTTTTCACGGCAGAACTACCTCGTTCTATCCAATACATTTCACGCAACGAACTAAGGGTAACGTTGTAACCGGAGTGACCAGATGATTCGTGGTATTGTCGAACGACCAGATCGGTGAAATGAGAGTCCTTCGGCAAGATTACAGGATGACGAAGAGAAAAATTCACTGGCGCACTTGACATGCGTCCACCCACTCGTACAACACTTTTGCATAAAATTGGATTAAGCTTAAGCATAGCTACGGAACATACCTTCTTGCTCAAAGACTTCTCGCTAAGTTTCGAAATCACATCTCCGAATTGCTGGCTTTGAACGTACTTCACCAGTTGCACCTCAGCATGTCGTAGTTCCTCCACGGTAGCAATTTCCTTTGCGATACCTGAAGATGCTTTAGGAACCTTTGAAGGTAAAGCTTTCATAAAACGTAATAGCCATGCAGTAGCTCTTTTTAATAAATATAGCGAGGAAAAATATTCCACAAACCGTTGTGTTGGTTCGATCTCCGGGCTGTTTGCCATAGACACTGAACACGCGGAAACCTTCTCCATCAGGAAGATATCATTGCTGCTCATATTCTTTTCTCCGTCGAACTGTTGAGGCCAATCTTCTGATGATTCTGTCAAAAATGAAGGGTCCGAGAGCCAAATGTTAAATTTGGAAAACTTTTCCGGGGAAACTCCACGCGATATTTCGTCAGCAGGGTTTAGTTTCGACAGGACATGTCTCCAATTTTTAACCTGGCTACAGCGCTCAATTTCTACTAAGCGGTTGGCTACAAATACAAGAAATCTTTTTCGGTTGTTGCAGCTGCTTTGAAGAACGGTAGCGGAATCTGTCCAAAACATCAATTGATTAATTTGAAAATGGTAACTCGCGTCGTAGCAATCTGTCCAGGTGCACAGCCGTAACTGCAGCTCATAATTCAAGGCGAGGAACTGTAGTAGACGGTTTTCAAATTCAATGCTTTTCCCCTAAGAAAAGCCACTTGAAAATTTTCGCTTTTGTCAACAGATCTTAAGTAAGCCACAGACCCGTAGGCAACGAGTGAGGCGTCGCAGAAGTGGTGCAGGTTAAATGAAGCTTCATAAGACTCCGGCAATTTAAAACATCTGGGAATTTTTACTTTCTCCAAGTACGACAAAGAATTTAGCCAAATTTCCCACCTAGTTTGCTGATCAGAAGTTAGGGGTTCATCCCATTCTTTATCACAAAGCTCTCGCAACAAAACTTTTGGCATTATTAATGTGGAGGCTACAAACCCAAGCGGGTCGAATAAAGAATGCGCAACAGACAACACACCCCTTCGCGTGAAAGGTTTTTCTTGGCAATTGATTTTAACATAGAATTCATCATTTCCCACATCCCACGCAACGCCCAAGATACGGTCTCTTACAGATTGATTTAAGATAGGTGACAGAACACATTTTGCTAGTTTATCTACAGGAACAGAATTCAGAATTTCTTTGTTGTTAGACAACCATTTTGTTAAGTTAAATCCTGCCTTAGCCAAGAGCTCTCTAGTTTCAGTCGTAATAGCAGTCCCCTCAACGACAGAACTTACAGATGCTAAAAAATCATCTGCATAAAAGTTTCTGACAATTAACTGAACTGTGTTTGATGAAAATTTATCGCCAAAACGTTTTGCAACTTCTTTCAGACAAAACGATGCGACACTCGGGGATGACGAAGCACCGAATAAGTGCACCGTCATGCAGTAAACGTTAGGGGGCTTAGTTGTGTCGCCGTCTTTCCACCATAGAAAACGCAAGGCATCACGATCTTTCGAGACAACACGAACTTGGTGGAACATAGACTCAATATCGGAAACAATTGCAAAGGTATCCGCACGAAATCGAGTCAAAACCCCGTCAAGACGATTGAAAAAATCTGGGCCAGACATCAACATGCTATTTAACGAAATTCCCATGAACTTAGCAGCGCAATCAAATACAATCCTGAGCTTTTCAGGCTTTCGAGGTTTTACAACTAGGTGATGCGGAAGGTACCAACAAGGACCCGATACCGGTTCCCCATCTTCAACTTTTTCGGGCCAACCGTGGTCAACGTAGGACTGCATTACCGAAGCATATTTCTGCTTCAGATCGCTGTTATGATGAAGGCGCCTTTTTAGAGATTGCAATCTGGTTTGTGCCAACATCTTATTATTCGGTAATTTGGCGTTGCTATTTCTCCACAACAACGGTACTTGAAAATGCCTCTCTACAATTTCAGCATTTTTTAACATTTCGTGTGCCACTCGATCTGCCCGAGAATTATCGTTCGTTAATTCTTCTTTTACAACAAACTCATGCGGAGAAGGAAAATTAGCATCACACTCAGCAATATTAAAACAAGAAACATGGTTACCTTTAGGGGTGGAAGACTCTGCTGGACCATAAAGAACCCACCCAAGCGGTGTTCGCACGGCTTCAGGGCCTCCATCTTCACCAAAACGACTATCTAAAGGTCTTGAGGCAGCAGGTGCATTGATTCCAATCAGAAGACCTACGGTTTTATCTTTTAATTCTGGAAAAGACAAATCATGAAGATGATCAAACTTCCTTAACGTTTCTTCGCTCATTGACTCAGCTGCCTCTATTGGTATCTTATCAACAGTTAATACCTCAGACAATTCAAGGGTTTCATTGTTGAAAAGAGAACTTACAGATAAGGAAACTACCATTCCTTGAATAACTTTACCCTGGACTCCAGAAGAAAGAGTTTGAACCGGTACTCTGCTTACAGGACCTTCGACATTTAATGCTTGGCTAACGACAATTCATAAAATGACTTTTGGGAACCTGAATCAAGAAGAGCGTTAGTGTAGACTTCTTTTGTACCTTGACTTACTCTGACTGCCACTGTCATTAAATACTGTACGTATTCGAAGAAGCAGGCGATTTAACATTATACCAACAGCAGCACACATCGATTTAGTTGTTTGAGCATCATCACTTTTATAGGATTTACTGAGGTCAATAAACTTGTGAATGAGCTCATGATGGCGTTTGCTTTTGCATCCGTCTATACCGCACTCCTTGTCCAAGGTGCAGTCATTAGCAACGTGGTCAGGTTTTAGACATTTAAAACAAAGGTGATTGCGCTTTAAAACTTCTAAGCGCTTATAAGGACTTAACTCTTTGAATTCCTTGCATGAAGATAAAGAATGATTCTGCTTTTTACACATTAAGCAACTAGAAGACTGTTTGGGCGAAGCCTTGCTAAACGTGCCAAAGGATGCCGATTTTTTCGTGTGCGGCATTTTTTTCTGCTGAACAACAGGCGTCACACGTAATTTACCATAAAGTGAATTAGCAAGACTGGTTTGCTCGCGTATAAATTCAACCAAGTCAGGGAATTTGGCATGACGACCACACTGTTTTTGTATTATAAAGGCCCACTCGCGTATAAATTCAACCAAGTCAGGGAATTTGGCATGACGACCACACTGTTTTTGTATTATAAAGGCCCACTCGCGTATAAATTCAACCAAGTCAGGGAAATTGGCATGACGACCACACTGTTTTTGTATTATAAAGGCCCACTTAACCCAAATCTTGCTTCTTCTGTCGGACCAAATCTTGCTTCTTCTTTCCCAAAAGTTTCTGAATATAACTATCTGAAATTTATAAAAAATAAAGTATCCTCCTCGGCTTACCTAGCCCTCCTCAGGAAACCGAGGTATTTGATATTATTATGTCACTCAAACCAAAAAAATCTTGTGGTCCTGATGACATACCCAATATCTTTATAAGGGTAGCAGCTTTCACATTAACTCCTATTTTAACATCGTTTTACTCACTTTCACTGAAAGAAGGTATATTTTTCAGTTGTTTAAAAACTGTTAAAGTAGTTCCTATATTCAAATTTGGAAACGTAAAGTTAAGTAATTATCATCGACCAATATCTTTGATATCTTCTTTCTCTAAAATTTTAGAAAAATTAACCTTAAATTAACGTTTTAAGTCAAAATTAATGTATTGATTTAACGAATTTAATTAACTTCCGTTAATCGGAGCTGAATTTAACGAATTAACGTTAACGGAGGTACATAATTGTGTCAACGAAATAGTGGTTAATACGGAAGCCCATAAGTGCAAAACACAAAACTAAATTAAAACCTGATCGACAAATCTTTTTCACGATCGACAAATCTTTTTCGCAATCGACAAATCTTTTTCGCGATGCACAAAATTTTTTCGCAATCGACAAATCTTTTTCGCGATGCACAAAACTTTTTCGCAATCGACAAATATTTTTCGCGATGCACAAAACTTTTTCGCAATCGACAAATCTTTTTCGCAATCGACAAATCTTTTTCGTGATCAACAAATCTTTTTCGCGATGCACAAAACTTTTTCGCAATCGACAAATATTTTTCGCGATGCACAAATCTTTTTCGCGATGCACAAATCTTTTTCGCAATCGACAAAACTTTTTCGCAATCGACAAATCTTTCTCGCGATGCACAAATCTTTTTCGCAATCGACAAATCTTTTTCGCGATGCACAAAACTTTTTCGCAATCGACAAATATATTTCGCAATCGACAAATATTTTTCGTGATCAACAAATCTTTTTCGCGATGCACAAAACTTTTTCGCAATCGACAAAACTTTTTCGCGATGCACAAATCTTTTTCGCGATGCACAAATCTTTTTCGCAATCGACAAATATTTTTCGCGATCGACAAAACTTTTTCGCAATGCACAAAACTTTTTCGCGATGCACAAAACTTTTTCGCAATCGACAAATCTTTTTCGCGATGCACAAATCTTTTTCGCAATCGACAAAACTTTTGCGCAATCGACAAATCTTTCTCGCGATGCACAAATCTTTTTCGCAATCGACAAATCTTTTTCGCGATGCACAAAACTTTTTCGCAATCGACAAATATATTTCGCAATCGACAAATATTTTTCGTGATCAACAAATCTTTTTCGCGATGCACAAAACTTTTTCGCAATCGACAAAACTTTTTCGCGATGCACAAATCTTTTTCGCGATGCACAAATCTTTTTCGCAATCGACAAATATTTTTCGCGATCGACAAAACTTTTTCGCAATGCACAAAACTTTTTCGCGATGCACAAAACTTTTTCGCAATCGACAAATCTTTTTCGCGATGCACAAATCTTTTTCGCCATCGACAAATATATTTCGCAATCGACAAATCTTTTTCGTGATCAACAAATCTTTTTCGCGATGCACAAATATTTTTCGCAATCGACAAAACTTTAAACCGATCGACTAATCTTTTTCGCGATGCACAAAACTTTTTCGCAATCGACAAAACTTTAAACCGATCGACAAAACTTTTTCGCAATGCACAAAACTTTAAACCAATCAACAAATCTTTTTTGCAATGCACAAAACTTTTTCGCGTAGGACAAAACTTTAAACCGATCGACAAAACTTTAAAGTTATGGACAAATTTTAAATCAATCAACAAATCTCTTAACTGATGGACTAAACTCAATATCAGTGTACAAAACATTTAAGTGATGCACAAAGCTCAATGTACTCTAAATATCAACATGAAAAGTGCTCAAACTTTGGCTGTTTGTTAAGCTACAGTTATGAGGAACTAATGTGATTTCGCCTGTTTAGCTCGACACTCCGAACGCTTGTACACGTTAATTCCTTATGCGAGCGATTGAAAATGCGAAATAATCCCGTACCTCATAATTTTAGCTAGCAGGTGCAGTTAGGTCGCAGAATATTTTTCTACTTTTAAGGCAGTGAAAACTGACATGAGCCTACATAATTTCCCAAGTTCAATTTGCACGGGCCAAAAACCTGAGGACAATCAATCTTTTCCTTTCACGATCGCTACATGCTTTTGGAATTATCTCGTTATAATTGGCTCATTCGATTTTTGCACTCCAAAGTTGGGTATGGGACATGGTAGTAAGTTGACTAAGTATTAACGATTATAAACATCCTTGCAATTTCAAAATCGTCAATAATACCACTCCAAATTGTCATAAAAGCATACATGGCTGTGTTTGTATCCACCAGCCGCCACAACCACTGCACGCATAAATACCTATGTTGCATTATGCCAAATGGCCATGCTCGTGAAAAGCAGCTTTTTAAAATCTTCATGCTGCAAATGGGCCAGAGGTTGGTGTAAACGTGTGGGTGCGGTCATGCTTATTTCGTTACTTTTGTCAAGGCATAATTGTTTTAGCATTGTATTCGGGTAAACTACTCCTTAGCTGACTTATGATTGCTTTTCTCTTCACGTTGCAAATTTTTGATTTGCTGAAATGCTGAGTTCCATTTTCACCTTCAGCAATCTTCTATTTTCAGGTCGTAAATCTGTCAACGCTTTCTTTGATCGCAAGCTGTTACATTGATTTTAAATGTTTTTGGCTCACTTTCAATTTCTGCAGTTTTAAACTTAGTTGAGATTGCTGTTGTTTCATAAGATTAAATCGAAAGTAGCTAGAACGAGAACGACTAAGAATAAGGTAATGTACTGTAATTAAAATATTAGGAATTTTTGTGTGCAGTGCAACTGAACAATTAAAACTCGCGCTTTTCCGAAAATGTAGATGAATTTTACATAGTGACGAAAAGATCTCCAAGAATATGCGCAGTGCCGTAGCAGCCCAACTTTGCCACCCAAACAAAAATACTTGAAAGCACTAGGGTAGCCACTATTTTGCAATGGGGGTGGGGGGGTGAGAATGACGCTACATTTGACCATACGTTGTATACAGGAGCGGATCCCGAAAGTTTTGGAGAGGTACATGTAACTTTGATGTGGGTTAAATGTTAACTGCATGCAAAGACGTTTAAACTAGAAAAAGGGCGTAAATAAGCCTTTTGAAAATGTTTCGCGTCAGGGGCGTATTCAGAATTTTTTAAGGGAGGGCATCAATTTTCGTCACTTTTTCAAGCGTATTTTTTCCGGCTCAGTTAATTTTAAGCAACTTAAGTGCCAAAAATGACTTTAGGGGGTCCGGGGGCATGCTACCCCGGAAAACTTGAAAATTTGCTTGCTGCATTTCAGTACTTTTTGAACAAGTTTTAAGGGAAAGTTTGTCGTATTTTTTGGCCCCTAACTTTGAGAGCTTCACCAATGATGCATTTTGTATGCACAGTTTCGATTTAGGGGGGCCAGGCGTTTACCAAAGGGGGCCAAAGTTTGAAATTAAGCACAAAAGCCGTCGTCTTCAAAGAGTAAGCTTGTTAATTGGGGGAGGGGGGGCAAGCATGTCGATTGGAAAGGGCAGGCCCCCCTGGCCCCTCCTTATCGCTCGCTGTGTTTTCTAGGTGGTCCCTCTTTATAGCAGGCAACCAGCCACAAACTACGATGCCCAGTGAAAAAGCCCTGTAACTTCTACCACACAGCTAAGTTACCGGTAGCCTAATTACACAACTACAGGTCCCTAGGGGCAATCCACACATTTACAGCTGCAGATGCGTTTCGACCGTATGGTCCCATCAGTGCAGCATAGCAATCTCTCACCTTCCTCAATATTTTTGGGGAAACTCTTAGGAAGGCGAGAGGTTGCTAAGCTGCACTGATGAGACCATAATAAGGTGGAAACGCGTTTGCAGCGGCAAATAATTGAGTTGCCCCTGGGGGGCTGTAGTTATGTAATCACATTTCCGGTAACTTAGTGGTTAAAAGTTATAGGCCTAGGCCTTTTCACTGGGCATCGTTGTTTGTGGCTGGCCGCCTGCTTTAGGGAGGGAAAAACCTAGAAAATAAGTAAAATTGAGATGCTTAAAATGAGCAATGTAACAAAGAGTGTTTACAGTCTGGAATGAGTCTAGCGTGGATAGGCAGTGCGTAGCCAGGCTGGCGAGACTTTTAATATAGTCCAAACATTAAGTTGTCCCTTGAGACAGTTTTGTTGCGCTCGTTATTACCTTTGAAATGGTAAAGACTCTGGAGCGCACTTTTTTGCAAATATTCTTATGCAGTGGTTTTCAACCGGGGTTCTGCGGAACCTTAGGATTTCGCCAGTTCACTCCAGGGTTTCCTTAAGTTTACAGTTCAACTTAGCGCTGGGTTCAAGTAAGTAAGTAATGCGGAGGGTTTCCTCAAGTCACTGGAATGTTTCATTGGGGGTCCGCTGCGCCAGAAACATGGCTCTGGGGGGGGGGGATTGCAAACCACTGCGTTTGACGTTTAGACCCGGAAATGGGCATAAATTGACTCTTTGAAAATCTTTAATGTCAGGGGCGTCTTCAGAATTTTTTTCAGGGAGGGGGCACCAACTCTCGACTATTTTTTCAAAAGTCCTTTTTTCGGGGAGAATTAATTTGAAGCAAATTGAGAAACAAGAAAGGCATGACCCCCAGAAAATTTTTGAAATTTTATATAGCGTATTGGCCGTTTTAATCTTTTCTGAACAATTTTTAGGCAATTTTGTCTACAAGTTTTGCCCCTAACACTAATAAATTGTCGCCACAATAAAACACTATTGCCAATAAATTATTGCGATGAATTGTCTTCACTGGTTGTGCCGCTTTCAAAAACATGGGCTTATCTTAGAACTAAGACAAGTTTTTTCTCGTGACTGCGGTGTTCACAGTAACGTAACCAAGGGGGGAGGGCAATTGCCTCCCCTGTAAAATTGTTCATAAAAGTTATATTTTTCGCGTTTTCCTCAAAGCTTACCAGATCAATCAAGTTACGGAAGAAAAAGTTTTTGATTTCTTCGATGTAACAGTGTGTAAACTATACGAGCGCAGGTTTCCCCCTGTAAAAGTGATATGGTGGTGGTCGCCCCTGCCGCGCTGCGGGGAGTTGTCAATGTTGTTTTGTTGTGGATTTATCTAATTACCGATGCATCTTGAAATCTTGTTAGTCGTTTTTTGTAATGAACCGAGAAAACTTTAAGCAGGCTATCTTTCATCAGTTAATGTGCTTTCTTTCTGTCTTCAATTTTGTCGTGACTTTAAATTTTTACGTGATCGGTCATGTTATCATGTCTTTTGATAAAAAGTCATAGTCGGTCTGAAATTGCCTTACTTTTCTTTCTATACAATTCTACAATCATTAGAAAAATAATTATTACAACAATAGCAGATTCACTCAGAACGGTATTAGTGACTGTAATCCAAGCCAGCGCGTAATATTAGAACGTCATCACTTATGATGTCATTAAAGTGTTGCCCCTCCTTGAGCAAGGCTTGCCCCCTTGTTGCCCCTCCTGTAAAATGAACCTGGTTACGCTACTGGGTGTTCATCACCAATACATTTTTAGTATGTTGGACTCAGCTAGAACGAGGGCAGAAATCGCAATTGTGTGCTTCTCACCAAATAATGTTACACAGCATACACATTCACATACTTAGAGGAATCTAAAATAACCACATGCAAACAATATCTTTTCAACTGTCAGTAGAAGAGCTAAGAAACAAATCATTTATTGTAAGTCACTTTTTTTAACGTGACTTAAGCTACAGCAATATTTTGCTTGTTTTGTGGATTTGTGGTAGTTTATTATCCATGGACTGATTTATGGCAGGTGCCAGGAGGTGAGGTTATAATGAGTTCTAACGGTACTTTGAAATGCGTAGAATGCAATGCTGATATTAAGCTGCATTACAATTATTGCCCTGTCTGTGGAAGCGAAGTGGATGAACTTCAAAAAATGATCGGTTTTTGTTTTTGGCAAGGTTTCAGATACAAATCTATTCTACTTTTTATCAAGAAGTATTTGGATGTTTCAATGAGCATGCGAACATTAAAAACCCGATTAAAATCTTTTGGGCTCAAAAGAAAAAATCTGAATGTTAATGAAGACGCACTTGACTGCATAGTGTCTCAAAAAATAGGTTCATCACAATGTCTTTTGGGATACAGAATGATGTGGAACTCTCTAAAGTTACAAGGTTTTGTTGTACCTCGACGACATGTAGCTGATAGCTTAAAAAGAGTGGATCCAGATGGATGTGCATTGAGAAGTATTCGTCGCCTGCGTCGGAGAAAGTACTTCTCATTGGGTCCTAATTATTGTTGGCATCTTGATGGCTACGATAAACTGAAACCGTTTGGTTTCCCCATTCACGGGTGCATCGATGGCTACAGTCGATATGTGGTATGGTTAGAACTACTAAACTCCAACAACAACCCAGTGACCCTATGCAAAATGTTTTTGCAAGCTGTGTCTAAAGACAATGCTTGCCCAAGAATGGTTCGAACCGATCGTGGTACAGAAAATGTAATAGGCCTACTGGCCGCTGCGCAATCTTTTTTCGCGAACAGCATGCAAGCTCATGCGTATGGACCATCGCATCACAACCAAAGAATAGAAGCATGGTGGGCTAATCTCAAAAAATCTATGACGTCGTGGTGGATCAATTTCTTCAAAGATTTGATTGATGAAGGCGTTTATGATCCAAGCAATCTACTTCAGTTGGAGTGCATGCGATTCTGCTTTAAGCAGATCATTCAGCGTGAGTTAGACTAAACTGTCGCTTCGTGGAATTCACACTGCATTCGTAAGTCACGCCATGACACAGTTTCAGGCATTCCTAATGAACTATACTTTATCCCTGAAAGTAATGGTGCTGAAGACCATAAAGTATCGGTGGAGCAAAGTAAGGTGGATGAAGTTCAAAGGTGTTTGTCATTGTCGGGGCCATCATCAGAACACGAAAATCTTTATCAGGACTACTATGAGCATATTGTGGAGTTGTTGGGTTGCCCTGTTCCCGCTAATTGGCAAGACGCTTTGAACCTGTACAAATTATTAGCAAGGCACGCTTGAATTAATGATGTTGTCGGTTTCATCGTGGTTCGTTTGTTGCGATTTTCTGTGGCAATTTTCCAAACTTATTTGCATTAAGCCAGGACTTGGTTGAATTTTAGATATCGACATGACCTTCATACTGTACCAGCAAAAATATAATCAAACCTTACGTTAGTCGCGATTACTTTTTTCCTTCAACGAAAAGTTCATGCATTGTTGACATCTCTGATTTTTCAATGCAAAGTACACTGTTTTATCGTTCTTGTCTGAGGTGCACTAGCGTTAGAAACGGAAAAGACGATGTCAAAATTTGTCATTATAATTCCAAATATTTTAAAGCAAAACTTCTTGCAGTGAAATTTTTGCGAAAGCGCATTTCATTTCTTAGTTGCTTGTATGCCAGATGCGGTGGTGTTTTCAATGGCGGTCTTTTCATATTGTGCATAAAGTACCTCGCAGCGCCAGGGCAGCCATTGGTGTCGGCGCAGTGACGAGCGTTATTAGCAAGAAGCAAGTAGAGCTAAGAAACTCCTTCTGATAAGTTAAACATTACATGTTGTAATGACTTTATTTTGCGTCATGATGTGAGGTTATGTGTTTGCTGGTTTACTGCTACACAAACTTTCAGTCGTTCATTTAAATGAAATAAACTGAATTCCATTTTTGATGATTAAACTTAGATTTTCCTAGTTCTTTATTTGGCATTTACATCCTATCACGAAAAATCGACTAGGACGCTATGAAGGCAAGGGACATATAGGCCTACGATGTGTCAAGCAAGGGGTTACTACGGTACGGTACGGAATTATTTTCCGTACTATTTTCCTCTAAAAATATACCGTACCGTAATTTCGTACCTCGCTAAAGCACCGTACGTAACAGTACGGTACGGAATTTTTTCCGTATCGTAATATCGTACCTTTCCGTACCAATTTTTTTTTCAACCAGTTTACGTCAAGAAAATTCAGCAGGGAACTTTTTCCATTGCATTTTTTTTATGTTTAGTTGCATATTTTGGCAAGACGCTTTTTTGTGTAATTATGAATTAGGTTGAATGTTAACTAGGCAAAATGCAAAGACGTTTAGACTCGGAAACGGGCCTAAATAAGCCTTTTGAAAATGTTTCAGGTCAGGAGCGTGCTCACAAATTATTTCAGGGAGGGGGTACCAATTTTCGTCACTTTTTCGAGCGTAGTTTTTTCGGCGAAGTGTATTTTAAACGACTTCAGTGCCAAAAACGACTCTAAGGGGTTCCGGAGGCAGAACCGTAGCAGCCGCCCCCCAAACCTCCCAGTTGGGGGAGCCCACACTACCAAAAGCAACTAAATTGTCTTAAAGCAACTAAAGTTGCATCAATTAAAAAACAAACATTTGCTTTCCGAATCGCGTTGCATGGGATTTTTTGCGCTCACATTTCATATTTCAGTTTTGAAATTCTTGGCTATTGTTTCCTTTCCAATAGCGTCATAAATTGTGTAATGACGTGTTTGATGTCATGAAGACTATAGGCTACTGTGTGTAAGAGTGCGCGTAGGACTTGAAATAGGAGGCCGGTGCTGAATTGAATCCAATCATTTTTTCATGTTTAAATTCAAATTTATTACTTTTGAAAAAATTAAACTCAAATTCATGAACATCTTGTGAGCAGATTTAAAATTTTATTTATTCCTTTATTTATTCGCATTTTTATCCTCCTATGACGAGAAAGCGACTTCGCTTAGGAGTTGCCGATCATCTGTCTACCACACTTACATGGGGCATTCCGTTTAGTGCCCGAGGAAGATGTTCAAGGAGCGACATGGCCTAGCGGTACCGCGGCCAGGTGACAGATCCTACGTGACGTGTTCGATTCGCAACTGGAGCCGATCGCATTTGAAATATGTAACGTGTGGCTGCTGACTTGAAGAGCGCAAGCTCACTCCGCAGTCTCCCTCAATTACTGTTACATTTTCCGTTCAATACAATTTGAAAATAACAAAAAATTGCCTAGGTATCTACTCCAAATTGACTTGAAGGTAAGATCATATATACCAACTTCCACGTTACTCAATCTGCTAAGAGACTCACATTTAAGTTACTCAGGTTGACATGATTTGGGCAAACAACTTGGAGAAAAGCCACAAATAAACTGGTTAGAGAATTAATTTGCATGGGCTACGTCAAAAATACAGTACTCCACTCTAGCACACACATAGCCGTCTGCCCAATTGCACGCAACTGCAAAGCCATCTACCCAATCATCATCTACCCATCAGGAACTACAAAGTCATCATACCATCAGCAAGTGCAAAGCCATCTACCCAATTGATAGAGGTGGGGGTTGCTAGAGCGGAGTACCGTATTTTTGACCTAGCCTATGCAAATTAATTCTTTGACCTAGCCTATGCATACTATCTTTTTACTTTTTCTTTATTGGCATTTCTATCCACCTATCACAGAAAGCAATGTGGGCGCTACACAAGCTCGCTTAGGAGTTGCCGGCCATTAGTCTACCACTTTTAGATGGGGGAATCTCGTTAAGTGTTTTTCCCATCGGCACAAGCGAACTTGACGGCTTTTTTCACACTATCCCTTTAATGCTGAATGAGTAGTAGGAAAGTTGTGAATACCAATTTTAAAGTCATTGATTTGACTCGACTGGAAATCAAACCCTCAGTCTATCGATCCAGAAGCAGACGCTCTATCCACCCAGCCATTGGATTGGTTCTTCACCGGCCATGTTGTCAATCGAAAGTTAATGCGCCAGATCAATTCCGAGAGGAATGGGGGGGATGCATCCCCCCAATAATTTATCGTACGCTGCTATTTTTGATGATTTATCTTGCGGATTCAATGGCCTCCCGTTTCTTGCTATGGTTACAGATTGCTACAGCTTTTTTTTTATTCACGCACTTAATCAATAAAGGACAACCGTCATTGGTTGGCATTGCAGAAAAAAGGATGAAGCTCTGCTTTCTTTATGCAGTGGAACAGAGATGCAGTAAGAAAAATAGAGACGAGCGTTGCTGACAGTAAATAAAAGCATGGCTCAGTGGTTCGAGCGTTAGCTAAAATTATGAGGTACGGAATTATTTCGCATTCTCGATCGCTCGCATAAGGAATTAACGTGTACAAGCGTTCGGAGTGTCGAGCTAAACAGGCGAAATCACATTAGTTCCCCATAACTGTAGCTTAACAAACAGCCAAAGTTTGAGCACTTTTCATGTTGATATTTAGAGCACATTGAGCTTTGTGTATCACTTAAACGTTTTGTACACTGATATTGAGTTTAGTCCATCAGTTAAGAGATTTGTTGATTGATTTAAAATTTGTCCATAACTTTAAAGTTTTGTCGATCGGTTTAAAGTTTTGTCCTACGCGAAAAAGTTTTGTGCATTGCAAAAAAGATTTGTTGATTGGTTTATAGTTTTGTCGATTGCGAAAAAGATTTGCGCATTGCGAAAAAGTTTTGTCGATCGGTTTAAAGTTTTGTCCATCGTGAAAAAGATTTGTGTATTGCGAAAAAGTTTTGTCGATCGGTTTAAAGTTTTGTCGATTGCGAAAAAGTTTTGTGCATCGCGAAAAAGATTAGTCGATCGGTTTAAAGTTTTGTCGATTGCGAAAAAGTTTTGTGCATCGCGAAAAAGATTTGTTGATCACGAAAAATATTTGTCGATTGCGAAATATATTTGTCGATTGCGAAAAAGATTTGTGCATCGCGAGAAAGATTTGTCGATTGCGAAAAAGTTTTGTGTATCGCGAAAAAGTTTTGTCGATCGCGAAAAAGTTTTGTCGATTGCGAAAAAGATTTGTCGATTGCGAAAAAGTTTTGTGCATCGCGAAAAAGATTTGTCGATTGCGAAAAAGATTTGTGCATCGCGAAAAAGTTTTGTCGATTGCGAAAAAGTTTTGTGCATCGCGAAAAAGATTTGTCGATGGCGAAAAAGATTTGTGCATCGCGAAAAAGATTTGTCGATTGCGAAAAAGTTTTGTCGATTGCGAAAAAGTTTTGTGCATCGCGAAAAAGATTTGTCGATTGCGAAAAAGTTTTGTGCATCGCGAAAAAGATTTGTTGATCACGAAAAATATTTGTCGATTGCGAAAAAGATTTGTGCATCGCGAAAAAGATTTGTCGATTGCGAAAAAGTTTTGTGCTTTGCGAAAAAGATTTGTCGATTGCGAAAAAGTTTTGTGCATCGCGAAAAAGATTTGTCGATGGCGAAAAAGATTTGTGCATCGCGAAAAAGTTTTGTGCGTCGCGAAAAAGATTTGTCGATTGCGAAAAAGTTTTGTGCATCGCGAAAAAGATTTGTCGATTGCGAAAAAGATTTGTGCATCGCAAAAAAGATTTGTCGATTGCGAAAAAGTTTTGTGCATCGCGAAAAATATTTGTCGATTGCGAAAAAGTTTTGTGCATCGCGAAAAAGATTTGTCGATTGCGAAAAAGATTTGTCGATCGTGAAAAAGATTTGTCGATCGGGTTTTAACTTGTTTTTGTGTTTTGCACTTATGGGCTTCCGTAGGTTAACGAAGCTACCGTTTTGCATTAACTTGCCCATCTATGCTAACAGCTCGTGATTACCACTACAAATTATCTTACAGTAGCATAACTTAACTTCTGGCAAAATAGTTAATGAACCGTAGATTTAGAATATATTCTCTGGATTTCTAAACTTAAATAGTTTCAACAGTTAATATTTGCAGCTTTGTTTGTAGTAGTAGTTAACAACTTTACAACCATCTCGCTAAGTCCTACACTTCAACAGCGCTACAGTCTTATACAGTTACACGTGTACACTATACGATCAAGATCGTTGGAGAAAAGCAAGTAGTTAACCGTATAAAATACATGGTTCAATAAATTAGCTAGGGGGCAGCAAAGACAATTAACTTGCTGTAACAATGACCTTCCTAATTATTCCATTGATCCAGCTCGATTATATGCCGATGATACCTGTTTAATCTTTCATGGAGATAGTTTGCAGAATCTTGAATTAAATTGTAACAATTAAGGCACTGAAACATGTATCAGTCTAGATGAAAGTTAACAAACTAACTGTTGATGCTTCACAATCTCAAGCTATTGTCTTCTTGTCTCCCAAGTCCTCAGACAATACTCCTCACTTTAATGTTATGATGAATCAAGAAAAAATCAGCTGCAGTTCAAACCTCAAATACCTAAGACTATTTATTGATGAACACCTTGATGTCAGAAAACACTTAACCTGCATTGAAGCTAAATTGGCAAGGGCAGTCGGAATATTATACAAATGTAAAGCATATTTTTCCACAAAAATACTAAGAATGCTATATTTTTCCCTAATATACCCACATCTCACTCACAGCATAATTGTATGGGGATCCTCATTTAAACGTGATGTTAAAAAATCGAGGTTTTACAAAATAAAGCATTTCGAGCAATTGCGAATGCAAAATTCAAACAAAGACTTCTACTTCTATACCACCAACTTGATATTTTACCTCTAAAACAAATATATGCTTTACTACTTGGAAAATTCATGCACAAATCCTCCACCTTTTCTCTACCCCTCTCTATATCTCATCTTTTCTCACAAGTGCAACTACGCCATTCTTTACTCAACTAGAAACTCCTGCAACTTGTCCCTAGCTTACTATTCTTCCTCCAAATTACTATCATCATTTGTTTATAAAGGTATAAAATTATGAAACGTCATACCTCCCTTAATCCGGAAATACAATTTTAAAAAGTTCAACGGAGAATTGAGGAAACCACTTGCATCTAACCAATTATTATCTTAGTAAAATTTCTATATAACAAACTGAATATCCTTCTATTGTATTTGTGACTTTGTCTATGGCAGGGATTCTCAACTCATTTCGGTCCGTGGACCACCATGCCTATTCAGATACCTCCGTGGACCCCCAAAAAACGTGATACGTCACTAGCAACATAGCCAAAAATTTTAACTGGGGGGGGGGAGGCAAACTTCATCGCATGAACTGCATTGGAAACGCTACTTGAAATTCTCTCTTACAATCAGTGGCGCCTCCAGGTTTTGGCAAATAGAAAGCCCAAACCGGGGATGTGGGGGCGGAGCGCCCAGCCGCCAACAAATTTTTACAGTTTTCGCATAAAAAACGTGCATTTTAGCAGACTTTTTAATCGAAAAAGGACATACTAGCACATCTATTTGCTTGTTTTGCTAATTCGCCTGGTCGTTGGCATTCAATTCGTTTGTTGTTCAAATGACATACGTTGCGCAATCGTGTTCTAGTCAAGATCAAGGCCTGTCAATCATATTAATTTGTTTAGATCAGAGTGGTCCAACTGCAGGCCCGCGGGCAATTTTGGCCCGCGAAGTAATTTTTTTGGCTCGCGATGAATCACGGGTGATTTGCACGTTTAGGTCGGAAAATATTCATTTAGCCGTTGTTTCAGTAGTTTTCGACTGCGGTTACTTTTTTACTTTTTAAATTGAATCCTGAACAGCCTGTACCGCTTCATTTCATGATTTATGTCGTGTTCTATTCATCGAATTGCAACGGATTAAGTTTCAGTTTGTTGCAATTGTGGGAGTCGAAGGGCAGTTTCACGTTGGCAGCTACGAGGACGAGCCGGGGCCAACACGCAAAGTGATAAAACACTTGACTTCCACAAGCTTGCTTAAAACTCTCGATCATGAATCTTCTAACCTTGCTCAAAAAAGTATATTGAGAGAAAGCGAGTTACTGATAATAACTTTTAATTTTTACCAACACGTGCTAGACACGAAAAAAAAGAATTCCAAAACAGCAGTAACGATGCAAACCTTTCAGTTACTGATTATGACGACAAAATGGTACAGGCAGTGTCGCGATTTAAAAATGTTGTCAAATAAGTTCACTATTACGAAACTAGGAGTAGGGCATTATTTGCTACACAATGTTTGTTTTTGATAGTATTGTTTTTATTAAACAATGACACAAAAGGTCAATTAAAGGTCTTGTTTTACGCATAACAAGACATAGCAAGCAGTGGCGTAGTGAGAAATTTCAAAAGGGGAGAGGGGGGGCATAATTTCTACATTTTTTTCAAGCGTATTTTTTTTCGGCAGAGCTAATTTGAAGCTGGAAAGGTTCTAGGGGGTCCGGGGGCATGCTTACCCGAAAAATTTTTGAAAATTTGCATGCTGTATTGGCAGGCCTGCCGAGAGGGGCGCAGAAGGGGTCACTGTCCAGGGGCCCGCGGTTCAGAATTATCAGGTTTAGAATGCAAAATTCATCAGCTCAAACTACGGCTTGCGGACGCGATGATGTTTTTTTTATTTCGGGCCGAAATTCGAACATGTGCAGGCGCTATGACCCTTTTTTAGCTCATCACTTGATTTTGGTCAGAAATTCAAACATCTGCGGACGCTATGACCTTTTTTTGCTCATCACATGATTTTGGGGCACCACTGACCAAAAGGCCCAAACGAAATTTTTGCCCCAGGGCCCGAAATTTCTCTCGGCACCCTTGTGTATTAGCTATTTTAGTCCTTTTTGAATAATTTTCAGGCAAATTTTGTTTAAAGTTTTTGATCCTAATTCTGAGTGCTTCGCCAAATATGATGCATTTTGTTCGCTCATTTTCGATTACGCGTGCTTAAGGCGTAAAGCTTATCGCTATCGAAGAGGTTCACAATTATGGAAATTTGTATGCATCAAAAACATTTTTGAAAATGTCTGGTGGGAGGATGCATACCCCTCATCCTACCCCCTGGATCCGCTCCTGGCCATAAGCCACAAAAACCATCAAAAAAGTCTGGCACATTTCAGTCACTTGGCACCATTAGTTTTGTTCTTTTTTATCAAAAGGCGGAGTCAAAAAGGAAGGGGGCATGGCCCAATGGCCCCCCTAAATACGCTCCTGACAGCAAGTAGTAACTTCTTCTATTAAAATTAAACATTGGCCCGCGAGATAAATAAGCAGTTTTTTATGGCCCGCGATATAATTAAGTTGGACCACACTGGTCTAGATGTAGCCTTAAAGGGGGTCGGGGGCGTAAATTTTGATTTAGTATCCAAAATTTGGGGTATCACGACAAATTTTGGTATATAACTTTCTTTTTACTTGATGTTACAGACTTTACAGTAGTATGCTAAATAAGGCTTTTACAAAGGTTATGATCAGGATCATCAGTTCAAGTTGTTACTCGGGCCCCTCCATATCTTTTCATTTCACGACGCCTCTGGGCGGTAGCTCTGTGCCCTTTTTCTGGCTACGCCCCTGTAGGTCACCATTGCTGAAAATCCAAAATGGTGTGTGTAAGAGCACAAAAACGTTGCCACTGCAGAAAAACCAACAAAAAAGCCAGTGGCAATTTGTGCGGGCCCGTACAAATAAGCGCTTCGTTGATTGATTGATGGTTGATTTCTTCATCTTTATCCTCCTATCACGAGAAAGCGGCGGAGGTGCTTTGCGTAGGACGAATCCACACTCGTTTAGGAGTTGCCTTTGTTGCCAAGGTTTCCGGTTGAATTTTCTTCTGACTTTTGTTAATTTGCTGCTTGCCAGATTCCACCAAACAGAGATAATCATCGTAAAGCATCTTGTCCCAGGACGCAACAACGAGATTAGGTGGATAGTTGAACCATTAACCTTGCGATCATGGTCGTCGTAAAAACGACGCTCCAAACCACTGCCCCACACTGCCGACTGTTTCTTTTATTATCCCTTTGCGCTCTTCCCTGTTTTACGAAGCGTGACAAAGTAATAAAATAAACCAACGAAAGAAATGTTACGGGTCCGTAAAAATAGCCACTTCTAACAAAACAATATTTTTAAAAACTTGCATGAGCACAAACAACAAATTTAAGTAACAGGACATGGACCTCTTCAGTACGCCGTGTGGACCCCTTCAGCAGAACGCTACGGACCCCTAGGGGTCCATGGACCCCCGGTTGAGAATCCCTGGTCTATAGTTCGTGACTTCGTTTTTCATATTTTTTTATCTTTTGTTTTTTATTTTGTTCTAGTTGCTTAATAATTTTTTGCCGCTTAAGCGGCAGGAGTGATTGCGACTCGAAGACCTTGACTTTAAATTTACGAGTAGGCTTTAACTTTTGACTTTTAATTTACGTGTGTTCACTAAATTTACGAGTAGGCTAATTTGAAAAAATGACGAGCAAAGTTTTAGAGCAAAAACAATGGATGGCGGTTTCTTTTTTGCAAACGTTCTGCACTTGTACAGCAAAACATGCACCTGCACCCTAGTTGGCCTAGTAAATCGCGAAAGGACCAGTTGTATTTATCCTTCAGATAGGCATGTAGTTTTGGCCTGTAAGGAGCGTCTTCTCGCAAATCATCTGGTAAACGACCCTGATGCCTTTGCGAAGAAAAAATTGATGTCGCTGAGGCAGCGATGGCATAAGCATTTCTAAAGTGGTAGGGCCCAAAAACAATGACCAGATTTCCTTCGCCTTTGACCCATAGTTCGCCGGTTCACACGCTGTAACATGTTCAATTTAAGTGGGCTTCAGAACCACGATTCTTGCTTCTATATAGTTTTTGCACCACAATGAAATTTTTGATGTCGTTATCACTTTTTTCAGTTATGACATCAAAATTTCATTGTGATGCAGAAACTAGAACCAAGAACCGTGGGTCTAAAGCCCACATAAATTGGGCATGTGGACAGGGTAATTGTGTAGCTAAAGTTTACTGTTTTAGCAACCCCAACAGCAACTGTAAATACCATAACCGTCCGTAAAGCCTCTATTTGACCGCCACTGTTGGGAAGGATTGAAAAATAGAGCGCCACCCTCTAATCAAACACCACCTGTAATGCCACTACATGGGTAGATGTTGAAAATGACGAGGGCGGCTACACAGGGACGTGTCACCTGATTTTCCGCATTGAACTTTTGATTACTTATCAGTGAATGTGTTACGGTTGATGTTTTTTTTTTTCTTTAAAGGTTAAATGCTAACTCTGTCATAAGTTTTTTCTTTTCATTATTTAAATTTATCTTCCCAAAATTTTGACCAACTAGTCAAAAAATATAGCACCATCCTCTAACTGAACACCGCCTTTAATAGGACGCCACAATAAAAGAAGAGAAGGGTTGAAAAATTGAGCGCTGTGGCCGTGTGGCGCACAAACAGAGGTTTCACTGTTATGTCACGCATACGGTGACGGAAACAACGAGAGCAGTAAGCTTTTTTGGAGCTTACGAAAAGTTAAAGTTGAGATAATAAATAACTCATGCCAATTCCTAACGTTTTTTCCTACACCGATAAGGTGATACGTAGAAAAATAGCCTAGTAGAACTTCATAAATCGCATAGCCACACGTAGAACTAGAATGGAAACGTTTTAATTGCTTTCTCTGAGATGCTTGAAAACTAGAAGTTGTTGATAGGCCTATTGTAAAGTTGTCCTAAATTATCATAATAACTAAATTATCATAAAACATTGTTTTACTGTGATTGCTGTGGTCTTTGAAAATGAGCTGCAAACAGGAAGAGGTCAAACTGTTGGAAATAAAAAAATCTTAACAACAACTAATGTTCTTGATGGAACTCTGATTCTAAAAAATAAAAAAGTTGATCAGAATGTCGGAGAAGATCAAAAAGAGCAAGAATCTGTCTTCAATGAAAAAATATATCAAACCTAGCAAATAAAATCCAAGATCATGTTGAAGAGGCAGAACAGTATTCTAGGAGGAACTGCCTTTTGCTGTATGGAGTTCCGGAAAAGAGAGGTGAAAACACAGACGAGCTTGTTAAAACCTTTTGTAAAGAAAATTTGGATTTTGAAATCACGAACTATGATCTGGACAGAAGTCATAGACTGAAGAAATCCAGCAATGCAAAAGATCGTCCAGCACCTATTATTGCCAAATTTGTCCAACACAATGTAAAGGCTTACTTATACAATCGAAAGAAATGCCTGAAAGGAACTAGATACCTAATTACAGAATCTCTTACAAAGAAAAAAATGGAAATAATAAAAAAGCTAAAAAAATTGAGAAATGAAAAGAAAATAAACTCTTTTTGGTCCCTGGATGGTCGCATATACTTCGATTCAATTAAAGATGGAAGCATATTCCACATCAAATCTATGAAAGGTATTGATTCTGCATTGTCCAAGGTTTGATTGCACTAACTACACAAATAGAGCATACCCGTAATAAGCATTTTTTTTTCTGTAAATCTTTTGTTTGTTGATGGTAGCCAACTGATTCTGGTCTAAATTGAACCTCAGTTTTCACCTTTTTAATGAATCCTACAACTAAGAGTAAAGTTTTACAAGCAAGTCACAGCTATTATCTCCAAGTAGAGTATTTCAATAATCCTACCACACTGACAACTTTGCTTAGGCACCTTAACGTTTAGTTGGAAAAAGTCAGTTAACTCATCTGATTCTGCGTTATTGCTGCAAGGTCAACAGTACTGTTTAGCTGAATTTGGATTGCAATTTAAAATTTTGAGTATGTTTTTCAACCATTGCATATTATTGTTCACTCTTAGTAAAGATAACCAGCATCTTGGGTAAGGATGAAACCGTTGTGCACAAGTTGCAAAAAAGTATGCCGATTAAATCAAAAAGCTATTTTGTGTGATATATGTGAAAATTGGACACATTGTAAATGCACCACTCTACCTATGCATAATTTTGTTGCTCCTGGTTCATCACTTATGCCATATTTCTGCTCCTGCTGCCTTGCAAACATCTTTCCTTTTCAGTTTCTTGATAATGCCGAATTGAGAACAGTTTTACCCGAGTCCATGAACATAAGTACTTCTTCCTCAAATATATTTAGCACATTTAATTCCAACCAAAATCAATATTGCTCAATCAAAGAATGTAGTACTGTATTTCATGACTCAAAAAATTTTATGATAATGCATGTAAACACACGTAGTCTACATAAAAATTTTGAAAAACTTGAAGAGTTAATTCATGAGATTAACATAATACCTGATGCAATAGCGATTTCTGAAACAAAATTAAAAGACAACACTCCGTTTTCATACTCATTATTTGGATATGATTTTGTGAGCAAGAATTCATCAACAAATGCAGGAGGAGTAGAAATATTTGTTATCCCTACTAGTAAAGTAATTAATTTAACAACTTCACTAAACTTGAATGTAAGTGACTGTGAAGATTTACGG
This sequence comes from Trididemnum miniatum, assembly GCA_964006365.1. Taxonomy (NCBI): domain Eukaryota; kingdom Metazoa; phylum Chordata; class Ascidiacea; order Aplousobranchia; family Didemnidae; genus Trididemnum; species Trididemnum miniatum. The sequence continues at coordinate 37,382,969 of OZ023231.1, read as the reverse complement.
ATAGAAATTATGTTGCCACAGAAAAGAAAGTGTTTTGTTGGTGCTGTTTACAGACATCCAAATTACAACTTCTCTCAATTTCTAAATAGTTTTGAACTGACTGTAGCAAAGCTAACTGAAAGCAAAAGTCATTATTACATAAGTGGTGACATAAATATTGATTTGCTAAATTGTGACAAGGAAAGCATAAAGAATTATCAAGCAACCTTACTCAGTCTAGGCTGCAAACAAATGATTCAACATGCTACTCGTGTATCATCTCACTCATCTTCTTTAGTAGATCGCTTCTATTCAAACAATACATCAAACGAAATTTGCTATCGTATACTTTTGAGTGCCTTATCAGATCACTTTCCCATAATATCAGCAATAAAAGGTCCTAAACCAATCAAAAAGAATATGTCCTCGTATGTACGAAATACCAAGAACTTTGTTGCAGAGGATTTTTTGAATGATCTTTATCTTAACTTAGAATCAGATGAAAGTAAATCAAGTACAACAAATGTAAACCATTCGTGTGATACATTTATCAATACTTTTGAAAAAACACTAAATCAGCATGCTCCCTTTCGTAAATTAACACGTAAAGAACAGAAATTAAACAAAAAACCATGGTTATCCAAGGGAATTATTAAGTCTATACAAACAAGAAACGACTTATACAAAATGACATTAAGCAACAACAGTCCTGAATTACTAGATGAATATCGGTTGTACAGAAATGAATTAACACATGTAAAGGAACAAGCCAAAAAACTTTATTACAGTAACCAAATAAATGAAGCCCAGCACAACAGTGGCCTTATATGGAAAACCATAAATGACATAGTTACTTACAAAAACACTAAATCTCAAAGCATTACTTCTCTAAAAAATGAGGAAGGGAAAATAATCCAAAACCCCTTATTAATTGCTGATACATTTAATGAATATTTTTCTTAATTAGGTAGAAAAATGGCAAATAAATTATCAGTACCATCTACTACTTTTACAGCAAAGTCATTAATACCCTCAAGTGCTAAATCCTTTTTTTTTGAAACCAATTTCATTGGATGAAGTGTTTCATCAGTTAAAAAGTTTGAATCCTGCAAAAAGCACAAAATCAGATAGTCCCCCAATATAGTATATTAAGCTAGCCGCTTCAGTAATAGCCAGTCCTTTGACAAACTTATTTAATCGTTGCATAGAAACAGGAATTTATCCGGATTCATTCAAAACTGCCTAAGTTATACCTGTATATAAATCGGGCGACAAATTTACCTGCAGCAATTTTAGGCCTATTTCTCTGATTTCACCATTTTCAAAGATATTTGAAAAGTGTATCTATAAGCAGTTATATCATTACTTTACTAGTAGGGATATTCTTTACAAGATCCAACATGGTTTTAGAGAAAATCATTCAACAGAATTAGCAGTGTCTCAGATGTGTGATTCTATAATCGAAAATTTGGAAAATAAAAACACAACTTGTGCTATATTCCTTGATCTGGCCAAGGCGTTCGATACTGTAAATCACCAAATTTTGTTATCTAAACTTTATGCTTATGGTATTCGTGGAATACCATTTAAATTAATGCAGAGCTACTTGTCAAACCGAAAACAATGCACTGTTATAAATAAAGTTATATCTAGTTCACATGGTGTTCCACAAGGGTCTACATTAGGTCCCCTTCTTTTCTTAATTTATATAAATGACCTACCTAAAGTAAGTAATTAAAAAGTGCGCTTGTTTGCCGATGACGCTATATTAACTTTAAGTGACAAAGATGAGAAAAATTTACAGCACATTATGAATGATCAGCTCACTAAAATAGATGATTGGATGAAGATAAATCAACTTATCAATAACTATAAGAAAACAAACTTTATGATTTTCACTAAAAAAAGAAAATTTCCTCTCCTTTATCCATACGAATTGGCCAAAATATAATTAACCATAAGACTAACGTGAAATAATTAGAGGTTGTAATTGATGAAAAGATGTCATGGAAAAATCATGTAAATTACCTCTGCTCCAAATTAGCAAAGGGCTGCTGCGCAATCTCTAAAGTAAAAAATTATGTTGACCTTCATACATCAAAAATACTGTATTATAGTTTAATATATTCTCACTTACAATATTGCATATCTAGCTGAGGAAGAGCTACTAAAAGCGTTCTCAAACCCCTCAGTATCATTCAAAAACGAGTGTTAAGACTAATAACCAAAACTCCATATCGAACACCGTCTGCACCACTATTCTTTCAACTAAAAATTCTAAAAATCGATGATGTGTATAAACTTCGATTTGCGAAAATGATGCATCATATGAACAATCAAAACAATACATGGACAATAAACAACTCGATAAAACTAGAAAAATTGCATAATCACAACACGAGAGCATCATCCCAATATAATTTTCTCATTCCTAACATTCGCACCAATTCGGGAAAATCCTTGTCTGCATTTGCTGGAGCACAGATATAGCGTGAAGTACCACAGAGCATCAAATCTTTATCAACACATAAGTTTAAAAAACTGTATGTTAATTATTTGCTGGAACAATACAAACCAATCAATTGATTACATTATTAAATTGCACTGAGTGAACATTAACGTGCTGAAATATCCACATACTGCATATTCTGATATTAGGTTAAACAAATGATATTTTTTATTTGCTTAGTTTATTAAGCAACAAATTGTTGTTTTTATTATTATTTTTTTTTGTTCATTTTTTTGTGGTTTTGTTTTCTTGTTTTACGGTGTTGTGCACATATGTAAGATTGAAGCCGTGCTGGTGGGGTGGCAGCAGACTAAGTGACCGTATGGTCTTTTCGCTGTCTTCTCCACCAAGTGGTTCCACTTGTACACCTACAGCTGCATCAATTTGTTTATGTGTTGCCACTTGGTGGAATAAATTGACATGAATTGAATTGAGTAAAAAAAGCAATTTTGCTGGCAAAGGAATTGCTCAAGTTAGCAATGCATAGCAAAACAAAAAGAATTAAAAAATTTAAATAGGCTTAGCCTACAACCAAAAAAATTTAAAAACAAGGCTATAGATATTTTGTGCAGTCCGCCGCTTTTTTTTATGACTGCTGCTTATTTTATCGATTTTGAAGGTCAGTTGTTCACGTCAAAATTAAGTCTGAAAAAAGCATAGCTTCCACCTCCCCGAGAATTAGCCCCGTCCCTCGCATTATGAAAAATTACACTGCAAATACAGCATAGGCTGCATTTTTTTGGAGTGATTGTCTGCAAAGTCAGTGCAGATAGTAGGATATACAATACATTGGTAGGGAGGCCTAGTTTTGAGTTTAGTTGCTATTGTTTATTATAAACGACACTTACGACAACTACTGTACCTCGCCTCGTCTCAAAACGTACTGTAAAATGTTTTTTTCATACTAAAACCATGAGTGATTCTCAATCTTTTCTGAGCCGTGGCCCTTTGACTGTACCTCTAAAAGACCGTGGCCCATATAGTGTGTAAGTTTAAAAGTCCTGATCTGTTATCATTCATTAATGATTCCTACCATCGTGGCTCTCAAGAGAACACTCTGTGGCACTTTGGGGGGCCACGGTTGAGAAGTTGAGAATCTCTGGCTTAAATGCTACCAATCGCTGGTTTGCCTTTAATATGTTAAGATGTTCAATTTGACATTTATAAGCCGCAAGTTAGTTTTTTTGCAATAAGAAGATTACACTTTTTTTGTTCTCCCCACCCCACAAAAAAATTTTAAAGAAACATCTTTGGATTTATGCTCTTTTTTGGGTTTCAATTTCGATCGTAAGCCTATTAAGTTTCAAATATATTCATGCAGAATTATTATTGTGGAAATAAATGCGTAAATTAGGGCCTCTCCAGGGCCCCCCCTGAAAAAAAGTGGGGGGCCAGGGCCCTCCGCTTCCGCCACTTATGCGCTGATGCCGAGCAGTTGTTCGGGTTGCTTTGCGATAACAAAGATTAGCACGAAGTCGCGTCGGAGGAAGATCTTGCAGAGGAAGGAATTCTGGTGACAAACTTGTCCATTTGGTTATCCAATCCGGCAGTAATCTAAGAAAATAAACCACGCCTAACAAGGTCATGGCTAGGGACGAAATTTCTGCAATGTCGGATTAGAACATCATAGATAAAAAGTGAAGGAAAACTTTTTCCTTTTTTTGTTCAAAACGGAGGTAATAAAAAATAAACCTAACCATTCGGCAGAAATTTTAATTCAACTTTGACGCGTTGCTGCGAAATTTCCGGGAAGTCGAAGTCCGCACACTTTGCTGTTGCTTACCAAGAAAGTAAGGTTTTCTTCCAAAGTACAGAGGCACTGGTTACAGTGATTAGTATTAACCCGTGTAAGTTCTCTTTTTCGTATCTTCATTGTGCACAAGTTCTTATTAAAAAAAAAACGAGAAAAGAAATGAAGCTCCGACGTAGGACAATCAGGGTTGCCTTGGTGGGGCGCTCTGGGGGGGGAGGGCTTGGTCCCTCTAGTTCTAAAAAACTGTTTCTAGGGGGGCTCTTAAAGTCGGCCAAGTCCTTGTGAACGTTTACACTTTAGAGCAGAGGTTCTTAAACTGGGAGACGTAAAAGCTTGCGAGGGGGACGTGAGCATAGCAGTGACTTAATGATTGAACGTATACTTTCAAATCTTTTTTTCGTCAAACATCAAAACTTGTTTCCCCAAACCATCTGCATTCTTCCCATTAAGACGATTAAGACATTGCAAATAAATAGTTATATTTTCTGCATGTTTTTTGTAGCGTGGTGGGCAGTGCCGTATCAAGTCATCTCCGAAGTTTGGTCTCCCCGGTCGGGCAGGGGGCAATTGGAGGAGCCCCGCAATATTGTTGTATTAGACTCGGAATTGGACGCAAAAATTTTAAAGAAAATTTTGTCAAAAAGTTGATAAAAAAGCACTATGATTGCAATTACGTGATGTAAATTACAATTAAATTTTTAAAAAATTTCCGACGTAGCATGCCCCCGCACCCCCCTAGAATTATCATCGATGTTTATTCTGTTTCAAATGTTGCTCTGATTTTGCCACACACCGAAAGAAACTGCGTGAACGAAAGTTTGGGGCGCCTCTTTTGAGGAAATTTCAGGACACGTACCTTGAAATAATGCAGCTAATGAGTCGATAAAGCGCGAAACTGCCAAAATGCTTGTAGATATCAAAAGGCCCCATCTGAAGCTTTTTTGGGGGGAGAGACAACAGTCTTCACACGGCACTGGTGGAAAGGCGTGGGCAAAAATAACTCACTCCAAAGGAAGTGTGACTGAAAAAGTTTAAGAACATCTGGAGTAAAATAATAGATTTTTTGCATTAAACAGGGCCCCCATAGTTCGAATTTCACCAAGGCACCCCTGAGGACAATGCCAACACAAACAGAGGTAGCATAATTATGCATCAAAGGTGAAGGGCATCGAACTCTTTACTTAACGACCAAGAGCCGAATGCTTTACTGCCACTCCACACGGAATCCACTTCTTCCTCTACAATATTTACACTAACAGCCACTCGCAAACGAGAGTGGAAAGCAAAAGGAAATTGATTTTTTTACGTTAAATTATTATGGGTGACTGTAGTGACACCCAAACTGAGCAAACATACAGCCTACACACCCAAGCGATTAGTTTTAATTCAAGCAGCTCCCATTGATTTCTGTATCAGGGTGTGAAAAACACTACTCCATATTAAACTAGGCGAGCTTGTTGGTAATTCGACTTTTTCTGAGAACTGCGAGTTCGCTTATTTTAGGTTATACTTTACACAAACAACATGAATTGTATCGCACTTTAACTAGTCATTAACTTGGCACAAAACAGGGCAAAATTTTTTCCGCATCGTTCCTGGTGGCGAGTCTTGAGAACAATAACGCATAAAAGTGGAATGAATTTTGATACGACTTGTTTAATAATAATAATAATAACACAGTATTAATATACCGCTCTACATCTAGGAGCAAGAAATCACCTTAGTTTTATGATAAAAGAGAAGACCAAATACCCCAGTCTCGGGTTATAAAAGAGTTTCTTTGAATAATTTTGTATCACGGATGTAGCAGATATTTATCAATTTTTGCCGAGTTTATTCTACACAATGAACACAAATATATACTCGTACAAGTATAAATAGCTGATTTTTTTAGTGGGCGAAATTTTTTTCCAGGGGGGTCCGCGCAGGACAATGTGCAGGACAATGTGGAAATATTTATACACGCAAAAGATTTTTTGTTGTCGTTAATTTCGTTCTGATGTGAGCTACAGTTGTGCTTCTGAATTGTACTGATCTAGCGTGGCTGCTTGACTCGAAGACCCAAAAGCGGTCACTTCGCAGCCTCCTTGTTGCTATTTTGTTGGATTTTTTTTAGGTTTGCTATGAAGCAACAAAACAATAAATTTCAATTTCAAATTAGTCATGATAATGTTTAGTTTTTTCCGGCCAACAGTATCTAACTTGTCGCTACTACCCCGTTGTTTAACAGCAGTAAGGGCAGTTGCTGTTATCCCGGGCCGCGACCGATCCGGTAAGGTACTAATAAGGTTGCTCATGTTGGTTAGGCGATTTGTGAACTTGTAAACTTGGCGGCTTGCATCTCCTCTCCAAGCTATGCTGGCTTTTGACTAACATAAGTTGCTCTTCCGCTCTTCGAAGGTTTTTGTTTCGTCCTTCTAGGCAACACATGCCCTCCCAAGCACGGAGAGTCGGTTTAGTTGCCGACAACCCGACATTTTTCGATGAAAGTCATTTCCATCATGGTCCTGCTTTCACGCAAGATGAGCAAATCTGCACAGACTTAGAGGAACCCATCTTCTTTATTCACAATTCTATTTTTACCCTTTTTTAATAGCACAATTCCATTTTTACCCTTGTATTTTGTCTTTCTTCCCAAAGGTTTTGTATGCTTATGACCAAACTTTTTCAAAATTAGTTCAATGTTTATCAAAAGGGTGAAGATATTTTTGTTCTCACTTTCACTATTGGGAAATGTAACGCGCAAGTTTTGCGAGAAGGACTCCTCTCCTATCTCCCCTGGAAAGGCAAGGTGACCACTTGGCTTGCCTGTTTCTAAGCCACCACTGGATATCCCAAATGAATGTGATGAGGGATGTGGCGTGTGGGGGACGTAGGCCCCCAGCCACTAGAAATGCAGTATAGTTTTTCAAACAATTGCCCCTTCTCCGAAATCTTTGGCTGGCTACGTCACCGACTGCGAGCACAAAAAATTTCATTTCATTTCATTTGAACACAACGATTGCACTGCAGCTGTAATTTAATCTCAACTTAAATGTATTTTTTGTAGCCCAACCAGAGACTGCAGACCCGCAGACCTTCTTGAATGGTCACTTTGCAGCTCCCTGTGGGTGTTCGTGCCCATGAATTTTCTGTTTCGTGTGTTCTTCGCATTATTTTATCGAGATTTGCAACAAACTTTGATTGACTGATTTGACAGTTTTTAAATTTCAGCAAGTGGTTCTGGGTTTTTATTAGATCACAACGACTTTGTAATTGCTTTCATTGTTTTACAATAATACGTTGATTAGAGTGACGTTTTAAAAACAAAATGTTCTTTATTTGAATAGAATTATTGCTGCTGTTCAGAGCAAGTTCAAATTATACCGGTACCAAATTTCTTTATACTTGGGAGTTCAAATTTGGTGGAATTACTGACTCAATTAATGACCGTGTGATATCAATTAATTTTGGATTATTCTGTTGAATTTTGAATGAAGTTTCAAGAACAAAGCAACGATATCAGCAATACTCACAAACCAGGTACCGGTAAGCTTTTAACTATTACAAGAACCAGATCAGGCCTAGCTTAGGCTATCAAATCCAGCAATTTAAAATCGGTCTGCGCACTCGAACATGAACTCAATCTTGCAAAAAGTTGACTTAAGTTTTGCCTAGCCCATCTTAGCTTGAACTCTTCAAAAACTACTTGAACTTAGCCGAAAGTGAATAAAAACTGCTTAAACTTGGCCTAAGCTTGATAAAAACCGTACCGGTACCTGTGCTTAAACTCATTGAACTCGAACTTGAAATCGATTGAAAATGCTTTGCGTGCGTAACCTTGATCAAATTCATTTCCCTTTTAGCCGTGAGAGTATAAACTACGGTATTTTATTGGCTGCTGGCTTAGCATGCCCTGCTTTGAAAACTAGGGAAAAAAGTACAGGGGAAAATCGTGAGAACAGAGAAATTAGATCTTTTGGTGGAAGTTTTCGCTACTATTAAGGCAGAATCCACGCATTATTACATCCTCAACTGGAAACAATAAATCAGTGGCACACTAATGTCACTACATAGTGGACTGTGTAGTGTGTAGTTGAGACAGGTTTGCTGGTTCACTGCTTAGAAGTACCAAATAATATTCTAGAATCTCGAAGGGGTTTGCTCGTATAGAACAAAATCGCGTTACATTTTAGCTTGAATGCAAATGGTGCAGCCGTGCTTGAGTGTTTAAAAGGCATGCTGTTTAAGTTGTCAGACTCGTAGCTAAAGCACTTCCAGGCATGCTATTTAATTTGTCAGACTCTTAGCCAAAGCACTTCCTTGCCGCCACTGCTTGCACCCGAGCAGCTTGCTTGGTTAACTATGAACATCGAGTCATCGTTTGACCATGGGTTTAACTCCGACTATGGTTCGTAAAACATAATAGATATGATACGGTGAGAATTTTTTGCTTTTGTAAAATTCGTCCCGTTTTTTGCTGTTTTATTCTACTTTACTATAAAAAAAAGGGAGCGGAACACCCCAGGGCCAATGGTGATTTAGTCGCATTCTGGCATATCAAGGACCCATCACACTTCTAAAAACTGATGTTAGCTTTGTTCTAAAAGTAGAGTTGAAGTAAATTTTTGGATTCCAGTCAGGAACTTAAATGAAGATCAGACAGGATTAGTCAAGGTAAATTGTATTATTGCTGGCTGTTTGCAATTTTACCGGCTAAAGCAAAAAAATTCGGGGTTTCATGCCATGCCTTGTTCATGTATTGCTAAGCCTTATATGGCCGTTGCTGCTTTGCATTTGGTTAGAGGGGCAAAAAATGCATGCTTAGTGAAATTGATGGGCAACCAACCTTGCATTAAATATTGCTCTCAAAACCTCGCTATCGTTTTTCGTTAAACGTGCAGTATGCGTTTGCCGAATTTTGAGAAAAATGTCACGCGCTGGAATTGAGTATTGAAAATCACCTCATTAAATATCTAAACTACTGCAATTTTATTGTTGCATGCATGCGTTAGATGTGGACAGCGGCAGGTTTAATTAGCAAAAAGGAAGATTTTTAGAGCGCACTGATGGAGTACCCTGTAAGCTGCGTAACTCGCTGGCACAAACTTACACTACTTTGCTCAGATAATGTAACCAAACTTTTAGCTTTTAGTCTTGTTGACTTACGATATTGGCATCATTCCAATTAAAAAACAAGAAATAATGAAATAGATATTGGAAAAAGTATGAATAAGGTGTAATATTGACATTATGGGAAAGAAGCAGCGCGTAGCCAGGGGGGGGGGGGGGGCGGCACTGGTGCTATGCCCCCCACCCCTTAAATTTTTCTTTTTCCAATATGTTTAAATGAGCCTGACATAAAGAATTAAACGTAAACTTGACATTGCATGAACATAAAGAGTAAGGAAGCCATAAGGTCTTCTTGTTTGCAAACTTGCAAAAGTGTGTCTTCCTAATGGGTGCAGCAGTCACAAGTTAAACTATATTAAAATTTGTTCACAAGGGGGTTTTAAGCGCACCCTCTAGGTCCTCAGCTTTTTTTCGGTACGTTCAGATTCTTTTAAGATACAAAAAACTTATTTGCGCCATCATGTACAGACTACGTTGCCAGATTAAATTTTAGTTTTTGGAATTTTTGAACGTTTTGTATTTATTTTGTATCTAGTGACGTATTTATCCTGTTATCAGCACCAGAAAGCGGTCAATGCGCTATGCGAGCTCGCTTAGAAATCGCCAGCTATCTGTCTACCGCACCAAGATGTGGGAATATCGCTAAGTGCCTTTCCCAAAAACAAGTAAACTTGCCGGCTTATTCTCCGCATTGTCCCTTTAATGCTAAGCGTCAAGCAGGGAAGCTGTGGCTACCAATTTTAAAGTGATTGGTTTGACCGACTTGGAATCAAAGCCAAGTGTACAGCTCCCGAGGCGGACGTTCATACCACTCGGCTATCTGAGCTTTCTTAGCAATTTCGACCCAAGATTCTTGGGGGGTCAGTTGATTTGATTGGGGTGGGAAGCTTATAAAATTCCAGGGAGAGCTTCAGTCTCGATACTCCCCCGTCCCCTATTTTTTGCGTCTATGATCAGGGTGATTTGCACTTAATTCGGAGTAGATGCTCGAACAAACACTTGAATTCGAAAAATATCTTTTTTCCTCGTTAACCCGGCATTCATCAAATATATTGGTCGAGCTGAGTCCAACTAAGTCATCAGGGGGGTAATTACAGGATTTTATGCGTGAGCGAGCGATTTCTCTCGCTAATTCTCCTCGGAGGAGAAATTCTCCGAGCGGCAGCCGAGATAACGAGCTCGCAAAGTTGGGATTACAGGTTGCGCTCGTAGAAAGAGCAGCTACTCGGTAAAGCCGAGTGTCTCGCTACCTGCTCGGTATGTATAGGCTTGTTGTGAGGTGCTGGACTGGCAGCTGCTGTTTGCCGGCTAGCGCCTAGTTTAGCGCCAAAACTGTGCAAGTGTTACAAAGTTGGGATGGTTTTAACTTGGTTATAAGTAAGAGTGTGTGCAGTAATGGTGTCTCCAGATGCATAGGCTTGTTGTGAGGTGCTAGACTAGCAGTTGCTGGCCATGGCCTCACACAGTTAGTGGTGGAAGATGCCATTACTTCATACTCTCCGACCAATGCTCCGACTAAGTCTGCAGCCAACGCATGCTTGCAATAGGCCTACTAGCACAGTTTTAGCACTAGACTAGGCGCTAGCCAGCAAACAGCAGCTGTTGGTCTAGCACCTCACAACAAGCCTATACCGGTTCATCTGTAGACACCTGTGAATAGCCTACACTCTCACTTGTAACCAAGTCAAAACCATCCCAACTTGGTAATACTGGCACAGTTTTAGCAGTAGACTAGGCGCTAGCCAGTAAACATCTGCTAGCCAACTAGTCTTGGTTTGATGTGTATGTGTTTGTATATTGACTATGCTTTGCATTTTTTTGTTTTGTTTTTTGTATTTTTGAAAGTCTGTTTTTTTCTGTTGACATACACTGTATATCACTTTTGAGATAGAGAGTAGCAACTTGATGAGCCTTTGGCTCTTAATTCGCATGCGCGAATAAACTTGAACTTGAATCCACCATTTCACAACAAGCCTGGGAGTTGCATAAAGCTCTAGTTGTGTCATAAACTAGGTACTAGCTATTGTGCATAAACTATGACCTTAAAAACCGCGCTCTGCCATGGCTAGTTGTGTATGAAATAGTCGCTCGGTAACTTAACGTGCTCATTTTTTTTCTCGCTACTTGCCTAGCGAGTTCGCCAGCTCGGAAAATCCTGTAATCCCGAAAAACGCGTTAGCGAGGAAAAATTTTTTACCGAGCAGTTTGCGAGCTCGCAAACCGCTTCACGAGCATCCTGTAATAACCCCCCAGATCGTTGTTCACTGAGCGGCTCGTGAAAGAACAATAAATTCTGTTGGCAGGTTGATATGCCGTTATCAGAATTAGATTGTAGGCATACTATAGTTTTTTGATCCGTCTTGATCAACCAATTCCTCAAATGTTTGATTAAGAAACTGATGGGAGGTGAGAGCTTCCCAGGTAGTGCAGGTACTAGCAGGTAGTGCAGGTACTTCCCAGGTAGTGCAGGTACTAGCTTCCAGTCATAGGTTTCCAAATCACCGGTAGCCCAAAGCGTAGGCCTAACTTTTAGCAAAGACAAAAAAAGCTTTTGTTGCTTCATAACTGGCTGACTTAAGCATTATCATTTTAACAATTTAGTCCATCCTTAACCCTATGACTGTTTTCCGACTTTTTTCGGCGGAAACTTGACTAAAATTGAAAGAGTGAATGATGCTTCATTTGCGACTACAGATTTAAAAATGTGAATGTCGCTTTCGCTCGAGAAGCGCAAGCGTAAAAGCAATCAGTTATTAGATAGGTACAAAAAAGCATTTGAAAAATAGAAATGCGATGGTCTGACAGCTTGTTGAATTTATATGAAAGAGTAATCACATTAATCACGGGAAAAAACAGGCCTTAGATCAGTGGTTGTTAAACTTGTCCGAGGAATCGAACCCAACAAGTGTCATGCAGAAGTGCACCGAACCCTTAGTTATAACCAGGTGTTGTAAGGATGCAATTTTTGAATTAGGTTGAATGTTAACCAAATACGAAGACGTTTAGACTAGGAAAAGGGTGTAAAAAATGTTTCATGTCAGAGGCGTATTCAAAATTTTTTTGCGAGAGTGGCACCAAATTTTTACATTTTCTAAAGCGTAGTTTTATCGGCAGAGCTAGTTTGAAGCAAATTGAGGAACAAAAATGTGGCTCTATGGGGGATGCGGCGGCATGCTCCTCTGGAAACATTTTGAAAATTTAAATGCTGTAACGGCCATATTAGTGTTTTTTTGAACAACTTTTAAGGCAAAGCTTGTTAAAATTTTTGCCTTTAAGTCTGAGTCCTTCACCAAATATGATTCATTTTGTTTGCACATTTTCGATTTATGCGTACTTAAGGCGTATAAGGATCATTGTTACCAAAGACGTTCAAAATTATAGAAAAATTGTATTCAGCGAAAATAATAGTAGAGTCGCTAAGCATGTGCACTTTAAATTTTCACGATATTAAATTTTTACGATAGGTAACATTAGGCATAAAGTTCATATTTAGAGGTGGAGGCACTTTAAATTTTGCCTCTGGGGGCCAGGAGGGACTAAAAATGAATGGAACTTAGCGCCCCTAGCGGTCAAACGTGAGTTTTCTGTTTAGCGATGTTTATTGAATGGATGTGAGGCTTTGCACTAATCCACACCACGATTGAAGCAATTTTACCGCAGTTGTGTGTGCTTGAAAGTCTTGACGTCATCAATAACGTCATTATAGGATAATTTATTTGTTTTTTTGCTTCCAGTAGAAGTTCATGTACGGACACAAGTAAGACGGTATTGTGACAGACACTTCATTGTTATACCATGCACTCAATTGTAATTACGTCATTGATGACGTCATAAAAAATTATGACATCATTGTTGCCTAATTATGCAGTATTATAGTAAATTGAGACTTCCATTGTATATACTTAAGAAATGATAATGCTACTTTCCGAGAATGCATGTGAATGATTTTGTTGCAGTTGCTCTGGTTTCGTGCTGCACAACTATTATTACGTCACTCATAGATGACGTTATAAATATATATAGGCGGAACTTCGCCGTAGGCCTTAGTGATATTAAACTGGGAAGTAGTAGAACCGACCACTCTCCTCACATACTACTGCATGTACCAAACTCAACTGGAATGTTGGTTACCTCTTCTATTCTAGCTCTTCTGTTCTAATTGGAAATGAAAGAAATTAGAAGCTGTTGTATGCTTTCTAAGATAAAACAAGTCATTTTTAGGATATTCGCAGCATAATCACTAATCAACTACGAAACACCAAATAAACTCAAAAACGAAACGTAATTTCGTATCTAGTCAAAAAATTAGAGAAAAGGCTGATACTTTACTGAACTTGCATTTGAAATTAAACGAAACTACCCAATAGACGCATACTGGTAACCATTAGACACATGCTACGAAAAAATGGCTATCCTGAAGATGTCATTAATCTTGGAATTAAAAAGAAAATCTCTAGTTTCAGAGCACCTAAACGCGAAGGACCAGAAAAATGTCCTGTTTATTTGAAAATCCCGTGGATTGGTAATGTCTCCCTCAAATATGAAAAACAAACAAAAAATGCTGTCAACAAATGCTTTGGTTCGGTTTTCACTCGGGTGATCTTCTTAACTAGGAAGATGTTGCCTTCCATTCGCAAAGATCGTCTGCCGTCTATTCAGAGAAGCAACGTAGTATATAAATACTTGCGCCACTGCGACAGTGTGTGTGTCGGCAGAACTTCTCAAAGATTGGAGGACAGAATCAACCAACACATCCCTAAGTTCATCCGCAACCAAACCAGCCAAACTGCTCCCACAGCGCAGCTGCAAAACTTCAGTAAGCTACCCTAATTCGGATTCGGCAATTGGTCTTCATCTACTGCACAACAAAAATTGTGCTGATAATTACAATTACAATATGTTTACGATTTTGGCTACAGGTAGGTCCTCTTTTCATCTGGCCACACTAAAAGCAACCTTCATTAAAACCTTGGAACCAGTGCTTAGTCGTCAAAAAGAGTTCGTTTACACGATGAAAATCGATCATTTTCCAGCCAATCACGTGATCCACTTCCGCCCTCGCTGTTGACCAATCACACCCGCCCGATGTTGACCAGTCAGCAGTGACCAGTGTCGATGCATGCTATGTCTATAAATTCGCGTGCAATGCGTTCATTTCCTCAATTGCCAACGGTTTCCTTCTGAAGAGAGTTGGCCAAAAAAACCTTCAAGGAAACAAACAGTCTTTTTCAAGACTACTCAGTCTTAAAAGAGGAAAAACAGTCTTTTTCAAGACTTTTACTTTAAATAGCTAACTAGTCTTTTTCAAGACTTTACATGTAAAAAGATGAACCCGTCTATTGCCCATGCTGTTTTAAGGTTTTGTACCACTAAAAACCTATGGAAGAAAAACGTGTAGAAGGACTACTAAATAAAAGCAAGTTGTTTTTGCGCAACCTTTCAGTCACAGGTTTCATTAAATTTTGAAATCTTTCTTCCACAAACTTCCTGTACCGTAGAGCGAGACAACGCTGTTTCTGGCTATTAGCCTTCATCAGGCGCCCTCAGGTAAGAAACATTCATTTTCAAGGACGAATGAACTTGCCAGGATCACTCATCCTTTCGGATAAATATTTCCTAAAGAATTTAACCTTTGTGGTACGCATATCCACTCTTGTGGCTACGTCACCATTCCAGTCAAACTCTTTACTTCCTGTGTTGGTCCAACCCAAGACTTTCAACGTTTATTATACTATCTACCACAGACGCATGCGTTATGTTTCTTGTGTCAAGGGCTGGAAAGTCATGGCTATCTTCAAGGAAGGGGTTGCCCATTTCTTCTATGGTAGTTACTAAGGACATGATTTTATTCACAAAATTCCGTTGCAATCCAGGCTGCGCTCCATGATGCCGCTTCTCTTCACCTTGATCTTTACCACCTTCAAACTCCTCTGTTATGCGAACAATTTCTGGTCCTACCTCAGTCCATCGTCTAAGAGATCCAGGGTTTCCCATTAGGCCAATTGCTCCTACAGATCCTTTAACACGTGCATTGTTTTGTTAATGACTCTGGTCTACCGCCATTGCAGAAAATTTGTGGCCAGTTTTGTTAATGACAAAATTTCCGGCTTTAAATTCTGCAAAAACGCTTGTTTTTTAATCATCATGTCGTGGATATGTACCTAACCCTTCTCTGATTGCATCATCATGTCGTGGATATGTACCGACAACCATCTGGAGTAATGTGTATGATTCAGCGCAAAAACCATGGAACAAACACATTCATTCGCTCTTGTTGAACACCATTCTTGGAAGGACAAAGCAACTTCATCTTGGTTAGGAGTAGCAGATGTGGAAAAGACATAATAGGCTCGCTGTAGAAGTATGTATAAAGATGCAGCAATAATTTCGTGGGCATGTCGGGTTTTAGTCACATGGATGGCCTTAACCCGTATTATCCCAAGACCTTTAAAAATCAAGAATTCTTTCTAAAATTTTGTGTGGCAGCTAACTTTTACACCGTTTAACGATTATGTAAGTTTCATCTTTTTTGCCTAATGAAAAGGCTCTTTTTTAGGGGGGCCTACTTTTGTAGTCAGTGGGATAATCCAGTGTAAGCATTTACTCAGATTGAAAATTTTTAGAGTTGGATTTTTGCTGTGGTTTTGCGTTACTACTGCTTAAAATGAAACCTTTACTCACAAAATTGTGTGCATTTAACATTTGGACGGAAAAGCTGCTTATTTGCACTGGGCGGATAGCGTTATATTGAGTTTGATTCGCTTTGTTTTTTCAGTTTTTTGCAGCCTCTCACCAGAAAGACATTACGTAACTTTCTTTCATACGTTTATCGTTAGATCCTCATGAACTACATCGAATCGTTTCTGCTTCTCATTCAAAAGATCATATTATAATGGCTTCACTTTCGCCACACGGCAGTCACTCAAGCACTAATTGTCTGCTGCATGCAGTACCGCTTTAATTTCAAAATACGATTCCTATAGTTGAGCAAAAAGCATCACATCGTACATCCCGGTCAGTGCTCCAGTAATCTCTTTCAGAAAGGCGTATGTTGTAACCAGACTGAAAAATCAGTCCAATAAATTGCATCATTTTCTCGATAGAAATGCTAAATTTCGGCTTGTTTTTGTTGCAAGTGGCATATTGTTTCCTTTACTAAAAATTCTACCATATCCGAAAACACGCTCTCAAAAGTGCTCAGAATTGTTGCTTGAACAAGATCAGAATGCTTGTTGGTCAGCTGTGTTTGCGCCATTTTATCCTGGTCCAAAGATAGAGTAGGTTTTGGCTGAATATGCGTTTTTACTCATTTATCGTTGTTGCTTCTCTTGGCTGCTCAAAATTGTTGCTTTACCTTTTTGGCTGTTGATTCACTGCTACCTGGCACTTTGGAGTCGGAATCAGACATGATTTCCTTGCTATTGCCTTGAAAGAAGTCCATTTCTCCAGCAATCTCATTTGGCATACCTGTTGCAAACAGAATCTCTTCACTTTCACTTTCCACGTCACTACCTTCCCCTCCGATAGGAGGCCCTTTAATGACTATATCAACGGTTTTGAGGTTATTGTTTTCGATTTGACTGATAGCGCCATTTAGGAAACAATGTTGGGCACTTTTTTGACGATAAAATGTGTTAATGCTAATTATCTTAGAAGTAATCCCGCAAAAACAGTAAAATATACTGCTATTATAAGCTTGTGGTATTTAAAACATAACTTATCGTTGCGGTTGAAACTTTCGATCACGCAGCATAAAGTGTAAAGCTACAATTCATAATAAGCTTGCACTTTTATTCTAAAGAACTGGGCTGTTAAGTAATTCCTGAGCAAAAAACAAACATACAGTGCGTGTGACGTACGTAATAATGCAGAAAACAATAAAAAATTGCAAATAACGTAATGAAAACAACGCAAAAGTTATGAGAATGTTGAATTTTTGTACGTTCAGCCAGTACTCGAGTTGAGGGGGGATGCCATCCCCACAGAAAACAACACCATCCTTCCAGAAAATATTTTAGCGTAAAGCATTACCCTATAAATAATGACGTCTACGTGAAAGCTTACACTATCCCCCCTTGAGTGTTTTTACAGCTCGAGCCTTGCGTCCAGCTGATGGCACGCTCAGGCAAATAACTATCTGGATAGATTTTTTGAACTCGTGTTATCCCACTGACTACATTTGTAGACCCGGGTATTTAAACTGCCGTGGACTTTTTCCGAACAGCAATATTGAAAAACTTTCTGATAATTTCACATCTGTAACTCAAGGGCCTTTTCAAAATCTTTCTTTTTTCACGCATCGTATGTCTTGACTGAATGTTTTGGGGGGAAATAAAAAGGGGGGTTGTGAACATAAATTATTGGTTTTTAAGTTACATAAAAACTTCTTACAAATATTCGGAATTTGTTGAATTAGGTTGAACTCTATTTGAAGAAGTGCAATAGTACTAAATTATTTCTGTTCTAGGGGCAGAAAAAGCTCTTTGAAAATAAGTTCACTTTTGTAGACACTGGGTTAATTTAATGAACGTATCTGCTGTTCCCGATATCCCCTTGCGTTAGAGCACTGGTCCATCCACTGTCTTCCAGCCAGTTTCCTAGCATCTATAATGAAAATAAGGTCAGTTTCACTCCAAAGATCTACCGAATCAGAAACGTCATACCAGATTGTTACGGCACTCACCTTTAATACTACCATTTCAATATGTGGATCTCCAAACATGTGTGTGTGTGTGTAGTTGCATATTTATCCTCCTATCACGAGAAAGCGATCAATGCGCTATACGAGCTCGCTTAGGAGTTGCGAGCCATCTGTCTACCACACCAAGATGGGGGAATCCCGCTAAGTGTCTTTCCCAGCGGCACAACAAGTAAACTTGCCGGCTTGTTCTCCACACTGTCCCTTTAATGCTGAGCGTCAAGCAGGGAAGCTGTGAATACCAATGTTAAAGTCATTGGTTTGACCCGACTCGCAATCAAACCCGAGTCTACAGCTCAAGAGACAGACACTCCATACCACTCGGCCATCTGAGCTGTTAAAATGATCACAAACTGATTTTTTCCGTAGGTAGCACGCCATGTCCATTGGATCTGCTTTGCCCGTGCAAAAAGCGGCTGGTCTGCAGCAAGGACAGAAACCTGTCCTGGATTTAATTAATCCACTGCAGCTTTTGCAACCAAGAGTGTTTTGTCATTGCAACTGAGTGTGCATTTTCCACAAATAGAGGTAGCAAGGCTATTATGGCCGCGGGTGGGATATCCGTTGTTTGAATACTCGCATGATATGCAGACCATGATACCCATTCGTTCTCAGCTAAACTTCCTTTCCTAACAGCATTCGAAAGGGTGTCTAGCCATTTACGCTCATTCGCAACTGCGTTAAAAGCTGTGGTTAAATTAGTCGACGTCACTGGCCCTTCGAATGGAGGCACAGTAAACTGTTTTGTTTTAATGGCTGCTGGCGGGATGGTGATGTAGGTTTAAGGCAAAACATTGATTGTTCGGGTAGATGATGGCGTTGAATTAACAATATCCCAATTTCGATCAATGTCACGGAACGTTTTTGTTTGGTGTTGCATGAGTGATACGGCAGTTCCGTGAAAAGAATCCTTTGCTGTTGCAGAAGTTGGGTTATGGTCAGTATTGTCCACTCCTGCAATCGTGAACAGATCACGACGCAAATTCGGTGGTCAGACAACCTTCTCCTCCTCATAGTGCTTACAATCCTATTGGAAATGTTCGACTGAATTTGGAGTACATGGTCATATGATACGCACAATCCAAGATTATTCAAAATGTTAACCAGCGTTTTACTATGCGTTACTGCATGAACTTTCAATCCCAGATAAAGTGGCAATGGAGTTTCGCGATCAAGTTTGTGTTGGAAATTTGGTGATGGTTGGGAGGTACGGAGTTGTTTTATGGAATTGAACACCACAAGTTGTGACACCGACAGAGCTGCAGTAGTGGATGTAGTGCTGGCAAGCTGTGTTTGACTTTTGATGTTGGGTCCGCATTGTATCATATTGATCAGTGCCAAAAGGGAAGAAGGCACAGATTCTCACTGGCATTCAGACGAAAAAGACCCATTAAACGACTTGATTTTTAAATTAAATAACTCTTTGCGTACCACTTGCGCTGCTCGCACTAAATGAACAGCATCAATGTCATGGTCACAAGCCTTTGTCAAAGCAATTCCAATATCATCCTTGAAACTGAGAAGAACTTCCCTCGACTGCACATGAGCTGTTAGATCAGAAAGAGCAGCTAGCAATCTATTCTTTAGACGAGTACTATGAATTCGCTTATCAGCTCTGAGTCCTAGTTGCTGCAGTCTCTTCTTGTAAAGGAAAACAATGTCAGCTAGCTTGAAAACAGGAACACTTTGTATGTCATTAGCTCAGCAAAAACAATGCTATGTAAATAGCTGCCTTCTTTTTCATCTTCATTTTTGCGAATGTTTTGCCTGGCATTGCTATGTATTTTGATTGGACAGTGGCGATGATACTTGACTTTAATGGCGATCATATCACCTGCTGACAACTTTGCTAGCAATTCCGTATCTTCCAACTGCAAGGCACATTTGCGTACGCTCAAGTCTAACTGGTAAGTACACGCTTCATGCAGGGTTGTAGTACCAGCTGGTTCGTTGCAAAAGAAACAAAGATCAACTGATGTTGCTGGGGTGAAAGATGATCGTGTTTGTACTCCAGAAGTACTAGCTTGTTGTTATTGTTCTTCAGTTTGAAAGTTAACCTGGGCTTGATTTCTGCTAATGCGCTGGAGAGCTTGGTTCTTGAACCTAAGTCTGCACGTTTTGCGCCACTGCGCGTGGTGGTTCAACAATGGTTTCTTGAATACCGTTACCTTCCTCCAGCCTGTTTAGATTAAGATTCATTGGTATAAAACCGAGATCTTTGAACTGATGCAGATTGTCTGCTAATGACTTGTAGCCGCTTCCAACAGTAATCTTTAACAGTCTAGATGGACATTGCAAAGCTTTATCAGTTTTAGTTTGACAAAAAATACATAATTCTCACTGTGTAGAAATTGATGGCTCGGACAGCTTGGAAATACAAGCGGGGGTAGGGTTAACCAAAGAATGACGCTTCATTTGCGATAGATATTAGCAGTGAACTACAAATATGCTTGCTGTTGTAGGCCTACATGGATAACACACCGCCTTTCACTACTGGTGAATGCGTTTATCAGCTCTATAGTATCTGTTAATAAGCAATGATTAGTTTAATTGTTAGTAAACTAAGGTACTAGGTCGACTGGTTGCAAGCAAGCAACCTATATCAAAATTAAGGTAGACGACAATCGATGTCATTTTCCTGCACGTACTCATGAGCTCATCAGTTTAGTATTACCTAAATACCTAACCTGCGTCAAAATTGGAAAATTTCTTCAACATTGCGATGGATTCGTGCAATGCTTTACAGTTTCCGTCCTGGCAAAAACAAACGTTGAATCCTTGAACAATAGGCTAAATTTATACCTTACCAGTTACCACTACACGGCACAACGTTTGACTTTTAGCCACTCATTGTTCTCATAACCTTGCACTCAACGCTACTTTATCTGAAACTTTGGTGCATTTTTAAAATGCGTAGTAGCCAGTGGCGTAGCGAGAAATTTTAAAAGGGGGAGCCATAATTTTCACGTTTTTTTCAAGCGTATGTTTTTCGTCGGAACTAATTTAAAGCTGATTGAGAAACAAGAAAAGCTTTAGGGGAGTCCGGGGGCATGCTCCCCCGGAAATTCTTTGAAAATTCACATGCCGTAATGGCTATTTTAATCCTTTTTGAATAATATTTGGCAAATTTTGTTTAAATTTTTTGACCCTAATGCTGAGTGCTTCGCCAAATATGATGCATTTTATTCGCACATTTTCGATTGCACGTGCTTATGACGCAAGGCTTATCGCTATCGAAGAGGTTCGAAATTATGGAAAAGTTGTATACATCAGACACATTTTTGAAAATGGCTGGTGGGAGGATGTAGTATACCCCTCATCCTAGCCCCTGGCTATAAGCTACAGAAACCATCAAAAGAGTCTGGCATATTTCAGTCACTTGGCACCATTATTTTTGTTTTTTTTTACTAAAAGGCAGAATCAAAAGGGGGGGAGTGGCACAATGGCCCCCCTAAATACGCACCTGGTAGTAGCCTATTAGTTTAGCCTGGTAGCCTACTATTTTAGCCTTGTAGCAGTCACCGGTACGTGTCTATGACGTCATCCACGACGTAATTACAATTGAGGTGTATGGTATAGCAATGAAGTGTCTGTCACAATATCGTCTACTAGACTGATGTTCTTAGATGAACTCCCACTGGAAGCAAAAAAATCAAATAAATTATCCTATAATGACGTCATTGATGACGACACGAGTTTCAAACACACACAACTGCGGTAAAATTGTTTTAATCGTGGTGTGGATTAGTGCAAGGCCTCACATCCATTCAATAAACATCGCTAAACAGAAAACTCACGTTTGACCGCTAGGGGCGCTAAGTTCCATTCATTTTTAGCCCCTCCTGGCCCCAAGAGGCAAAATTTAAAGTGCCTCCACCTCTAACAATGTTTATATAAATATAAAAATTTAGGAATATAAAAATTTAATACTTTTACCAAAAAGCGCACAATCCCGCCCTTTTTTGCATTTAGCGACTCCACTATAACGTTGAAAATGGCTTGTGGGGATTCGCCGTGGTTATAACGTATAATTCAAATATTCAGGGTAAACTTTAGCCAACAAGTGAACTATATATATATTTGGTTGCAAATTAAAGCTCTTTACTCAATGAAGGAAAACTAACACAACATGACATCCACAGTGAAACACTTTGAATTTACTACAACTTTATGCCGTTTATGTAAACTTACTCTGATCTCGGTCGAACCCCTGCTACACTACCCTTGAGGTTTGATCGAACCCACTTTAAGAACCACTGACTTAGATTGTTTTTTGCTGCTTGTTTTTTGTACGCTTGTGAGCTCTTTATCAGTAGATGTGCTTTGATTAATGTTAACGCTAATTTAGAATCTTTCCCATCATGCATTTATTTTTAGGCGAGATGATTACCGAACGAAAAGTGCTTGGCGTTGTTGATTCAAATGTAACTCGAATTCAACCTAAACGTGCTGCAAAAACTGGACACAAATGGTTCACAAACCGGCCACAGAAGTCAGACGAACGTAACATCTCAATTACAAAAAGCGCTTCTCAAAGTCAGCATTATTCATACTTGCAACGCTCGATGCTGCAAAATCAAAACGAAAGCAAAGAAGTATTTAAAGAACGAATGAAAAATACGCAAAGTTTTTTAAGTGAATGTCCAAATACAAAACACGGGTTCTATGAAAGTTTCAAACAATGCGACAACTATGATTATCGTAATAGAAAGTGCCCTTTTCGGTTACCTCTGCAAACATTGTCTTTCAGAAATGGGAAGAATTCAACCTTAGATAATACAACTGTCCATCAAGAAAACAATGGCTTGTTATTCCCGTCTACTGTAAAAGAATATCAGCCTAACTCCTCTGATAGTTGCACTTGTGCAGACTCAGATGTGTCTTTGCGCAGCATTCCTGAAGACGATTTGTCTGAGATATTTTTGAACAAACCACAAAGTTTTAAAAAAGATCGAAAGAAGACTAAAGTTTTTGAAAACGAGTCTCAAAACCAATTTTCCAAAACTGTAGAAATTGTTGAAGAATATCTTCCAGATATTTTATTGTATATGAGAGAAAGTGAAGTAAAATATCGACCAAAGAAAAATTACTTAGAGAAACAAGCTGAAGTAACTTCTGCAATGAGGGTTAAACTAACTGATTGGCTAATAGAAGTTCAGGATGAATATAAACTTCATAACGAAACTTTATACCTAGCAATTGCTTTTGTCGATCGCTTTCTTTCAGAAATGTCAGTTACGCGGGGGAAATTGCAACTTTTAGGTGAGTTGATGTATTTTCTAGCATGTCCAGATAAGCTGAAATTTTATAGCAAAGTTACCGTAATTAAAATCTATATTATTCTCGTATGATACGCTAGAGCATTTCACGTGTTAACCGTGTCCACCTCCATAATTTGCAAAGTAACGTAATGCAGTTACAAACGTATAGAACTCTGCAGCGGTGGTGGTTGACGTGCTCAACCGAATATCGAATACACAATCGCACGGCGCTCCGATATGCGAGTAATATTTCTAGTGTATAGCGATTATGTTAGTATTGGTCTTGTACTCTTGTTGTTACTCATCGACCTGATTTTTACCAGGTTAAGCAACAATCATAGATTCAAAACTTGAAAAGTAGTGCCGTGAGTTGCTAACTAAGATAAAGAAACGAGAATGCATATTCTATCCACTTTCATCAAGAGTAAAAGTATACTACGCCATGTGTGATTGTAAAAGCATAACCTTCTCTCCACATCCAGGAAGCATATTTCGGAATGGTTGCATAGAAAATTTCCACTTTGCTTTCTAGCGATCGCTATACACATCGATAGGTGGTATCATGAAGAGGCCTTTAATTTTTTTTATATTCCTCTCCCGCCAAACTTAATGAATTATTTGTTGCGGTAATATCATTGCAAGGATACCGACAAGTGTAGTGTATCATTGCAAGGATTCGTTTAAAAACACTCTTGTCACTGAGAATTCAAGCCTTGCCTGAAGTATCTTAATGCTTTATGCACAGCTTAATAAAAACAGCTTAAATAGCGAAAAAACGAACGCATGGAAGATTTTCAAAGAAAAAGCTGTAATAAGTTAAGCGGTAGAAGGACAAAATAGTAACGAAGATTGTGGGCAGTTATAGCTTTTTCGGCCAAAGTTCGTTTAGTTGTACCTCCTTGAGCACCGTTAGCGATTCTACTGCTTCATGTTCCAGTCGACTTCTTTCTTCATTGACTACTGTACCACTACAGCTGAAACGCCGTTCTGATTTGCCACTGGATGCTTGAATTAAAAGAATTCCTTTTGATAGACGCGAAAGAATGGTCATTTCGGTCGTCTGATGCTTCCAATAAAGGCATAAGGCGTTACATTTTGACAGTGGTGTTGCTATCATGTAGCGTGCAAATTTAATTTTCAAATCATCGCCGACTTGCCGCCGCATTCCGCTGAATAAGAAGCTTCTGGCACGGCTCGTAAAGCTGCAAAAGGATCGTCATTATCCTGGGCTGGCTTGCAAACTCGTTTTGCAAGTTCATCTTCACCGTCGATGTCTGAAAAGCAAGTTTCACCTTCCAATATGCGCAATAATCCGCACTGCGCTGATTGAAAAAATTCGCACGTTTACGCTGGTTGACGATGAAAAGTGAAAGGTTTAAACCTTGGGTCAAGTAAGCATGCAATTTTGTGCATTTTCGTGGTAGATGACCAGAATTTTTCATTCGTACCGTCAGTTGTTGTGTTTTTTTTAGAAAACGTACAGCTGTTGATTTCAAGTCGTCGCCGCTACTAACATAGGATGCCGCCAGGTGATACTTAAGTATGACATTCTGCTAGGTTGGAAGCAAACTTGTTCCTTGTTGATTAAAGATTATATTAAATTTTCCAAAAAGTTTAACCACTTCGATTAACAGTGAAGGTGCGATTCGTAGCAGTCTATGCTTCTCTCCTCGTTTTACCAGAATATCGCGTAAAGAAGCATAAAAAGTCAGGATAGAGTAGCTGACCAGAAAAATTGAGCGTCACGGAGGAGTACCACTAGCTTTTTTAAGAGTTTTGGAAGACTTTAGGTTGCGCAACGGTGAGGTAGCTTATCTTGAGAACTCTGGTTTGATTTTTCATTCGTTCAACAAAAAGAGCCGTGGTTCGTAGTGGTACCATGTTTAAAGCTATGTGGTGCCATTCGTTAACCTTTACTTTCCTATGTACGAGCTATAGCCTTATTAAAGATCCGATGTACTATATCGCATAGGTATGAACGAATTCTTGATCAAGTGCGTAGGTTTTATTTTGCAGTGAAGCCTATGAACTAAATCATAAAGGTTTGACAAACCAGCTTAGAAAATAATATGCTGTATCACACAGGTATGCACTAACTTTTTGTTCCTCCGTGCTTAGTTGATAATAATTAATCCTATGTGCTATGTCACATAGGTGTGTACTGTGCACTAAATTTCATTCCTGTCTACTACAGCGACATTGCGTGACGAATGTGCAATTGGCGGAAATTACTGAGCATTTTTTCCTCGAAGTTGTACCAGAGATAAAATGCTGAGTAATTCCCGCCAATCGCACATTCGTCAAGCATGATCGCTATAGTAAACAGGAACGAGACTTAGTGCATTTCTTTGTGATATAGCCTATAGGATTGTCAACAAGGCACATAGGAATGAAAAGTTAGTGCATACCTGCGTGATATAGCATATCTTCTTAGCTGGTTTGTCAAACCTTCATGATTCAGTTCATAGGCTTCACTGCAAAATAAAACCTACGTACTTTGATCAAGAATTTGTTCATACCTATGTGGTATAGTACATCGGATCGTTAATAAGGCTATAGCCAGAGATGGGCAGTATCGAGATACTTGTATCGGCGATACGTATCGCGCGATACTTTTGTATTGATATCGATTAAGCATGTTTTTGTGCATCGCCGATGCAAGTATCGCGATACTGTTTTTGAGCACGATCAATCTTACCAGGTGTTGACTGCGTGTTCATTTACGGTTTCTGAAGAATGTGAAATGAAACTAAATTCACTCATTGACTCAAAGCGACGTTCTGTCCGCAAATTTCTCTTATCACTATCCTATTTGCAATCGTTTCGTAACGCCATTGAACGACGTTAATTGTGAAATTATAACATGTGTCAATTAACAGCTCAGATGGCCGAGTGATAAGGGCGTCCGCCTCGAGAGCTGTAGATTGGGTTTTGATTCCGAGTCGGGTCAAACCAATGACTTTAAAATTGCTATTCACAGCTTCTCTGCTTGACGCTCAGCATTAAAGGGACAGTGTGGAGAACAAGCCGGCAAGTTCACTTGTGCCGTAGGGAGAGGCACTTAGCGGGATTCCCCCATCTTGGTGTGGTAGACAGATGGCTGGCAGCTCCTAAGCGAGCTCGTATAGCGCTTTGATCGCTTTCTCGTGATAGGAGGATAAGTATGCAACAAAAAAAAAAAATACGTGTATTTTTTGCGTTTTGCAATTCTCCGCAGAGCGCAAACTTGTAGCAGTTTTTTTAGTTCACTTGTTAACCAATTTTTTCAATTGATTTTTTCCCTGATATTGTATCGAGATACTTGTATCAGCGATACGAGTATCGATATCGGTATCGATTTAACATCTCAAAGTATCGTGTATCGGTATCGATTAACTCTATTTTCAAGTATCGTGTATCGATATTGGTTAACTCAAAAATCGAGTATCGCGCCCATCTCTGGCTATAGCTCTAACAGAGGAAAGTAAAGGTTAACGAATGGCACCACATAGCTTTAAACATGGTACCACTATGAACCACGGCTCTTTTTGTTGAATGAATGAAAAATCAAACCGGAGTTCTCAAGATAAGCTACCTCACCGTTGCGCAACCTAAAGTGAAGCTATATCGTGCGCAACTTTTTGGAAAACAAAAATTTAAAAATTAGCAGAGTTCAGATCAGTTATTGAACCAGAGTGGACAATAGCAGTAATATTTTTGATATTAAAATGCCGGCCTATATTTTCTACCCGCATCTGTCGTAATTATCGGTGTATCCCCAGAGATAAGACCAGCGGCGTACGCACGGGTAAGGAGGGGGGGTTGGGGGGTCATCTTCCCCCCCCCTGTTGACGATTAAAAAAAAACAAAAAAAAAACACTCTGTTTGGAACCATCCGCCTTTTTTTATACAGAGATTTCCGAAATTGCTGTCAGGTTTTTCTGTGTCATCGCACTTGCTTATTAATCTCAAGAAACTTTCATTGTGATGCAATAATTCCGGTAGTCTAACTTTTCTGGTGGGCTGCGCTTGAACCAACGATTAACTCAAAATGCAAGCCTGGACAAAGTAAATGGGTATCGTTAAAACTGGAGTCGTGTTGTGATGTCATAAAGCCATTGTTGTCAAGGGCTACCTTGGCTGGACATTGGACAACACAACGTTCCAGCGCAGGAGGTGTTCTTGGAAGAGAATGGATGCAACGCAGGCAAATGTTCCACTTGCAATGTCATAGTTTTGAGTTAACCAAACCAGCCAGTTGGGGTTAACCAAATACATCGCTATCGGCGCGGGTTTAATTTCTGGGCCGGTACCAGCCGTTAGCTTAGTGGTTAATCGCACAGACTATCGGTGCGGAAGATTTGGGGCTGGATTCCCGGGCTGGTCAAATCTCCACAGTATCGTGAACGGTTCGCCACCGCTGCAACGTTTCTGTGTTCCCCAGGCGCTAAGTCGCGGAAATGGGCCCCAGTGGCGTATGCAAAGAAGGGGGACCGGTTGTCACCCCCCCCCCCCCCTTTAACGATTGCAGAAAAAATGAAACCTTTCTTAATTTTGAAACAAACCGACTTTTCTTCGTGCGGAGCTTGCCGAAATTGCTGTCATGATTTTTCTGTTCTGACCAACTAGTCTAGATGGAAAGTAGGGTTCCCGTGCACCCCAAAGATATATTTTTTTAACCTACATTTTTGAAATCCTTATAGCATCCCATAAACGAATTTTGATGTTCCCAAGAAAAATTTTTGTCCCATGGGGGTCGTTTCTGGGGATTCCCAATCGGCACCCCTAAATTTTTACTCATGAACTGCGTGGAAATAAGTGCAAAATTAACCAACTTCTCGTGAACGTAGAACAAAACTTAATATTGCAACTGAAAGAGGAAGGGCCAAAAAAAATTTTTATGCAACTTTTTTTTGGTTTGTTTTATTATGACGTCATCAACTGAGCTTTATTTGTAAAATTTACTTAAAATTTTACTTTTGCATTACCTATCTTTAACTCTACACTTGATATTGTTTCCATATTAACCATTTTAACGACTTAGGTAGAGTCCTCAGGTTATATTTAATTGAAATTTATCATTTAAATTCGACTTTCAAGTCTTTTGACCCCACAAAATAAAGGTAATTACCCCCTCCCAAAATTCAACCAAAACGTGGAATTTCGCCATAAGGTGGTGTCGTATCTACATTTAACGTGAAAAAAAGACGTTGTAGCATGAAATAAAATAAAAGCAAGTTAAAAAATATTTTACCGATTTTTTTCTTGTTTGTTCTTTTATGACGTCATCAACTTTGCATTTTTGAAGAAAAAACGATTTTTCGAAATGAAACGCTAGTTTTTATGAGATACGATCGTTTGTATGAGGCAGCCGATTAGAATGCAAAAATATTATTTGTTTATCCTTTTATGACGTCATCAAATCGTATCTTTTCAAGAAATCAACTTTCTTCCTTTAAAGTCATAAAATTAAACAGCTGTTATGAAATAAATTCTTAAGCCTGTTTGGCATAGGCTAGATAACCACAAAAGTAAAAAGACAGCACAAAACATTTTTTGAAGATAGCGCCTGAGCGATGGTCAGTTGCAGAGCGTTCTCTACTCTTCGCCGAAAATTTCGTCATAACTCGGGTCTTGGTTATCATCTGGTTCCCTTTCTTCGATTTCCTCAACGGTTTTTTCCAGCAAATCAATGAGAGAAGAAGGGAGAATGGGACCGCATGACCACTCCGGCTCTAAGGTATTGCCTTCACCTTTCTTCCAGCATTGTCCATCATGAGGCTCAGGGCTGTAGTATATCGCTTTTATAATGGGCAAGGCGATGATTCACACGGTTGATATGGGGGATAAGGTTGTCTCTGGAAGGTGGGAGCCGCGAAAGATCCACTTTTGAATTGGATGTTAATACCTCATTTTCTCCTACCATTGATTTTAGCGTGATGCTACGAACATTATTTAGTGACGCTTCTCGAGCATAGCCATACATCAGACTAGTGAAATTTTCCAGGTCATCAACCACTTCTTGCTTTATCGACCATTCCTCTCCAAGTTGCCTGTTGAGAACAAAAGTAGCATTAATGAGTGAAATGTCAGAACTGACAGCATGCTATGTACAATGCTGGTCGCAATGAAAGTAGGCTATACAAAACCTCTTCTAATTCAACAAAATTTTAATTTATAAGTATTTGCTTTTAAAATGACTATTAGCAAGCCTCACCGAAATGCTGAATGATACTTGGAATTACTCAGTAGCTTTTTCAAAGGCCCAACTTTTCCTTTTCCTTTGAAAGCACTTGTTGCATCTTCTCCGGTGAAAACGTAAACGCCAAGCATCATATCGCAGTACTCTGGACCATTCCTATCAGCGATTTCGCTAACATTTACAACTTTGCGCTGCTTGCCTATGCCAACATCAAGGTAGATTGTGAGTGCGATATGCCGAGCGTGATAAAGAATAAAAAAGATGTCAGTGTCAGGTGTTCTAACGACAGCAGATTCGTATCCCAACTTTGCAGCATACTTTAGATAGATCACTGTTCGAGTGTCCGTTTCTTCCTGGCTCGACATTAGCTCATGAATCTCGCTTACTCTCACCTGAAATTGCAAGAGGATAGGTTTTAAACTTTCAAGCGTCAGTAACTCAGTTTTCAAAACATGAAAGCTGATCGATTTAGTTGTACGTTTTCACACTTACTTTTCCTTCTTTTGAATCAAGGTGATACGCCTTTCCTTGAACAACAATTACAGCTCTTTCACATTTCGTCAATCGAGAAACTGCTGAATCGCTTCCCCACACACGAAGAAGAAGATGGCAGAGTTGCGTTTTATTCCTGTCGTTAGTCAAAAACAATTTGAAATCGACTGGCTTTCGAGTAGCTGGCCCGTCAATGATGTGGGATTGAGAAACACCACGACGCAACCTTTCTTGGGCTTTGATGGAGTTGGGATGATAAGAATCTGTTGAGAAGATATAATGTTTCTTGGCTACCATCTGATCTAAAATTCGGAGGCAGATATCGCCAAATGTCGGAGGCAAATTCGTCAGAACGTGAAAAAGTGCATTTCCATCCTCGATATGAATAGCATCTTTTGGATATGAGACAATCTCAGGAATATCTTTCAATACAAAATGAAGCATCGCAGCTTTGTTGGTCTTATTAAAAAAGCCATCTGGTGTTCCAAGGCTGGATGGTACTGGAGTCAGTGAATACCGCATGAGCTCATCGATACTCAGTGCTTCATCAAATTGCTGAGACTTGATAAGTAGCATAAAAGCGAGGTCACTTTGCTCCCGATATTGTATTACCGGCAAACAAAGTAACTGTAATAAAATGCAAAGTAGCATACGGTTCATGCAATATATACAGTAATTCAGTTTCGTTTACCTTTCCTGGTGAAGACTTTAACTTGACAGTTTTGTTGGAAGCTTCCATTGTTTTAACCTTTGCTTTTTTATTGGCTCAAAGAACATTTCCCTTGAATCGTTTTGAAAACGATCACGCATGAACGCTTCTTTGGCTTTCTTCCCCACTTCCTCAGCACGAAGCACATCATGTTCTACCTCTGCAGAAACAGGAGCACCGGAAGCCAAGTTATAAAGTCGCTCCTTGTCGCACAATGAAAATGGGTTGGTGAAATTTAAGATAGCGGAAATTGTTGATTGAACGGCCTTCTCACATTTGCCTATTTGAGCTGTTTCCAGCTCACGATGTTTTCCAGATCTGGGGCTCTCTGGATCGTCAACTAGTCCACATGTCTCCATCATCATCCAAAAATATTGGGATCTCATTGAAGTCGTTCGACACCATCGATAATATGCTTCATGCTTGGAGAAGAGTCCGATAAAACCACCTGAAATTAACATGTCCTAGGTAACGACAACTTAATCGATATCGTATATATGCAATACACGTAGGCGGATAATGTATATACGCCGCACATTACATAAAACGTGATAATTTTGTTGTGACTTCATATACAGTAGTACTTGGTTCAATACTGTTCATATTCTCAACAGTAGCCTACCTTGGGACTTTGCAAACTTCATAAAAGTTTCCTCCATTGTTTTATCAACTGCACTAAGCGCCCCGGGAATTAGAGACCGTGCCACTGCAATGCCACCTTTACTCAACAATTCCTTTGCTCCAGGATGAGTTTGATCAATATTGGTCAAAAACATTTCGTACCACGTTAAATACCTGTGGAGACATACCAAGATATAGGTGAAAAACATTAAATTTTGATAAACGCTACGAACTGAAAAAAAAAAGAATGCAACAATTGGTACCTGGAGTAGTTTGGACCATCATAATAATAATAATAATAAATGAAAAGATGATTTAAGCGCAAGCGCTTTTACATCGTATCAATCAATGGGCATTGGCAATTGAAGAATTATTTGCTGTGGTGAACAGACCACTCATACAACATCAGACATTCAAATTATGAGTCCGCAACTCACTCAGTTCATACTCAACCCATTGTCTTCTAATTCCCACCAAACTTGTAGCAGAATAACTGAGTGCCAAGAAGGAATACATAATTTGAATCTCCAAATAGCAAAAAAATAAATGAATAAATAACACTAAAACAACACAACACAAGTCACAGCAATCAACACTGGAAGAATAAGAAATATTTGCAATATGAAATGAATTAGTGATGCACTCAATCTACAGCATATTTGAAAAGCATTAAGTACCGGTAATGTATTCACAACACTGTTATATTACGTAAAATTATCACGAGTACCGGTAGATGTTTTGTTTAAACTAGACTTAGAACATTGACTGTGGCCTAATAACAGGATTACGCATCTGGGTCAAATTTTATCGGGAGAGCTTTCCAGTGATCATCCAAAGCATTCTTAAATGCATTTACTGACGGTGAACATACAACATTTTCTGGTAAGGAATTCCAGTCATTCACAACCCTAACTGTAAAAAAGTTTTCTCTCATTTTTGACTTAGGCGCACACTTGTATAGTTTAAATTTATGTCCTCTAGTTAAGTAATGAGGATCAATCACAAGTTCAAAGAGATTGGACCAATCAACATTATAGTGATCATTCAAATATTTGTACACTTGGATCAAATCACCACGGCGTCTGCGATATGAAATCGTAGGCAAATCTAAAGCTTTCAAACGGTCGGTGTATGATAAATTGCTCATACCTGGAAGCATTTTAGTGGCACGCCTTTGAACCCCTTCCAGCTTTTTAAAATCACCTTTATAGTTGGGATACCAAACACTGTTATTATATTCCAATTTAGGGCGAATTAAGGTTTTAAATAGTATCACAAAGCTTTTTTTGTCTAATGCTAGCAGGGATCTTCGAAGCAGCCCAACAAGTCTATTGGCATCATTAACAATACAGTCAACGTGTTTAGAAAAATTCAACTCTTCATCCAGTAACACCCCTAAATCTTTTGCTGTATTTGATTGTTTTAATTCAAAGCGACTTCCAGTTTTATCATTTATGTAATATGTAAACTCTGGAGGATGTTTGCCAATACGAAGTATGGATGATTTCAAAGGGTGAAATTCCAGCTGCCACTTTTTTGACCAATCTGCTAGTGAATTTATGTCATTTTGTAGACTTTCACAGTCACTTTGATGTTTGACATAAGCAAAAAGTTTAGCATCATCAGCAAACAGTTTGAACTCGTTTTTAATTTGCTGGGGCATATCGTTTATATAACAGAGAAACAGAATTGGGCCAATTACACTCCCCTGAGGGACTCCACTTGTCACACTCGCCCATCCAGATAATTTGTCATTGACAACAACTCTTTGCTTTCGATTGCTAAGAAAGGCTTCAATCCACTTTAACAGCCCAGTCTCAAAGCCCATAGTTTTCAGCTTTACAAGTAATGGCTTGTGTGGCAGAGTGTCATATGCTTTCTTTATATCCAGGAATGCCACATCAATACACTTTCCTTGATCATAGGCTTTTGTCCATGCGTCTAGAACATCTACTTGTTGAGTTAGGCAGGAGCGTTGTGGCACAAAGCCGTGCTGGTTAGGGCAGACAAGGTTATTTATCAACAAGTGTTCCATTACATGATCTTTAATGATGGATTCCAATAATTTAC
Organism: Trididemnum miniatum; assembly: GCA_964006365.1. Classification (NCBI taxonomy): domain Eukaryota; kingdom Metazoa; phylum Chordata; class Ascidiacea; order Aplousobranchia; family Didemnidae; genus Trididemnum; species Trididemnum miniatum. Next base: position 37,349,584 of record OZ023231.1, on the reverse strand, counting down.
AAACAATGGAAGTTAAACTGATTGGTCTGTAATTGAGAGGGCAATGCTTGGCACCTTTCTTGAAGACAGCAGTGACATTTGCTTTCTTCCAGTCTTGTGGAATCTCACCATCATTCAGGGATTTATTAAATATCATTTCCAAAGGATAAGAGATTTCAGAGGAGCATTCTTTAATTAATTTGGGATGCAAGTCATCTGGCCCCCAAGCTTTATGCAGGTCTAGTTGTTGAATTTTGTCAAATACCAGTTCTTCATTGATATTGATTTTATCCATAGGAACATTTATGATAAGAGTTTTTAGATTGAGTAATTGAGACTTAGTAGTGTCCTCATTGGTAAACACCTTTGCGAAAGATTCATTTAGTACCTCAGCTTTTTCTTTATCAGTTTCAAATTCTCCAGCATCAGTTCGCAAAGAGCTAATCTTTTTGGGACAACTTGTTTTGGATTTTATATATTTCCAAAATGATTTAGGATCAGTTTTAAGATTATTTGTCAAATTCTTTTCATGATGTTTCACTGCCTGTCTGATAGCTGCCGTTGCTTTATTTCTCTTTTTACAATATTTTTGGTAATTGATATCAGTTTTATTTTTTTTCCAACATCGGTAGGATTTATGCTTTTGCTGGACAAGCTGTAAGATATCTTTATTTATCCATGAAGGTCTTTCCCTGTAGTTGGGTGTAGGTCGCACTGCAGGGATACACTGATCTCTGAGTAGTAAGAGTTTATTAACAAATACAGTCCACATATCCTCGACAGTATGGCAGTGGCTTAGATCCTTATCCCAATTTACTCTATGTAATGACGTTTTAATTGTTTCATAATCACCTTTGTTGTACAGATAGCGACTAGGTAGTTTTTCATGCTCAATTTTTGGTCTTGTAATGGTAAGAAGAATAGTGACATGGTCACTTTTACCAATGGGAGGTTCACATGCAATTTGAGGAACAATTTCTTCGCAGTTGGCAAGAACAAGATCAAGGATGTTTCCTGCACCCACTCTTTTTACTCTGGTGGGTTCACTTACCAACTGAACAAGAGATGCATTGCTACAAGATTGCAGGAAGCCTGATGAAGGATGGTTTGCAGACATCATACTTTGCCTTACCTTCCAGTCTATTTCAGGGTAGTTCCAGTCACCAACAAGTATAATATCTTTCTTACACACATGCAAACTATCAATCATTTCATTCAGATTTTCACTGTGGGATAAACTTGAATTAGGACTTCGATAAATAACACCAACTATAAATGACTTCGTTTTGGTATTTGAAATTTCAACAAACATGGTGTCCGTCAAATTTTGAGGTAGACAGCTGTCAGTGCTAAGATGAGCATTCAGTGAGTTATGAACATAAATGCACACTCCTCTTCCACCACGATCAAGTTCAGAAAATAGTTGAAAATTTTTTATGCATAATTCCTTGGTAGTTAACTGATAACGACAGTTTTTAGGATGAATTTCAACCACTGCCACAATTTTTGCTTTTGTTTCAAAAATTCTAGCTTGTAGTTCGTGCATTTTGTTAGTTATTGTGTCTATATTTGTGTATAACAACACACAGTCTTGAACTTGGCACAATTGGTTATGCCTGTTATCATGAGGTTCTTTTAATGTTGCTGATTCTGTGTGATTTGAGGTAGAAGGGCCACAATACTGCTGATTTGTTTTTGCATTTCTTCCATGCCTCTTTGTAGTTCTAAAAAAGTTGGACTACCGATATCTGCACATTTACTTTGGAACTGCTGGGCAATAGGAGGTGCAACACAGGATTGTGTTGGAATGAAAGTACTCTCTTGTGGACGAGAATCAGGGATTAGGGGAGGAAAGACTGATGGATCGATCCATTCTCGCATATAATCTTGATACACATGCTGCTGTGGGCGCTTCTGATTCACATTTGCAGAGGCATCAGTACCAGTTGGGAAAAATTGGCTTCTGCTCTGGAATGCATTCCATTGCGGTTTAGTTTCATGGAGGTTGCGTGAGTACCGGTAACTGCTACGTTGGTCTGTTCTGTCATATCCTTTTCGAAAGTCATTTTTTACAGGCTTCCTAATAGTCCCTTTAAGATGGGCTAAGGTGCAGTTCATGTCAAAACATTCGCGGCTCCTTAAAGAATTTCGACACAAAACAGGATGAAGTAATTGACATTCGCGAAAACCACCACCACAGCCATCGCGCCCATTTCTGCAGTACTTAATGCACTTTTCAGGATGTCTGAATTCACAGTTTTCACCTTTGTTACATTTTCCAATTCTATAATAACGACATATTGGTGTAGATCTGGGGTGATCTTCTCTGACTTTGTTGTGATTTATCATAAGCAAAAAAGAGATTTGCCATTTATCCATTGCACTTGTGAAAAAGCGTTAAGTTGTTAGTTTTCACAGAGTATTGCAATAACAAAACCAGCCTGGCATGATCGATTATGGTAATCCAAAAAGCAGCAGTTTTTCCAAGGTGACCAGCACGAACCTTGTCCTCATACGCTGTATACTTTGCAAGAATAGCACAAGTATCGCGGTCTTGTAAAGCAATGTTCAAAGTCTCACGACTACACTCGTGGACAAGGCTTAACATTGAGCTGGAACTTATCGATTCAACGTGCTCATCTTCCATAAATTGCTCTATCAGTAATCTCTCCATAGCTTCTGTGACAGTTTTAAGGCAAAAAAGAGCTTTGGCATAAGATTTCCCGCTTAAAACACCAACCAAGTACCCCGATGTTACAAGTCCAGCTTCAACAAGAATTTCACCATATCCTGAGCCCTTGCATTTGTGAGCAGTTATCATACCCATATAATTCATGCCGGTATGAAAAGGTCCGGGAGTAACGATGTGCTTCTTGTACTCATCAGAGAATTTCCAAATGAGAGGCAAGGCCTTCATACAGCCACCAAGATCAAACATGTTGAGAATGTATTCCTGCCCGACCTCTTTCGTAGCATCTTCCGATTGTCGCAATAACTCTTTGATTGTGGAGTATTCCGTAAAAGGATGGTTAATGGGTGAGAAAAAGTCGATTGCTGACTTACTGGTGGGTTTATTTCCGGTTGCCGAAAAAAAAACCTCCAAATGCTGGAACCAGCTGTTTCTCCTCATGACTTCTGATTACCCGAGCCAAAAACCAGACACCATACTCCTGGAGGATTTTACGTATATTTCATTATTAGCTGCAGGTGGATTTAGTATTGCATTTTCAGGAATTCGAGGACCAATTTTCTTGTGAATATGAACAAAAGCCAAAGTTGCAGGCAAATCTACCCACAATGAGCGAGGAGTACTCCGATCGTAAAGTGGTAGCATTCGATTCTTGTTGGTATTTGTAAATCCGTCTTTCACTTCCTGTATCATAATCCCACCGGTACTATTCACCACATTTGGCCCACTGACATTTGTGTTCATCGCGTTCAGGTTATCCCATTCCATATAAAAGATGCTGTTTCCGTCGCCAGTGATTACTTGTGGAGTTATAAAGGCGGAAGATTCGTACAAAGCTTTCGCCAAAGCTGATTCCAGTTCCAAACAAAAATTGTATGTTTCGCAGTGGCCCAAACGATTGAGCATTGTAGTTAATTGTTTACTGCGATAAAGATGACGCAGTGTGGTACTAAGCAGTATGTGCTTAGGAAGTTTCCATCTTCCTTTCGTCACAGCCCGGCAGATATCCTAACGAAACAAAAAATAAATATTGAAGTATTTTTCACGCTTAATCCAACTACAGTGTATAGGCCTATCTAATAGTAAGCCACATACACGTAAATTAAACAGTCTTGCCAAGGTTATAGTTATGCTGTATATCGGCCAATAGATTTCTTACCTGTCCAATAGAGCGCACAATGCGTTTTTTCTTTTCGCATGGGTTAAGGTTGCAATCGCCATAGATCAAGTTGTTTAAAAACCTTGAAAGGTCCGGAGGGAGGATGTCATCTAATAACTCAGCCTCAAGATCGTCGGGCGTTGGTGGCCAGGGAAGTGGATTCGACTCTTCAAACGCCAGCTTGATTTTATCACGGAGAAACAATGCCATATCTTCACATTGATTTTTGTTGCCAAGTTTATATGCGTATCTCATTGCATCGGATATTGAAGTATTGGTGTTATATATGAGATTGTAAAAAATGCAACCTCGGTCGCCAAAATTTAGTTTATCAAAGCAAATTAATTCATTAATTGCATGGTTTTCGAGTCGAGATTGCAGCTTCTCACTTCTATAATTTGGGTTATGTAAACCATGCTCTTTCAGTGCTTCGACGTAAAGAAGTCGTACTGATGAGAGATCCACGATCTTGTTGCCTTTCACCACTTCTTCCTGGATGTAATCAAGAATGACTTTAAAAGCACGCTCATATGCTGCAGCATCGTGACTTCCTTCTTGATCACTGGCGCAGTTTTTTTCGCGCATATGGTTAAGATATTTTAAGTTAAACGACTTTCGACAAGATGGATGGAAATTAGCTTCTCGGGCGAACAAGTCTTCACCTTGCACTTTGCGACTTAAACTTTGTAAATTCATTTCTAGTGCTCTGGGCGCAATTTGCTTCCAGCTGGGATCTTTAATACTTCCAGCTTTAGTTTTGAATACCGCAAATTTCGTGCATCTCTCAGTCTTTCCAGAAACTTTTACTTCCAGTTTGTCACAAAAGATGCATTCTGGAGGAAACAGAGACGTAGCAGATCGAGAACTACGACAAGGTCGTGGAGAAGGGAATTCGTTTGATGCCTGGCGACCTTTCAATCGATCGAGATTCTTTGTGAAGTATTGGTAACAGCCTCTATGGTAACCAATCGCATGTAAATCTTTATCTTCAAGAGTTTCTGGAATGCGTTTGCAGACATCCTCGAGACGGTATTTGGATTCGATCGGTTCTTCAGCCTTTTATCTCTGATAGTATGTAGCTGAGCTAGCTTTTCATGGACTGGGACTTTAATTTTACTAAAAGGTGTAAAATCGAGATGTTGAATACCATCAATGTGCAAAATACAACACTTGTCGACAGTTTTACTTTTGCATTTTTGCCTTTCTGGTTCACTTTCTTCTCACCTGCGCTTTTTAGACATTGTCACAACTAAATAAACTCGTTATAATGAAATTCTGCAGTAAGTCTGAAATTTCTTGCTAGCACCCCTGTCGTGATTATTACGTCATAAAGGATATGCTGCGAACATTTCTATTTTGTTGCTCTTTTCCTAATAGAAATTCAAACCCTTGGAGACAAACGTGGCCGACTTTCACCACGTCACGAAGAATTTAATGATTAATTATTGATGAGATCGGATGCTACCAATAAAACGGCTAATTCAACCATTGTTTTCTGAGAACAGTTTCCAAAAACATTCCATTTGATGACGTCATAAAAGAATAAACAAATAATATTTTTGCATTCTAATCGGTTGCCTCATACAAACGATCGTATCTCATAAAAACTAGCGTTTCATTTCGAAAAATCGTTTTTTCTTCAAAAATGCAAAGTTGATGACGTCATAAAAGAACAAACAAGAAAAAAATCGGTAAAATATTTTTTAACTTGCTTTTATTTTATTTCATGCTACAACGTCTTTCTTTCGCGTTAAATGTAGATATGACACCACCTTATGGCGAAATTCCACGTTTTGGTTGAATTTTGGGAGGGGGTAATTACCTTTATTTTGTGGGGTCAAAAGACTTGAAAGTCGAATTTAAATGATAAATTTCAATTAAATATAACCTGAGGACTCTACCTAAGTCGTTAAAATGGTTAATATGGAAACAATATCAAGTGTAGAGTTAAAGATAGGTAATGCAAAAGTAAAATTTTAAGTAAATTTTACAAATAAAGCTCAGTTGATGACGTCATAATAAAACAAACCAAAAAAAAGTTGCATAAAAATTTTTTTTGGCCCTTCCTCTTTCAGTTGCAATATTAAGTTTTGTTCTACGTTCACGAGAAGTTGGTTAATTTTGCACTTATTTCCACGCAGTTCATGAGTAAAAATTTAGGGGTGCCGATCGGGAATCCCCAGAAACGACCCCCATGGGACAAAAATTTTTCTTGGGAACATCAAAATTCGTTTATGGGATGCTATAAGGATTTCAAAAATGTAGGTTAAAAAAATATATCTTTGGGGTGCACGGGAACCCTACTTTCCAACTAGACTAAACTTTCTCCTGGAGAAACTTTCATTACGATACGTCGGATGCGATATGCAGCAATATCGCTAATCCAGCTTTTCTGATGTGTTTTGCTTGAACTGCATTTTTGTCATTGATGCTGCAGTGAAGCAGTTGGTAAGTAGGAGTTTCCTTAAACACGGTGTCTCTGCAGTAGCTATAGCTGCACTCAATTTTTTTTTTAAATAAGTCAAATCTTCACGGTACTCGTTTCACTACACTCGCTGTAGTACCGAAGGGTGGTAGCAAGTGGCGGGGTACGACCCCGCGTCTTTGCGCTTAGGCAACACAGGTCCGAGGAAACGTCACAGCGGCGGCGAGCCGTTGGCTACACTATGTCCGATTTGACCGGCCTGGGAATCGAACCCCAAATTTTCCGCATGGATAGCGACATCTTTAAAACTACGCTATAACAGCTCGGTTTGATGAAAAATTATTAATTGACACTGCGTTAAAATGTTAAAAATCTAAATTGACACTGCCAGTAACGTCACATCGTAATGGCGTAAAATTTTTACGTCATCACGATGTGACGTCACTGAACCCCTCCCATTGAAAAATCCTGCGTACGCCACTGGATAAGACTAAAGTCTTCAAAACATTACAAGATTTTCTCACCTATATTAGCGCTGTTTTTTTTTCCTCAAAAACCTTACATCGCATCATAGAATGCTTTGGAGTCCAAGAATCGTCAATCCAAAAAAGCTTGTAATCTCTGTTTAATGGGCTCCACTAAGTTCAATTTCACCTCTTTCCAGTATACCTTAATTGCTGCTTTGTATGGTCGCGGAAGGACTTGATTTAAAACCCCTTCGTCTTCCACTGACGCAAAGCTGTGCATTCCACAAACCACAAATTGCACCTCAGCCAATTTAAGTTTATCCAAAAGTTTGATTGCTAAAGTTTTTTTACTTAAGCAAAAAATGTAATTCGAGTTTTGAGCACGACTCAGATGCAGTAACCATTTTCTCAAAGTTAGCGCAATTTCGCAAATGCCTTGACTGCGAAGAAAGACCTTAAATTTTTTTTTTCAGAACTTTTTTTTTTTTGAATGAGTGCGGAAAACTTTTTCTTGCAATAAGTTTTATTTGCAAACATTCCATCTTTCCATAGCAACAATGCTATCAGTTGTTTCGTATCCAATCAATGTATGGTGTTCCCAAATACGTGATGGTGGCTTTGAGTTCCATACTGGCTGCAGTTTTTCTTGTAACAAGTGGTTATGCAATGTGCATTTGAGTGGCGGTCCATGAATCATAACAGTCATGATTGCTATCCTCGACCGAAAACGAAGCCGAAAAAGTGGAACAGATACTAATCTCATTAGTTTCATACGTAGCTAACCATAACAAGCTGCTAGTAGACAAAAACAGCGTTGATTTTCAACAAAAAATGAATCGTTAAATAACTTGAGTTAACAACTTGGTGAAGACCTATTTTATCATCGTTTTTTGTGCGAGGCTCTCCAAGCCCGCACTCCGCCTGCGAATATTATAGAGACTCCTTGCACCACTGCAAAAACATAATAGTAGTGGTAGAGTTTCCTACAATGAGCTCTGGCTTTTAGCTTGTTGTTCTGTACCCTGTTAGAAACCCAAAATTAACTAAAATCCCCTTTCCAATGAAAGCAAGTTTCATTGAAGTCACCCAATAGGCTTATGCCCTTGCACTTCGCACGCATAGAACTTGCAACAAAAAGTGTTGATTTGCTGGAAATCCTGTCGTCACCAAATGTCGAAGATGCCTCACTGCTAATCATCTTCCGCTAACTTTTAAGCTATGCAGAGTTGGATTTCCTCGCATCCATTCATTGTTTTTTCTCTGTATGCCAAAAAATAATAATAGTGGAAGGAGTTTTTGAGCAAACGCTCTCTGCAGAGCAAACTACTCACAATCACATATGCATTATCGACAGGACAGTCGATAAGGCAGACATAGTTGGTACGTCATACGAGAGAAGAAACTGAAAGTTGGTCCAACTAGATCGATATGTTGTTTTCTGAACTTAACTTCTTGAATGTTGTATGGTGGCTGCTTGACTCGATGACTGCAAGGTCCTTCGCCATCTCCACAGTGTGTGTTTTTATTGTTTTGACGACTTTATGTAGGGTTTTATTTCTGCGTTTGTCATTTGTTCTCTCTTCACACAAATAAAAAAATGATTAATTGATCGAAATGGTTCGGCTGCCATAAAGGGCTATGTGGATGCCATTAGGGCTACCCATTTTATAAAAAGTGGCCAGGTCCTGTGAAAATTTGTTCATGAAAATCATTCCTTTTTTAAACCACTTTAAAAAACGCCACAACCAGCCCAGGTTGTTGCGTCACAACCCGACCGGCCCGCGTACATGAAAAGAAACTAAAGCCTATAGCAGCGGTTCTTGAACTTGTCAGAGTTATCGAATCCATCGAGTGTCAAGCAAGCGTGCACCGAACCCTTGGTTATAACCAGGTGTGGATCCAGAAAATTTTGGTGGAGATGCAGTATTGCAGTTTTGAATTAGGTTGAATATTGAGCCCGACCCGACCAAACTTTTTTCAGCGTATTTTTTCCGGCAGAGTAAATCTGAAGTAAATTGAAAAACAAAAAAGTATGGCTCTAGATCAGGGGTGGCCAACCCGCGGCTCGCGAGCCGCATGCGGCTCTTTGCCCAGTTTCATGCGGCTCTTTTTCACATGATTTGTTTCTTCTATCAGCAGCCTAGTTCTGTGATCATGTAGTGTTTGGCTACGCATAAAGGCATGTTCACCGATACGCGGCAAGCGGCAACGCGATTACCTAATTTTTTTCTTTTTATATTTTGACGTTGAACTTTGGTGCGGCAACGCGATAAAAGCCACGCGATATCAAGGAATTGTACCTGTACAATTTTTACCGCTTCATCGCCCGGTATGAAAAAATGTTTGAAATAAGCTTGACGACGAGAGTATTTTTTTGTATTTTTGGATTTTGTTGCATATTTATCTTACTATCACGAGAAAGCGATCAATGCGCTATACGAGCTCGCTTAGGAGTTGCCGGCCATCTGTCTACCACATCAAGATGGGGGAATCCCGCTAAGTGCCTTTCCCAACGGCACAAGAAGTAACTTGCCGGCTTGTTCTCCACACTGTCCCTTTAATGCTGAGCGTCAAGCAAGGAAGCTGTAAATAGCAATTTTAAAGTCATTGGTTTGACCCGACTCGGAATCAAACCCAAGTCTACAGCTCCCAAGGCGGACGCTCTTACCACTCGGCCATCTGAGCTGTAAATTGTTACGAGAGAGACAATGCGCGTTGGATAGTTACGACATGATCGAACAATCAGCTTGCTTGACGCAGGATACCAAATTTTATATCCCGTTAATCGCGCAGGCTAGTATGGTTTGCAATGGTAGTCGCATCGCCGCGTGCCGCGTATGGGTAAACGCACCTTTTTGCATTATCAATCACTTTTCTAGAGAATTACGACGAGGCGTTAACGAGTGGCGGAGCCATCTAGTCCTATTTGTATTGTATTTACTTGCATATTTATCCTCCTATTGTGAGAAAATGATCAAAGCGCTATTACGAGCTCGCTTAGGAGTTGCCGGCCACCTGTCAATCACACCAAGATGGGGGAGTCCCGCTAAGTGCTTTTTTCGCGAAGCTGTGAATACCAATTTTTAAGTCATTGGTTTAACCCGACCCGGAATCAAACCCGAGTCTTCAGTTCCGCAGGCGGATGCTCTCACCTCTCGGTAATTTGAGCTGTTATCTCCGCGGCTTTGCGCCTGGACAACACTAAAATACTAATAACTTACGGACTTTGGGCAACACAGCTTCGAGTTCGAAGAAACATCGCAGCGGTGGTGACGCTGTGTCTGCTTTGATCCCCCAGGCAGCGAACCCCTGACCCCTCGCACCGATAGCGATGTCGTTATTAACTGAGCAAACCGGCCGGTATGCCACTTATCTAGCTAAGCAAAGGTATGTGTATCAATATAAGGTATAAGGTGATGCGATCATTATCCCTTGCGTAAGATATGGCTCTTTACTGAAAAACAGAAAGAAATGTGGCTCTTCGCATCTGACTGGTTGGCCACTCCTGCTCTAGGGAATCCGGAGGCATGCTCATCCATTTCCCCATCTGACCTTGGTTATAACTTAAAATGCAAACATTTAGTGTAAACTTTATAGCCAGCAGTGAACTATGATTTGTTGCTCATGAAATATTTTTTATTCAATGAAACAAAACTAGAAAACGAGAACTCCACACAGAAATACTAATTTACTACAACTTTATACCTTTTTGTGTATTTGTATAAACATATTCGGATATTGGCCGAACCTAGTTTGCATATTGGCAGAACCACTGGCCTATAAGCTGCGATGGAGTGGTACGGTAATGTAATGACGACCTACTAAACATATTGGCAGAACCACTGGCCTATAAGCTGCGATGGAGTGGTACGGTAATGTAATGACGACACAATAGTATCACAATCTTGCTAAAAAAGAGAATGTCAACTACGCTATTAAGTATGCACAGGGCCGGATACACAAAAAGTAGGCCCAGGCCACCTATCAAAAGTAGGCCCCTCTAATCTAAAAAAGTTTATTAACTTGTTGCGTTTGAAATTTTATTGCTTCGAAAATTCGTGTTATGTCTATTTACAGAATTAATAAAACTGGTATACTATATTGCGTTGATTTCGCGGTCAATACTTGATCAGTATTCAGCTGTATAATTCATCTAAACTCAAGCGAAAAAATCCTACACCATTTTAACACGCTGAAAAAGTTACTGCACAAAAAACAATACTCAGACGATGCTCAAAAAGTAATAAAGTGGTGAATCTGATAGTTTTAAAATATCACAGAAAAACTTGAAACCATGAATGATTGATTAATGGTAGAAAGCAGAGAAAAGAGATTAATATGATGCTCTTCAAAGAAGTACTTTGCGGGCTTTTTTCTCAGCAAGTTTGTTAATAACTGTAGAAAAGTATAGTTGACGAGCTTTGTCACAGTTAATGTCTAAGATCGCTAGCCCGTTTAAACGTTTATCCTTCATGGTAGAGCTGAGATAATTTTTAATTCGTTTTAGTACACTTGAAACTTCGTTCATTCGAAGCTACTGATGCAGGTAAAGAAAGAATAATACGGAGAGCAACAACCACGTTCGGAAACACACTACCCAACTTCAGTTTCAAAATAGTTTTGAAAATTTTTTTCGGTGACCTTTGCTCTAACTGGAAGTTGACATCCGCTACCCTCTTCAAAAACAAAACTTCGTCAGAGATGTCGCATGAAACGTCTTGTGAATAGTTTTTGTGAAAATCGTCAGCCAGGCTAATCAAACTTTCCTCAGTCATGTCACCAAATTTCCATAAAAACTCGTAAACGTTGCATATTTCTCTAATTTTTTGGTAACAATCAGTAAGACCTTGACCAACAGCGTCGAGAATGCAATAGAACGCATTGATTCGGAAATTGTCCTCGGCCTTTTTTTGCGTGTAGCAACCTCTTTTTAATTTAAACGAATTTTGCACACCGATATTTTTTGCTACAAGTATTGCTTCAAACAGTAAGTCGGTCCATTTATCTCTTAAAGCATTAATGTCTTTAGTTAGTGTATCAATGTTGTCTCTCTCAACGTCTAGTGTCGCTCTTCGAGCTTCAAGGAGCAGGTTAACTTCATGAATCATTTTTAACACTCACCCAAATGCTTAGGATCACAACAAATTCTAAAGAGTTCGAATACTCCAGGATACCAGACAAATCAGTTAAAGTTTCTGGTGACAAATTAGTAGTTTTTCTGAGCTCAACGAGGGCATTTTGTACACCATCCAAATGTGCAGCAACAGGTTTAACGCAATCCAATCTTGCAAACCATCTTGTTTTAGACATGGGGTGTAGAGATACTGGAACATGTTTTTTCAAAATTTTCCAGCGTGATGTACTGGAACTAAAAATGTTGAACAACTTTTGAATGCTCCCGAAGAGTGTCACAGCCTCTACGCAAGCCTCAGCACTATTAACCCCAACAAGGTTCAAAGTGTGATTGCCACATGGTGCAAAAAGACATTTTGGGTTTTTGTCTTTAGGTATGGCTTGCACTCCTCTATATTTGCCGGCCATATTTGCGCCATTGTCATAGGCCTGTCCAATACAATTTTCAAATTGAACATTTAAACTTGATAAAAACTCTAGAATTTTCTGTGCAATTTCAACGCCACTTTTTTTAGAAAACTCCTGAAATGCAACAAAACGTTCTTCTATAAAGCGAGATCCATCTTCTTGAGTGACCACATATCTCAAAACAAAAGAGAACTGCTGTTTTCGCGAAATATCTGGAGTAGCATCAACAGCAATAGAATAATATTTTGCTGTTTTAATTTCGTCGAGGATGCTTTCCAAAACAAACGATCTACACATTTCAATCAACTCGTTTTGTATTGTTTTTAAAAGATAAGGCACTGCATTTTTTTGTTGTTGTTTTGCGCATTTCTTACATTAGAAATATGGTCATTCAGAAAGGAATCATATTTAGCCAACAATTCCACCATACCCAAGAAATTACCGTTATTTGCTTCACCGATGCGCTCTGAAGAACCACGAAAAGATAGGCCTCTTTCCGAAAGAAATAAAATTATGTCCAAAATTCGATGAAGGATTTTTCGCCACTTTTCTATTTCAGTTTTAAGGTTATCAATGTAATTGTTTATTGACTTTGAGGCTTGAGCAGACTTGATAGCATTTCTCCAAGCTACGTAATTGTTTTTGTGACAAATTGATTTCTCGTGTTCTGGGATTTTATCCTTCAATTTTTTCCATGTTTTATGAATATCCCATCCCGGATGTTTGGCTAATGCACTAATTCCACAATGATCATCAGTGGATAGCAGAAAGCAGGGAACACAATACACAGATTTATTCGTGGAACTCCAACACAGCCAGTCTCTTTTGCATTTTTCCCCATTGGTAAGTGTGATAGTGAAGAGCCGAGCAGGAAAATATATGGTTATTTTTATCTACAGGAAAACTTCCAGGCTCGGGTATTTTAAATTCCTCTAATCTCAAAACTGATTTGGTTTCAATTCGATTGCTTTTATCAATGAAACTAATATCAAAATCGTTGCAACTATTTTCCCCTTCATGAAAACTGTCATGTGCTGCTGTTACAGTTGCAGTACTCTCATTTTCAATGTTGACTTGACTGACATGAGCTAGACTTCTTCACTAGCTGCATAAGGATCAGAAAAAGATATTGCCTCTGGAGAGCCAGAATCAGCTACTGTTGCGTTTGCGTCTGCATCAATTCTGACAGATGAACTACTTTCATTGCGTGAAATAGGGCCATCATGACTACGAGAATTAGGATTTAAAAACTCTAAAATTGATCTTGAGCTATGTACTGCTTTTTCTTGAAGCTTTTGCCGTTTGCGTTTAGATGCACCACTCTCATAACTTTTTGTTGCCATCTCGCTACTATCTTCTTAACATATCACTCCTAACACATTCATTGGTGTAAACCTAAATAATTTAATTTTACAAAGACGAACTCAGCTTAGAAGAGGTTTAGTAACATCACAGTTCATTTGTTAAATCTTGCGTTAAAGTTCACAATTCATTGTTTTGTTGCGTCACAGAATCTCTGTAAACGTTGCTTTACGAATAATTGTTGAAGTTTGCATTTGGTAAAGCTTTAATCAAAACGAAGAAAGAATGATAAACACATCAAAAAATAAAAAAGTACGCAAAGAATGTTGGAATTAACAAATAAACTGTAAAAGTAGTCCCCCTTTTGAATGGTAGGCCTGGACCATATGGCCCTGATGGCCCCCCCCCCCCTGTATCCGGCCCTGAGTATGCAAGTCTCACTGTTGAAAACAGACAACAAACCTGTGTTTTCAGGAGGTGTGATTTGTAAATGCCGTTTTTCATAAAGCTGTTTTATTTAAAAAATGCATATTAGTATACATATTTCGGTTGGTGTTTTGGAGTATTTTAGTTGCAAGAAAGGAGAATTTGACCGGTTTTTTAACCGGCTTGGATGTATTTTAGAAGCAAAATAGGAGAATTTGACCGGGTTTTCGACCAGTCTGACCGGCTGGTCGAAGAACCTCGACCCGATCGGTTTCCATCTCTGCACTGCGCTGCAAAACGTAGCAATACAAACTTGTTTGCTATTCGAAGATCAACCATGTCCTTGCTAAAGTGAGGTAATAGTGCTTGATGCGGAGTATCGTTTGTTTATCAGCAGATTTAAATTGGCTCTTCAAATTTAGTTACCGGTATTTATTTTTCATGTGCGTTAGGTACTGCTTCTATGTTTCTTGCCGCAAAAATTGAAGAAGTTTATCCGCCCGATGCGAATGAGTTTGCTTATGTCACCGCAGACACATACACACGAAATGAAGTCCTTCTTATGGAACGGATGATATTAAATGTGTTGGAATGTTCGCTTGCTGTTCCTACGTTGTTTCAATACTTAAATATTTTTCATGAGGTAAAAAGTGTGTATGCTTTATTGACATGCTGGCTTTAAACTTTTGCACGTTGCATCATTTTGTCATTGTTAATTTTAATGTGAATACGAAGTATATGCGGTATTGTAGTGCACTGTCCAGCTGGGGCTGTGATTTCAGTTTAAGCACCAAGACAATGTGTTAAAGCATACAAGACAAGGCCCACCAAGACAATGTGTTGAAGAAGTTAGTTAGTTAGTTGCATGTTTATCCTCCTATCACGAGAAAGCGATCAATGCGCTATACGAGTTCGCTTAGGAGTTGCCAGCCATCTGTTTACCTCACCAAGATGGGGGAATCCCGCTCAGTGCCTTTCCCAACGGCACAACAAGTAAACGTGCCGGCTTGTTCTCCACACTGTCCCTTCAATGCTGAGCGTCAAGCAGGGAAGCTGTAAATACCAATTTTAAAGTCATTCGTTTGACCCGACTCGGAATTAAACCCGAGTCTGCAGCTTAAGAGACAGACGCTCTATACCACTCGGCCATCTCAGCTGTTCATTACGATGAAATAAAAAGCAACGTTGTTTATGTTATCCTTTTTTTATTTTGACTAACATTTACCCTGTCCACATATTCCAATTTTAGTGTGCTTTAGGCTCACGGTACTTGGTTCTGGTTTCTGCATCATCATAATTAAATTTCTTGATGTCATAATCACTTTTTTAGTACAATACAATATGAGACAAAAATAGCTGAAAGAGGAAAAGTAAATTTCAAAACTGGACATTTCGACAACATAGATTCAGCTTTAAATTAGATAAAATTAAACTTTGATCTGATGGTCTCGTTTTTGAGAGTTAATTAGGTCAGTTCAAGCCTACACCAGAAGAACTATTTGCTTCAACATTAAAGATGCCTGGTGTACAACTCCATTACATATTTCTAGATTCAGCTGTCTACAGTATGCAAGGCAGTACACAACTGTAGGAACAAAATAATAATGCTTTGCGCACACTGCTGATGACAGCAGCTCAATCAATGTTGTCGAAACGTCCAATTTTGAGATTTACTGTGGTTTTACATTTCCACTCTTTTTTAACTAAGACTTCAAGAAATTTATTATGATGCAGAAACTAGAACTACAAATCGCGGGCCTAAAAGCACACTAAAATTGGATATGAGGACGCTTGGACAGCTAATTATATCATTTTTTTTTTTTTTTTTTCATAGAAATCCAACTTGGAAGAAGAAATGCAATACTTATCATTTTATGTTTCGGAAATAACGTTGATCGACGAAAACTATCTTCAATATCTTCCTTCGGTAAAAGCAGCGGCTGCCATAACACTAGCAATGTTTACGATACGTTACTCTCATTACTGCGACATTGCCAATGGAAATTTGGGTAAAACTTATAAAATGAATTTAACACTTATTTTATCAAATTGCATGTAGTGTCGCGCGGCAAAAATGATCTATCAGATTGAGCAGATTGAATAAAACCTGCTCTTAATCAGATAAAGGTTTAATTTTCACACGTGTCATATCTGCACAGCATGTTTTCAGAGCTTAAACAAGAGCAGTAGTTCTCAACTTTTTTACAGTTGTGAACAGGGGCGTGCGTTTTTCCGTACCAGTGTTAGATACGCCTATTTACCACAAGCTCCTACTTTACTGTGCGCCACGCCCAGTGCCGGCGCAAGGCCAACTGAGGCCCCCCCGAAAACTTCACGTGGGGGCCCCCTGTATTCTCAAGCAAAATGGAAGGCAAAGGTGGTTTTACACAGAATGTGATTTTTGTCTGATTTTGCATTTCATGCATATTCGTGCGATTTTTGATAAACGAACCTGACAGATGTGTCTTTACACAAAATGCAATTGCGTCCGATTTCGCATCTACTTACCCTAGTAATCTACCCACGTATTTTGATGCATTTTCGCACGTAACTTACGTAAATTGCATCGTATAATTCTGTGTAAAGCCGATTTTGCATTTCATGCATATTTGTGCGATTTTTGATGAACGAACCTGAAGACTGGATATGCCTTTACACAAAATGCGATTGCGTCCAATTTTGCATCCACGAACCTATTTAAATTTCTTTATTTAAATGGGGCAAAATCTATTTAAGTTACAAAACTTATTTAAGTTAGCTTCTAAAACTAGCTGACCGTCTGACGTATACCAAGGATTTCATCGCTCTGGAACCCAAAATAAGGACGACTGGAAAAATAATTAAACTGCGTAGGTATCCGGTATTGAGCTCAAGATACAACACCTTCCCATCTAACCTAGCGATACCGCGCGCAGGTGACAGGTCCTACGAGATGAGTTCGATTCGCGGCTAGAGCCGATCGCATTTGACATAATTATATAACGGATGGCTGCTGACTCGGAGAGCGCAAGCACACTTCGCAGTCTCCCTCAATTACTGTTGAATTTTCCGTTCTATATAATTTAAAAATAACCTCAGTTATTATTATGACCTAGACAGCCTGAAGTACTAAAAATGCTTCATGCCTAAACTTATCTTTCATGATGTCACAATAAAGCTTTGACGGTAAGACAAAAAATTAGGCAAGACAAATGACACAAAGCTTGGTTTATGAAGTCGAAATAAGACAAAATATGGACGCAAGCCAAAAATGAGACATTTTAAAACATAAAGACAATAATATTTTCCAAAATGTTCTCTATCAAAAGAAGAACAAATTTCTGAAATAAGGACGGTATGGAATCCCTGCGTATAACCGGTACGTGAGGAACACTCGTTTTTATTAAATTATAATTCTCAAGAACATTCTCTGGCAGTAGTGGGCAAGTTACTTTTAAAAAGGAACTAGTTACAGTTACAAGTTACTTCGCAAAAAAAGTTACTGATTACTTTTTGACCCCCCCTCCCCCCCTAAAGGAAGAGCAGTATATGACTAGAAGGAAGAGCAGTATCGTAATGAATTAAAAGTTCCATAAGTTTTTCGTGCGTAAAAGCGTTTGCATCAACAGTCTGTGAGGGCGAGGCGAAAAGGAACTCCTCTGTACTTTATCGACATTGCCAGATCTTCGTCGCTTTGATTGTGCGAACAAACAGCCAAAAAACTGTCACTTAAGCAAGTTGAGCTTGCATCACGGTCGTTGCCGATGTCACTATTTGTCGAAGTATCTAGAGCAGTGTTTCTTTAAGTGGGCAATATCGCCTCCTTGGGGGCGAAAGAGAAGCGCCAGGGGGCGAAAGCGGCGAAGGGGGCGATAGCTCATGAACCGTGTAAGGCCTTTTTTTGCTCTTCACCGCATTTTCCTTTGCGAATTGAGTGATTCCCATTTATCAGTAGCTCTTGCCCTTGCGAGGTTTATTAGAACACATGCTTATTAGGGCGAGGGGGCGATGATAATATGCAGAGTACCGTAAAGGGGCAATGGGACAAAAAAGTTTGAGAACCACTGATCTAGAGCATTGTCGGTTGCCTTGTTTAGTACATTGGTCATTTTTCTTTCCAATTCGGCCTCAGTTTCAGCGGGCTCGTCAAAGAATCAAGCTCATTATTACGAATAGAGTGAAATTAAATAATTTTTTTTTCATTTTTTTAACGGAAGAGGATGCCCCATAAAAGTAACTGTAACTTTTGAGGTTCTAAAGAGGTAACTAGTTACAAATTCCGTTACTTTTGCAGAAAAGTAACTTAGTTACAGTTACTAAAAAAGTAACTAGTTACTTTTGCAAGTAGTAACTAGTTACTTTTATAACTAGTTACTGCCCACCACTGCTCTTTGGTTCCACAGAGCAAAGTTTACCGGACTTCCGGCAATTGTTTTACCTAAAATCGTTTTAACACTTGAACTACTGGCTACTTTTGTGCTATTAAGCGTTACAATATCAAAATATAAAATTAATGACAAACGGCTTAGCGCAGTGTGACAAGACCTGGGAAAAAGCAGAAGAAAAGAAAATCATCAATCCATTTGGCAATAACCGGTACTTAAAAGAACAATTGAAGTTTGAAGTAGGCCTTACTTAAAGTTATAATATGTCATAAATTTGAACTTTTAGCGATCCGTTTGACGAACCAATTTTGATCCACTTTGCTTTCGAAGTCGCACACCCCTGATGCTTTTGTGCAAAAACCATGGTAAACCTACAATCTTCTAAACACCTACCATGCACGACCCAGGGGTGCCTCGGTAAAATTCGAATTAGGGGGGCCCTGCATAATGCAAACAATTTATTATTTTATACTAGATGTTCTTGAACTTTTTCAGTTAGGCCCCCTTTGGCGTTAGTTGTTCTTGTCCATGCCCCACCACCAGTGCCATGTGAAGACTGTTGCCCGTCCCCTCCCCCAAAAGCTCCAGATGGGACCCTTTGATATTTACAAGCATTCGGGCAGTTTCGCGCTTTTTCGACTCGGTTGCTAACTTTCCTCATTAGCTGTGATACTTCATGAGACGTATCCAGAAATTTCCTCAGGAAGGGGGCCCATCTTTTGAAACAAAACGAAATAATTACAAAATCCTCGGCTAACCGGACTATATTTCATTTACTTGTTATATTTTTTTAACTTGCCCAAATCCCAATACAAAATGAATGCAGTCTGTACGTCTAGCAATTTGGTCGAAAGCAAAAAGTCATGATACCAGCAGCATTTTAAGTGAAAATTTGGAATTGCTTCTGCAAAACTGTAATCGTAATCCAAATTAAACCATTATGAATTCAAATATTTTCATTGTTAGAGTGTGTCTACAATATTACTGACTTGATTTAGCATCAGCTCTACCTGAAAGTGGCAACCCTAATAAATGTATCGTTTGAGCAGAGTGGTAAGGCATAATATTTTCAGCTTCCTGTCTTTCCATAGCAACTTCAGTTGCATGGCCTGGCTGCCTTGTTGCGCTTAAACCAGGCATGAGCAACATACCGCCCGTGGGTTAGTTTCGGCCCGTGAAGAGGTTTTGACCGACCCACGGACTGTATCCAACCATACCCTGTAATGTGGCCCGAGGCTCATTCCTGACAGTTACAATAATTGGACCATAAAACTACTCGTTCTGTTAGGGTCCACATACATTATATCGAAATTTTTTCGACCATGAACATTGACAAGACCTAGCTACGTTTCGATCTATAACTGATGTTTCCATGCAGTTTTTACTGAGAATTTTTACATTAAACATGCAGCGAGAGATCAAACAACTTGTTGACAACCTTGATTGACCATAAAATGTCTCACTGACCTCATAAGTTATTGCAGTGCAATCAGTGCAGTATAATAAAGTCATTTAATTTATTATGTATTTTTTGGTCTCTATTCTTTGTAAAGTTTAAACTTTACTTTACCTTGGAAAGACAAGCATTGTTTAAAACGTTTTTTTTTTTTTACAGCATTGTTTAAAAGCCTGGTCCATTGCATCTGCTTTGCGTAATCTGCGCCGAAAACCTAGACTTCCGTCATTGTAAAGTTGTTAGTTCATTACAATCAAGAACTAAACACTAGTACTAACATGTACCTGATTCGCAAATGAAGTGCTCAGCTTGCACTTTTGTCAAAGATAGCTTTAAAAAAGTTGGCTTACATTTTTGACATTATAACAGCACACGACTTTAAAATGCTATGTTCAGACAATTTTCGCAGTGTTGCACAAAGTTCTGTGCAACACTGGGACTTTTTGGAGCATTTTGCTCAGAGTTTTGGAGCACTTTGCTTGAATAGAATCTCGAACAGATCGTTTCTTCTATACTCAGGACAGAGGACATTCTTCTTTATCTTTCAACTTTATCTTTCTACCGCTGATAATTTTCCTGTGCCTCGTCAACTTTTTCTCAAACTGAGTCAGCAAGCTCCAACGCGTCGGGCTTACATTGCCTCCTAAAGCACTCTGGCTAGGGCAATGTAGTCTTGCCGTACACTAAAAGCTCTTTTGCAGTAGAGCAATAACATCCGCGATCTCTTAAAATAATGGCATTGTCCACTGGTCTGTCATTCTCTTGGTGTGGTATAATCAAGAACAATAGTTATTCCGTGGTATTATCACTACTCTTCGTACTTTTATAGCAATCACATCTCTTTTCTTTTCGTTTTTCAATTTTATCTGCACTTAAGTGACTTAAGTTGTTTAAATGACTTAAGTCAGCAATGACTGAGGCGTACTATGTCATTGCTTACGACTGTACACTCTATTTTATGCCATTCTAATAAATAGAGTGTACAGTCGGAAGCAATGACATAGTACACTCTGTTTATCAAAATGGAACTTTGGAGAAAGCCAGTTGAACACTTATAAATTTTCTGGGATGGTTCCAACAAGGGTCAGAAGGTTTTTCATTGAAATATTATTAAACTCCAAGCTAATAAAGAAGCTGTCACACGTTATATTTCCGGCAACAAAAGTGCTGCGAGATTCAACAGTCATCACAGCCAAGGGGTATCGCAAAGTTCCAAGCAGCCTCAACACTTGACATTTTTTATACCATACTGGCTCGGGCAAAACAGGTCAGGCCAAGTAAGTCCAGAAGCTGTTCATTCACGGAGCCCGAAGCAAACGCATCAAGAAGTGTGCAATCCACTTTCTAAAACCTTTCGAATACTGTAGGTTTGCTTTTTGAATTCTGCGAAGTGGTCTCTCTTACCGTGTTGAAACTTTTGCCTCAATGAACTTCACAACCTGACCATTGCCTAAAATCGATAAAGCTCATTCTAATATCTTGTTGAATACGTTATCGAAAACCATAACTCAGAAATATTTTCGTCGTTGGATTTGCACCAAGGCATGTAGTGACTGTTATTCAGACAGTACGATTACAAATACCTAGGTCACCCATAAATGACTCTCAATGCAACGGTTTCCATCCAAACTTTACATCGGCTGCAGAGCTTGCAAACTCATAACAGACACATTATAAAATGCATGCGAATTATCGGATCCGGATGGTAGTAGGTGTGAAAAATCGCCCTTATCTCAAAAATCAATAATCCTTAAAATCAAGTTTTATTATACCAAAACAAACCTTACCAGTAAGTAGAAAAAGTCACTGAAGCTCAACTTCCCTCATCACGCAGGCAAATTCGTTACGACTTCAAAGTTGCAAATTTGCAATACATTAAATTTATCGCAAAATGCGGGAAATGGTTGAAATACATTCAATTTGAAACTGTCACTAAACGTTCTCTGTGTGAAAAATCATTATACAAAAAAAAAAAAAAACTGGCTTGTTTAGAACTTCCGAGTTTACTTTTTCATTTCAAATTTATTTGAGCCACAACGGCATCATCGGGAATCAAAAATGAATTTAAGGCTCCGCAGAAATACAGGTGTGATATACTAACATAAATACCGATAGCTGGTGCGAGTTCTCATTCAATCTTTTTTTCTTACAAAAATTAAAAGCGTGTTGGAAGGAGAAGGAATAGCAAGAAAAGAACTCCTTGGTGGAACCAAAAAGTAAAGGAAGCTATTCGTGCAAAAAAGTGGCTTATAAGACCTGGCGTGCAAATAAGTCATCACTAGAACTTCGTTCAAAGAACCCTGAAGCACGTAAGGTGGCAGCCACAAAAATTACACCGAGGAAAAAGTCTGGAAGTTGTTAAAAATCCAAAAACCTCGCTTTAGGCATGAAAATAGATACACACAATGCTACGATAGTGCAGAACGGGAAATTTTCCCGTAAAATTCTGCAATCGCGGGATTCCCGAGTTGGGAATATCCGGAAAAACTGTTTCAAATTTTCCGTTTTCCGGGAAGTTAAAAAGCCGGAAAAAAGAGAAACCCTGCCTGCAGCAAACTAAGTTACAAAAAGTCGCAAGAATAGTATAACCAAACTTCTTTTCACTTGCAATGACCGCACTCGTTTTCTTTTTTTTTATAATTTTATTGTAACGTAAAAGTAAACAAACATAACAAAATCACATGAAAATCATCAGCTCATCAATATATCAAGAAATCATATGCCATTTCTTTGTGTACACATCAAATTTACATTTTTGCTTCGCAATTTCTTTTTCTGATTTCTTGGCATTTCGAATGGAAAGGAAGTAGCCTACATAATATGTATGTTTGGAGTTTCCTAGGCAATTTTACATTTGTAGATCAAAAACCGAGCGTGTAATAAAAGACAGTCAATAATTAAACGGTAGTCATGATCTTTCGGTCGCATTCTGTGAGCATAGTTTACGCTATTTGTCGTTAAAATCACATCGCACGAGTCACACGATCTTTGCGTACGAAAATCGCAGCTATGCGCATTGGCAGTCGCAGGATTTGATGCAAACGTGATCGCAATGGTCGTGGCGCATCGCAACGAGCGCTGTGTGCAACCGCCTTTAGTTACCAAATTCAAATTCCGCAACCTGACACAATCGCCATTTATTACGTGCAATGCACTAAAATCCCATAAGAGCGACGTCACAGATCGCGTGTCAACTGCAGCATGGTTTGATGCTCTTACCTCGTATTTGCAAAATTATGGAGCGCCGTTTGGAAAAAAACTATTTGTTTTGTGACCCATGTTTTTTGAGCTTATTTAGACCAAAATTTGTCCGAAATACATATCGGAAACATCCTACTTATATATCCGACAAAATGTATGCTAAGTCGGACCAAAATACACGCGCAAAATAAGTCGGACAAAATAGTTTTTTTCCAAACGGCGCGCCACAAGCAATTTGAAAAAAAACTATTTTGTGACCCATGTTTTTTGAGCTTATTTAGACTATCATTTGTCCAATATATATATCGGAAATATTTGACTTATATATCAGACAAATTGTTCTCTAAGTCGGACCAAAAATCACGCGCAAAATAAGTCAGATATTTCCGACTTATATACCGGACAAATTATGCATTAAGTCGGACCAAAAAACACGCGCAACTCAAGTCGGATATTTCCGACTTATATATCCGACAAAATGTATGCGAAGTCGGACCAAAATACACGCACAAAATAAGTCGGACAAAACTTTTTTGTCTGACTTCTTCGTGTCCAATATGGTTCCTATGAGCTATCTCAGACAAATTGAAAAGTATCACGTGACTTTCGTGATAAACGCGTGAAAAGAATCAATCATGAATTTTAAACTGATTCACTGTAGTCAGTGTGAGTGCTTGACTAGCAGCACTGCAGAGCGTTGCAATGTCCATAAATGCCAAACGTAAAACCGATCAAACTGAATTTGTGGGCCTAGATTAGTTCATTTTTAAACTATTGTTAAATTATGCCAATAATAATGATATGATGTCATGATAACCAACACTGTCCATACTGACGACTGACCCTACCCTCTACCCGGCTAAACCGTATCTAAAACATTTTGCTGCATTGTGCGAAAAACTAGCTAGATGCAGAGCAGAGGTAAACAATGGTACAAAAAGAATAGATAAAGAGGTCATGTTCTGTACCCAGTTTGTGCAAGTCACTGCATTGATGCAAAGCTTTAAGTCAAGCATTAACAAATAGGTAAGGTTTAGACTACTGAAATGCTGAATATTTCAAAGTGATTTTAGATACCCAGTATTCTGTATTAAAAAGATGATTTCTAATATTAATTTACTCTTAAAGCATCGCTAGTAAATGCTCAACTTTTTGTATGTACCATCAGCAGCATGGCGCAGTGGTTACTTATCGTGAAAAATTATCTTTATTATCTTTGCTTGATGGAATATGACAAGCAGCAAATTAGCAAAGTCAGAAGCAACCCTGAAACGAAAAACTCTAAAACAAAGGCAACTCCTAAGCAATTAAACTAACGTAGGCAACTCCTATGATTAACTAACGTCACAATAATTTAAACATTATGCTAAGATAATGGCAAGTGTTAGAAAACAAAGTTGTTTCTTTGAAAATAAAACGGATTAAAAATTTAAAATAACTAAAAACCTGAGCTGTAAAAAAATAACTGGGGTAGATTAGAAATCAGCATGCTCTATTTTGTAGGATTAAGCAGTTAAAGACAAAAACGCTTTTAAAAACCAGAGTTTGTTAACCAGTGTAACTCATTGTTTATAATAAATTTTTACCATTACTTTAGCGCAGTTAGTCCAAGTATTAGGATTAAAAACAGCAGTTAAAATTCACTTTCCCCAATCTTTTAGCTCTTAAAAAAACAAAAAAAAAACAGGAGGAATTGGGTTAAGATGTTAGGTAGGCCTAGCTGTTTAAAACCTTTTCCCATTCCTAACAGTAGCAAAGAGAGTACGGTAAATACCTACAACTAGTCACCAGCAGACATGCTTCACTTGTAAGCTTTCCTGGTATTCTTTTTCACCCTTCACTAACCTTTCTGCCTAGGCCGTTCGCTATTGTTCAATACAAAATATCACTCAATATATCAATATTGTTCATTCATATATGCGCTACCTGCAATCCAAAATCAACCAATAGACAATAGATATCTGTAGAATCCCATTAAATACGAACACTAATAATGCACCTCGCATAGCGTCTCATACGAATGCAATAACAACTCTTGAATTGGGGGTGTTCTCGAACGACCTGCCTCTTAGGCATTGACAGCCCAGTCAAACTCCTTTCGAGACTCTTTGCTCTTTACGCGCTTATCACGAAAGTCACGTGATACTTTTCGATTTGTCTGAGATAGCTCATAGGAACCATATCGGACACGAAGAAGTCAGACAAAAAAGTTTTGTCCGACTTATTTTGTGCGTGTATTTTGGTCCGACTTCGCATACATTTTGTCGGATATATAAGTCGGAAATATCCGACTTGAGTTGCGCGTGTTTTTTGGTCCGACTTAATGCATAATTTGTCCGATATATAAGTCGGAAATATCTGACTTATTTTGCGCGTGATTTTTGGTCCGACTTAGAGAACAATTTGTCTGATATATAAGTCGGATATTTCCGATATATATATTGGACAAATGATGGTCTAAATAAGCTCAAAAAACATGGGTCACAAAATAGTTTTTTTTCAAACGGCTTGTGGCGCGCCGTTTGGAAAAAAACTATTTTGTCCGACTTATTTTGCGCGTGTATTTTGGTCCGACTTAGCATACATTTTGTCGGATATATAAGTAGGATGTTTCCGATATGTATTTCGGACAAATTTTGGTCTAAATAAGCTCAAAAAACATGGGTCACAAAACAAATAGTTTTTTTCCAAACGGCGCCCCATACAAAATGGCTAAAATGTGTTAACTAGACAGTGACGTAATGGTAAATGTCTCAACACAATAATTTCAGCTTGGAAATAAAACTTAAGCTCGTATAAACACTAGACTACGAAATAACTGCTCACAAATATCTCAACCAACCACGCTCGTTAAGATTGTCAGCCAACGATCAACGTCATTTCTTTTATGGTTGAACGCAATTGACAGTGACGTCAAGTTTCAAACATATCTGTTTACAATAAATAAATAAAACTAATTCAGCGTAATATAAAGGAAGCAGAGGTGCAACCAAGAAGAGGGCAGCGGGGACAAGGGCCCCCTGTTAAGCTTTTCAAATACCGGTATAACAGTAGTGATTTAGTAGGCCAGAAGATTTGCAATTATTTACGAAATCGTCTTTTCGCTATCCGTATTGCAACACGTTTGTATGCTTCTTCAGTGCTGCCGACTTTGTAGGACCAGAATTCGCTGAATTTAAATTACAAAACTCTATATAATCCGGTGAAATGCATGCTTGAATCCGCAAAAACATCCACCAAATTCACATTCGCTATGCAGCAAATTTCTCTTAATGGTCACAACATTCTTTCAATCAATCAACACTTACAGCATACCAACAATAGTTTTCTTTACTTCTATGTACAAGTAGAAAAATAGCAAGGTATTTCAAACGTTGAATGCCCAGTCTTGTAGCCAGTGCCAGACCTTTACTCTCGTAGAAAGAACATACCAATGAAAAAGCAGCCACTATCACCATGAACGCAACAATTTTAAGAAATGCAGCAATGTTGATAGCAATGAAGGCCAATGCAGTTCTTACTGGCTTGCTAATAATATAACATTAAAAAGCTAATGCATTTATAATTACTGCAACCCCAATTGTACACTGGTAACAAACAAAAGAAGCCACAACAATCAGTCACAAACTCCTACACTATGATTGTATCACAAAAAGCCAATAAAATTTTAAGTTACCTGCCATTCAACAACTGTCACCCGACACCACTGAGTATCAATTCGTTCGATTGACTCTGCACTGTACCCAAAAGATGCAGCAGTTATCAGTTCTTTGACACCTCGCAAACACTGAGCCACACGAAATGAGAACATCTTTTTTAAGGTTTAAAATTTTCCGGAAGTATGCTATGCAGTCAGTTCAAAGTTTTGCTGCAAAAGTAGAACCGCAATGCCTTAATACACTGCCGTGGCGCTAAACGAAACATAGTGAGATTTTTTTAATTGCAGCAAGACACCGCGTATTTTTCTATCCAACTCTGATCATTGCTAACTCACCAACTTTGATCATTGTGTGCAAATGTGCATAAAAAAATCGTTTATCGCGATAATTTATCGGCGATAACAAAATATGTCACAAAAGCGATATCGATAATCGATAAATCAAAATTATTTTGAGCGATAACGATAATCGGTAATAAATTATCGCCGATAAATTATTTTGATAAATGCCCATCTCTGTATGTAAATACGTTAGATTACGCCACTCAACTCAAAATAGCTATAAAACAAAATTCTCCCGAAGCGCGTCACGGCTCACGAGCAAGCGGTCTTATGAGATTTGCGATAAGTAATCAAATTTGATCTGTTGCGCAGCCTTTTTAACCTGTTGCGAGAAAGCGGCTAACGTACTGATTGCCTGAAACGAGCTTGCTTAGGAATTGCCGGCCATCTGCTACCACGCAAATATAGGTGGGAGAATTCCGTTAAGAAGTGTTTTTACCATAGGCACAACAAATGAAATTACCAGCTTGTCTCCAGCGCGTCAAGTGAAATAGCCATTGAATACCAATTTCTGTGGCTTTGGTTTTAACCTGACTCGTAATCGAACCGCGCGTCAAGTGAAATAGCCATTGAATACCAATTTCTGTGGCTTTGGTTTTAACCTGACTCGTAATCGAACCACATTTTACAGCTCCAAAAGCAGACGCTCAATCCCAGAGGTAACGAATCTATTTGCTCTCACGGGCTGCTTGGATTGAACTGGCTGTGCTACAAATTCTTTTCCAGTCATACTGTGAATTTTTTTAGTGTCGTAATTTAAGAGAAAAAACACAAACGCGCTTTTAGGATCAGTCATGTTAAGAGTAGCCTGCCACTAATTGAGCTGCAATAGAGCAATCTGAATAAAAACTTTACCATATCAAATTTTCGATCTAAATGTTTCAATTGTGTTGAAAATAGTAAGCGTATCAAAAAAAAACAATTTAACAAAGAATTTGCGACACAAAATTTAGGAAAAGAATCAGAAATTGTTCATAAACATCAAAAAACAACTAACAAAATAAATACTTAATTTATCATCAAGCTCACCGTGGCATTGTATGCTTGGCATTGCAATGCAAGACTATGCCGTGGCATTGTATGCTTAAAAATTCCATAGAAAAAAAATCAAAATCAAATCTTGATTATACTCGCCGTAGTACGCGAAGCGTGTGACGAGTGGCATGGCCCATTCCCGCGGCTTAGCGCCTGGGCTACACAATCACGCATCTCCGAAGAAACGTCGCAACAGTGGCAAGCTGTTGGCGACACTGTGCCGATTTGACCGGCCCGGGAATCGAACCCCAGACATCCGTACCGATAGCGCGCGCTTAGCAACTGAGCTAACCGGCCGAAAAATAGTGGAATTCGAAATTTATGTAGCATAAAGTACACAGAATAATCGAAAAATAAATGCAAACCGTCAGTTGAAGTCATGCGACACGTTATTCAAGCAAAAGCAAACAAAAATATGGCCCTTGAATTCGCACATTCAAATCGTTTAAATTCCACCCACGAACATATCTAAAACCATGCAACAAATTTTCATCTTCCAGGTCAGGAAAAGAACATTCTTCAATCTTTCTAGCTCAACCATTTCTGGCGGAGGAAAATAAAAGCGCTCAGAGAATTTGAATATCCCCTACCAGAAATATCAGGACTCGTCAAACATAAACTAGTTTAACATCAATTTAGAGCAAGCACAAACTTCTGAAGATTTGAAGCAAGTGCGCCATAAGCAAAATAAAGTGATTGCGCTGTTATAGTCTATGAGTTTAGCTTTGACATAGTTTTCTTTGTTGATACCATTACACTAATAAACCAGACAGAGCAACCACATGACATCAAAGCAAAGACGATGAAGAGCCCCTATATTTTTCTTCCGCATGTAGGATATTAACTGTACTCATGTCACTGCTTGGTTATAGCCTCTCATTACTCTGTGTTGACTTGGGCCAAATTTTTTTTTGCAGCTTGGAGCAAGACATAACCACCAGGATATTCAAAAGTATCACTTTCAATTTGAGTTATTCTGCTGTGTTGCTCAGGTGAATCTTTTTCAGATTCATGCATACTTTTATTAGCAACATAGGTAACACAATTTTTCGTACTTCAAAATGAAGGTTTTTGAAAATATTTTATGGAGTTTTGATGATTTGAAGCTCAAATTTCATCAGCTTGTTTTTATATTTGATTGGTACATATTCATTGGCAATACCGTGGTCCGTGACTTGTTTCTCTTCCAAAGTTGTTAAATCATACACAGCTGCAACTTCATCCAAAAATTTTCGTTACTAATTTGTTCATACTATTAGCTCCAAATTCAATGCTTTTCCTCAAGGTTGGTAGCAGTAGCTATATTCTGCTCCACAAACTCCACTTTAGTCAGTTCTACGATGAGTTCCAGAGGAACAACATTCCAGTTTGATCGCAAATTGTCGTCAGCACAGCTAGTGTTCAGTTCATGATATCATTAACAACTATACTCCCAAGTGATAATTGCCACACTCAACTTAATATCTGCGGAAAATAATAATGTAAATCGAATAATTTTCTTTGATGAACTCAAAAATAAAAAATTAAGGAAATTATGCAATCTACAAAAGCCAACAGGTTCATTCAATCTTCTAAACATTTTTTGTCCACTAAACCCAAAATCAAAATACTTTATCTCCCAGCATCAATGGCCAGCCTCGATTCTATACCTAAATACATCTAAAACTCAGTTTTTTAATTCAATTTGACCACTGAGATTAGAAATCGTAAGCTACTTGATATAGCCTTAAGTTTATCGCACATCTGCATCAAAAATTTTTTACATAAAATCTTCAAACACAAGCTTAAAATTAACTATATCTCTTACGGTAACTCTACAGGTGTTACTGTACCAGGCTGATACCAACTCAAAGGGATCTTATTTTAGTTAAGGCGTATCAGTGTATGGGATAATTCCAAAGTTTACCTGCTGACTCTATCCCAAAAAATATAAATTACATTACCTGATAGCATTTTATCTGCCTGCTTATGAATAAAAGCACTTTTTCTATGCTCATGGAGTTCATTAAAAGCAGCAAATTTTTGCTGGCTGTAGGCTAGGCTATAGTCACAACAAATAATTTTGAATATTCAGTGCAATTTATCGTATAGACAATACGGTATTATAATGATTGACGCCGGTGCCCTCTGATCTAGGTCGAAGGAAAACTTAAGACTTTTAATCAAACTTCAACACTTTAATTATTGCAAAATTATTTACGGTCTATCACTGCATTTTAAGCCTTCACAGAGTAATCAGGCTACTAATCAATTCAGTTTAAGTAGGGGGGGCTTAAAATTTACTTCTAAGTGAGTCCCCTTCAAAAGTATGCTACAAGCTATAACTAACACTTCTAAAACAGTCTGAAGTGTGTGCAACTTAAAAACCCTTGTTCAAATCCACATCGAACTTCCTAGGTCAACTTTAAAAATGATTCATTTTTGAATATTTGAAGGTGCGATTCAAAAATCATTTCAGCATTGTTGAAGGATTATGACGTCATATTGATGCGGTGTACAAGCTTAAGAAGGCCACATACAGTTTACAATGGAGTTAGTACACTACAAATGGTGACATACTTTTATTATAA
Organism: Trididemnum miniatum; assembly: GCA_964006365.1. Classification (NCBI taxonomy): domain Eukaryota; kingdom Metazoa; phylum Chordata; class Ascidiacea; order Aplousobranchia; family Didemnidae; genus Trididemnum; species Trididemnum miniatum. Next base: position 37,318,970 of record OZ023231.1, on the reverse strand, counting down.
ACAGGCTGTATCGAAATGAGTACTGGTGGACCAGAGGGTTCCAGCCCAGGTTATGTTACTCGTTCTAAGATCATTAAGAGTTCTGGGAAGTGTACCATGAGGAGAGTACAAAAAACTGCTCATCCACATTGTCCACAGCATGGCGCAGTGGTTAGGAGCGTTGTTGTTGCTACGAGTTACGACCATGATTGCAAAGTTAATGGTTAACTCCAACCCAAGTCTCATTGTTGCGTCCTTGGATAAGATACTTCCTGATAATTATCTCTGCTTGGTGGAATCTAACAAGCTACAAATTAAAGAAATCAGAAGCAGAAGTCAACTAGAAAACAACGGCAACTCCTAACCAAGTCTGGATTCGTCTTACGTTTAGTGCCTCCATCGCTTTCAACTGACAGGAGGATAAGAAATCATCATAATTCATCAGCATCACTCATACCACCAATACATGGACTTGTGTGGTAAAATACTTTGCTAGTTTTGGGTTTCTTTCCATTTTTTGTGGTGTTGGGGCCGCCCATCTCATTTAACTTTTTGTAAACATTACTAACTTTGACCCAATGGGATAATGGGAGTTGATTCCAACTATACTTACGCTTTATGACAATTTACTCCACTGCAACCCAATAAACTTGCTAGATTTTACTCGACCTGCTTTCAGCTACATCAGCAATGATAGGATTGGTCAATGCAAGTCTCTGCCTGAGGAAGTTCTTATGGAAGTTCAGGCATTCATTCAGCTGCACCACCACAGTTGCTCCACCAATCTTGCAAACTCTTTACCGAAAGGTAGATGGCTTTGTTAAACAAATAGGGCATTATCATGATCATCCAGTTTCAATCCGGTGGGTTTTGGTCTTGGTCGAGAGTGGACAGACGCACCTCATTCTTTCAGCGATCGCTTTCACTCCCTCTTTCCATCTTGTGCAATTTGCAGCCTAGTACTCCCCCAACCCAATTTTATTTAAATTCTCTGCAACTTGCTCCTCCATATCTGCTTTGGCCTTCCTCGATTTCGCTGCCCATTCACTTTAAGCATCGATGCCTTCTTTAGAACGTTATCATCATCTCTCCTAACCACTTGTCCATGCCACAATACTCCATTTATCTTTGCCATTTTATCTAATATTTCCTCCAAACCCAGCATTTTCATCAACTCCTCATTATTCTTTCTATCCACTAATTTCACTGCACACATTGATCTCAACATGACACTTTCCGTTCTTCCTGAGACTGCCATCTCGATTTCCCTCAAACATCATCTGCACATTATTTGGAAATGATGAAGGTATTCATCAGCTCGACTCTTCGGATTCTATTTTGGATTTGGCACCAACAAGCAACTTGGATAGTGAACAGGTGAAAGAGATGTTCGTACAATCAAGTACAAGTTAAGATCTCTGCAGCAAAGCAGTTGGCCATGCAGCAGTAAGTCTAATGTGATAGCTAAACTAGTTGATTTGGTAGAACTTCAATCAAAAGGAGGATTTAGAAAACATTTCAAAATTGTGAAACCATTTCGAAAATTGTAAAAGAATGGAATAAAACGCTGATACACCTCTTGAAACAGGGGCTTTCGTCCAAAGAAACTCAGTTATTAATCAATGATCCATGAACTTACAGTTTCTTTAAAACTTCGGGTAATCATTTTCCGAGCAGAAGATGCAACTAACATCGTTTTATTTGTTAACAATGATGTGACAGCTTACATCAAAAGAAAAGTCATGTACCACCAAGTTCGCTTTGCTCAAGGCACTTGTATATCTCTTCCAAAATCTAGTGAAGTTTTTCATTTGATGTAAAAGCACCATCGCTTAGAAACAGCTGTGTATGCCAAGAACTTGAAAACGTACTGAACTGCTGAAGCAAAGTACAAAGAAATCCACCGCAGCATGGAAGACTTGATAAAGCTGCATGTTGATGAATTAGTATAGTATTGATGCTGGTTGGTTCTGCACTGCCATTACCTTATATGTGCAAAATCAGTAGAAAGCAACAAACTATTAGAGCAATTCAAAGAAAAAAAAAAAGAAATACGGCACTGACATACTTAGAATTAAAGTGAACAGTAACTGACCAGTGTATTAATTGCTATTATTACCGTATACCACCATGCTTACGAAGTTATTAAGCTACATTTAATGAAATAAGTTTGTTCAATACCAAGTTATCTTCATGTTTTATTTGAACAAGGATTTTTAAAATATATAGCAAATTTTTTTGTATTTTTGTGATAGTGCAGACTCATAGCATAATTTAAATAGGGACTCAGTGGCGTCTGAAAAAAAACGTCATGACTTCCCGTCCGGTAGGCCAGGAAGAACATTGCTTTTTAGTTGTTTGCTCTTCACCCTGGCCACGTAAAGAGTTTGACTGGAATGGTGACGTAGCCACACGAGTGGAAATGCGTACCACAAAGGTTAAATTCATTAGGAAATATTTATCCGAAGGGATGAGTGATCCTGGCAAGATCATTCGTCCTGGAAGATGAATGTTTCTCATCTGAGGGCGGCTGATGAAGGCTAATAGCCAGAAACAGCGCTGTCTCGCTCTACGGTACGTTTTACTGGAGTGCATTGCACTGTTGTTGATGGAGTGCAGTTATAGCCTCTGACTCAACAAGAGGAAGTCGTCATGACTTCCCGTCCGGTAGGCCAGGAAGGACATTGCTTTTTAGTTGTTTGCTCTTCACCCTGGCCACGTAAAGAGTTTGACTGGAATGGTGACGTAGCCACACGAGTGGATATGCGTACCACAAAGGTTAAATTCTTTAGGAAATATTTATCCGAAGGGATGAGTGATCCTGGCAAGATCATTCGTCCTGGAAGATGAGTGTTTCTCACCTGAGGGCGGCTGATGAAGGCTAATAGCCAGAAACAGCGCTGTCTCGCTCTACGGTACGTTTTACTGGAGTGCATTGCACTGTTCATGATGGAGTGCTGTTATAGCCTCTGACTCAACAAGAGGAAGTCGTCATGACTTCCCGTCCGGTAGGCCAGGAAGGACATTGCTTTTTAGTTGTCTGAAATAAAGTTGCAATTAAGCCCCCCCCCCCCTAGTTTAAGCTTCTTGAGGACTGTTAGTTTATTTGAAGTGCAATAAGTCTGCTGACTGCTTTAGTTGCGTTTCTGTCCACTTTATTAAGTTTTCAGTAGTGGATTAGCTCACTTCCTTCAAAATCTTAGTGAAATCAGTGGCGTTCTACCTTGATTCTGCTTTACCAGACTTGAGGAGCAACAGGAGTATACAGCTGCAGCCAAGCGTGAAAGTATGATCACGTGACACAGTTGCACAACCATATGAGTAGACTATGGTTAAACAAAAAAATTTTGTTTAATATGAATTGTGCGTTTATTCCACACCGAGTAAACTTCCTTTTTTGTAATGAGTGTGTGCGGCCCGCGGCTGCAACATTTTTTTCAAATGCGGCCCTCCACACGAAAAGTTTGCCCACCCCTGTGCTACAATAAGAGTCATTAACATCTTCTCTTAAAATTTTTTTTCGGTGTGGGGCGAGAACATTCACAATGATACTTTTACACTTAGTTTTATAAATCTTCAGGTTTTTTGTAGTCATACTACCATGAAAAGCTTTCTTGCAAGCTTCAGATAAATCAATAGTTGAAAGTAATGTATGTTCTGCCACTACTATCGCCAATCGTCCTCCTGCTTGGTTTGTTTCTTGAACAGTATTGGTTAGGGTGCATCAAATTTTTATCATTTTTCAAAAAAAATATGGCTTATTGATATTCTTGTTTTCTAGCCGAAAAAATGTTTACGTGTAAATTTTGGGGGTGATCAAGCACCCCTTGACCCCCTCGCTTTACTCCACCTCTTGCAGCACCCCCAAATATGAAAAGTTGTGTTTTGCATTGGTTTTTCAAGATTAATAGGTCATGTTTCGTATCAAATTGATCAGCATTTTACCAGCTATCACACAAAAGCATTTAGAACACAAATTATTGCCATTTGATTTTTGCCCTATTTTAAAGCACTCCAAAAGCCTAAGATATTAAAACACTTTTTGCATAAAAAGAACAGACTAGCTAATATGAGACATGATGTTGTGATATGCACATGTTTAAGAACCATCACAAAATCAAGAAATATCTTTCACGAAACTAGACAGACATGGAAATATACCACACAACAAACTAAAAATAGGGCACTATCTGATAGATACATTAAAATGAACGTGATTAGCGTCTTTTTTTTTCTTTTTTCATTTTTATCCTCCTGTCACGAGAAAGCTACGCATAGGACGAATCCAGACTCGCTTACGAGTTGCCTTTGTATCCGAGCTTTTCGCTTGAATTTTGCTTCTGACTTCTTCAATTTGCTGCTTGTTAGATTCCACCAAGCAGAGATAATTGACCTGAAGCATCTTATCGAAGGACGCAACAACGAAGCTTGGGTGGGAATTGCACCATCAACCTTGCAATCATGGCCGTCGTAAAAACGACGCTGCAAACCACTCGGCCACGCTGCCAACATCGGGCAGCATTATTTCGCAATGCAGATTGAAGGTAGCAAAACAAAGTTACTTCTATGGAAAGTTGCTTTCATAATTTGGTTCGTCTTTTCTTTCGCAGATCAAGGTAATCTTTGCGATATTTTTCAACAACCTATAAAGTGTTGATCAAACTAGAGCTTATGAACATAGTTCCACATCCCACAACTTTTCCAATAAAAAGACATTGAGCAACATCTGGAAAGCCAGTATTTCCTGGATATCCTCAATACCTCTACAATCCTTGCATCTTTAATCGGCCCAGATTCCTGGTATTTTTTTAACCTCCTCAACATTGATGCATCCTTTTTAGATGAACCTGTTGAAGAGTGGAATACAAGTTAAACATATAGCACTTTAAAAAGCATTGTGCAAAGATTAAACGAAATCAATGATCTTGCTGAATAAGGAGGTAAATTGGTATGCTATCTGACTTGCTGACACAGCTAGAAAAAGCTTTAGTTTGAGCAACACTTTACAGGTTGTTGAAAAATATCGCAAAGATTACCCTGATCTGCGAAAAAAACACGAACCACATTATGAAAGTAATTTTATTTTGTTAACTTCTATCTGCATTTTATTTTGCTAACAGCAACCTGCATTGCAATTTATTACTGCCCAATGTTCGCGTTCTTCTTTGGTAGGCTATCGGACTTAGCTGACACAGCTAAAAAAGTTGGTAGGCTATCGGACTCTAGTTTGAGCAACACTTTACAGGTTGTCGAAAAAAATCACAAAAAAAAGACGAACCAAATTATAAAAGTACCGGTAATTTTACTTTCCCCCACAGCAATCTGCATTTTTCATAAAAGTAACTTTATTTTGCCAGCTGCAATCTGCATTGCGATAAGATGCTGCCCATTGCCCAATGATCACGCTCTGAATGTATCTATCAGATAGTGCCCTATTATTAGTTTGTTACTACACGACTCTAATTTCCATGTCTGTCTAGTTTCATAAAAGATATTTCTTGATTTTGTGATGATTGTTAAACATGTACATATCACAACATCATGTCCCATATTAGCTAGTCTGTTCTTTTCATACAAAAAGTGTTTTAATATCTTAGGCTTTTGGAGTGCTTTAAAATAGGGCAAAAATCAAATGGCAATAATTTGTGTTCTAAATGCTTTTGTGTGATAGCTGGTAAAATGCTGATCAATTTGATACGAAACATGACCTATTAATCTTGAAAAACCAATGCAAAACACAACTTTTCATATTTGGGGGTGCTGCAAGAGGTGGAGTAAAGCGAGGGGGTCAAGGGGTGCTTGATCACCCCCAAAATTTACATGTCAACATTTTTTTGGTTAGAGAACAAGAATATCACTGAGCCATATTTTTTTTGAAAAATGATAAAAATTTGATGCACCATAATATTGGTGCTGCCTGCATTCCTCTTGCTCAATGTTTGTTGCCTCACATCAATGAAATGGCTGGGGGCATTTTTATGCTTTTCTGATTTAGCATGGCGTTTTAAGTGTGTTAATTTTGCAATAAGGTCATTCTCAAAATAACGCAGTAAGAAGTATGTTTTTCTCATTGAGAAAGCCTTAACTACCCTTTTAACCCTGGCAATGTAAGCCATGACAGTCGAAATGACTGATTGTACGTACCTAGGTTTTAATTCGTGGCATAAGGACATGCAAGATAAAGTTGGTGGAACCAGGCTATATGCCTATTTACAGGTTAACTTTTGCCTTATAGCCTATGACAGTATGACTTACTGGTATATCCGTACTTCTAAAAGCATTCAAATTGATAAGGCGCAGCTGTAAAATGTGACGAGCTGCTTGAATGTACTGATACACCCACTGGCGCAGCCAGAGCCCCCTCCCCCCCTTGTCAAAGTGAAGGTTTAAAAATTTATTAAACAATGAAATCCCTGTTTAAAATACAGTTTAACTTGAGCATGACTAATGATTAAACTGCCAGAAAAGCGATGGGAAAGGGAAAAATTTGTTGAATGAGCAAGTAAATCAAAATTTCGTAAATAAACATAGGTTGTAATGAGAATAATGCCGCTGTGTCGACAACCTGACATATTGCATTGCCATTGCGTTGGACTGACTGCCCTCAACACTTTACACAACCATTCGCAACTAATGATCAATCGCTGTCACGTTCTTACTGCGTATAACGCGTAGTAGCGCAGTGATGAACCGCCAGCAGTCCACAAAAGTTTTTATTGACCGAAAACAAAAGGATGCAAATCATTTGTTTTTCTATTCCAAAAAAGAAAGCGGTACGCAACAGAGACTTTTTCTCGAAAGAATTATTTTTTGTGACTTGAGGAAACAAAGCTCAACTACGACTACCCCTTGTCTTCAGGTCTTTATTCAAAAGTTGCATTTGAATAAGGAACTGAGGATGATATATTTTCCCTATAAGTTAAGATAGGGTGGTCCAACTGCAAGCCCGCGGGCCAATTTTGGCCCGCGAAGTAATTTTTTGGTCCGCGTTGAATCGCACGTTTAGGTCGGAAAACATTTCCTTCGTCGTTGTTTTCGTTTACGCTTTTGCTTTTTAAATTGAATCCTGAACAGCCTGTACCGCTTCGTTTCACAATTTATGTCGTGTTCTATTCATCGAATTGCAACGGGTAACTTTTTAGTTTGTTGCAATTGTGGGAGTCGAAGGGCAGTTTCACTTTGGCAGCAACGAGGACGAGCCGGGGCCAACAGGCAAAGTGATAAAACACTTGACTTCCACACGCTTGCTTAAAACTTTCGATCGTAAATAGCCTAACCTTGCTCAAAACAGCATAATTATTGAGAAAAAGCTAGTTACTGATGGTTAATTTTCATTTTTACCAACACGTGCTAGACACGAAAAACAAACAAAAAAAGAATGCCAAACTAGCAGTAACGATGCAAACCTTTCAGTTACTGACTATGACGACACAATGGTACAGGCAGTGTCGCGGTTTGAAAATGTTGCCAAATAAGTTCAGCATTACAAAACTAGGAAAAGTGCATTATTCGCTACACAATAATTTGTTTTTTTGACAGTATTATTATCATTAAACAATGACACAAAAGGTCATTTAAAGGTCTTGTTTTATGCGTAATAAGACACAGCAACATCTATTAGAATTAAACATTGGCCCGAGGGATAAATAAGCAACTTTTTATGGCCCGCGATATAATTAAGTTGGACCACACTGAGCTAAGAGATCGCTTTGTTCTTAAAAAAATGTTTAATGCATAGATGAAGCCAGCGATCATCGGCTACGCCAAATGCTTCAGCCTAGATCTTAATTCAAGACTTGAAAACTAATGATTTCTGATTTCTTCTTTTTTATCCTCCTGTCTCGAGAAAGCGACGGAGGCGCTATGCTTTGGACGAATCCAGACTCGCTTACGAGTTGCCTTTGTATCCGAGTTTTCCGCTTGAATTTTGCTTCTGACTTCTTCAATTTGCTGCTTGTTAGATTCCACCAAGCAGAGATAATTGACCTGAAGCATCTTATCAAAGGACGCAACAACGAGGCTAGGGTGGGAGTTACACCATCAACCTTGCGATCATGGCCGTCGTAAAAACGACGCTGCAAACCACTCGGCTACGCTGCCGACGATCCGTTTTCACGGGGTGCGATTGACAGCTGCAGTCTGAAAGCAATGCCCGAGTATGTTGACATCATTAGCCTACAGTAAACATTACACCTGCAACTGCGATAAACACAGCGTGGCGTGGGGCAGTCAGTAGTATTAGCACACGTGCAGAAAAGCGGCGAGAAAAAAAAACGGACGATTTTTGGCTTCTTCCGGAGAAATCTGAGCGCAGTTATTAAAAAATGTATACCTTAGTTAACACTTGAGCATTAACAGTTCTATTTTTGCAAAAACATAAAAAACTTTTAAATTACTTAAAGCGTAACAATGGAATCAAATCACTTATTCTTCAACATAAACTGATAGGTCTGACTGAAAGCTCAGTACCAGCAATTCAATGGAGAAAATTGTCCCCCCCTCCTTTTTTTATGTCTGGCTGCGCCGGTGAATTCACCGGTAGGTGTATTTTGGTAATATAAAGAACCTGCCATCGGTATAGACAGTTGCAAGTGTTACATCATAGTCTACAACAAAAATGTCTAGCTGATAACGAGCATCACCCAGTCTATTTAATAGCGAAAAAAAAAAAAAAAAAATTCATAGACCTTCTTATTCTTGCCCACTGCAAGATAGGACTTACCAGAACTCGTAATCTGAAATTGACCCCGAATTATAGCCAATTTCTGATATTTTCATCTAGTAATTCATTCATTGCAAACAAATGTCAAAAAATCTTCAGTCTGCAGCATTCTGTCAATGCTTATTTCTCAAATTTGTTAAAGATAAAATTTTCTGAGCATTCCCACTGATTTAGAGTTGGTGGTGTGTTAACACCTTCACCAACTCTGAAATTTGTTCAACATTTGAGTGTTGCAAAATATAGTTGAACATTTTAAAACTGAAATAGGCTACCTGTAGTTTCGGTTAAAAGCATAATTTAACCTCTTACTCCAGTTACATCTACAAACTCCGATGGCCAAAATTTGATTTTTCATAGCATGTAACTCACTTTAAAGAGTAAAATGTCAAGCGTAATTATATCATGCCTTTGCAAGGCTCGAAATCTAGCGTGTCGAATTAAAAAGGACTGCTACCCGAAATCAAATCTAAAAGTAAATCATCGCAGTGATAACAATCTGTACATTACTTCACTAATTGTTTATTTTGATCAAATCATGGAATAGTTTACTTTAGAGTCGCAAGCACATTTGGAAAATGTGAACGTTAAAAATGGATCGCATCAGATGACCGTTCTCGGATTTCCAGATTGCATTTGCCACACAATTAGACATGTCATGGCCACCAGTGTGGAAGAGGTTAGTACAGCGTAAAGCTCTGACTTAGATTATGCATTCTGTCGTTTTAATGCCAACGTGTGCAGAGAAATTAAGCAGTTATTTAACAATTGGTTATGAAGTAGCCGCAATTTCTAAACATAATTTTTTCAAAATCATCTCACGGCTTTTGAAATCTTCACGTTCTTCTTCTGAGGGCCCATATGATACATTTGGTTGATTTTTTTTGTCTTTAGCATTGACCGCCCGTAACGGTTTTGATTTCAGAAATCCATCATACCTTTTTTGTCTATTGTCAATACTGTTTTTCTATTGAGGGCAAAGTTTTGTAACCGGTATTTTCCTGAACTTGATCAAAAGCTCGAAGAAAAAAACGATTTTGAACGAAATAAACCCATTAAATACGATAAAATTATTACAGTTAGATCGGTATTTTATGCATACTTATTTAGCAACTCAGTAGTTCTGTATAGTGAAACTTATCACAAACGAGGGAGCAAAAGTCAATTCGGACAATATGGCTTTCAACATTAACCGCATCAATGAAACAGCAGAGGGCAGACTGTTGAAGTTTAAATGCACAAAACAAACTGAAATCCGGATAAATGGAAAAGCGGAGTTCATATTGGAGCGCAGATGAAAAACAAAAGTTAAACGTACTGGGCTCCTGCAAATAGTATATGTTTGATACGAATTAACCACTAAAAATGACTTTATTAGCTCAAAAAAATATCAAACGATATTTTAAGTAGGAATAGGAATGATTGTTACTTGTTATACTAGCGTAAAGCCGATTTGTGACACGTTTTATGACCACACAAGTCTGCGACAAAAATGCACGTCACACGCAGCTTGGCGTATTTGAGCTCATGGCGGTGTAAGTAGTCGTAGGCAGTTAACCGGCTAATTAGAGCAAGTCGAGCTAATATTGCGAGTGTTTTTCGATGTTCTGAAGTCTAATTTCGTACGTTTCAGCCTGCTGGTGCTCAAATCGCAGTTAGTATTCCTGAGTAACACTGAAATTTTTTAATTCCATAATACGGCTTTCCAGATTTCAAAGCTAGGTTTTAAGACTCAAGTAGTTAAAAAGCAGCAAAAACAAAAACGGGTTTTGGGTTCGGGAAAACGTGAGTTGGAAACCCTAATTATCATCATCCAATTTTATTCCCGGTTTTTGCTGGTGACCGAGTGTGGCCAGATACACCTTATTCCCTCAGCAATCGCTATCACTACCTCTCTCTATCTTGTTCGATTTTGCAGCTTCCTCCACCTCCAACCCAATTCTCTTAACATTCTCTACATCTTGTCTCCTCCCTGTCTGCTTTGTTCTTCCTCGCTTTCGCTGCCTCATTTACATCAAGCATCAATCCCTTTTTTAAATTGCTATCACCATCCCTCCTAACCACATGTCCATACCATCTTTCTCCATTTGCTTTTGATATTTTATCTAATGTTTCCTTCATACCATGCATTTCCATCGATTCCTCATTATTCTTTCTATTCACCAATTTCGCTCCACACATTGATCTTACCATTGCTCTGTCTATTCTTATTAAGATTGCCATCTCTAGCTCCCTCAAACACCATGTCTCACTTCCATATGACATTGCTGATCTTCCACATCACCATACCCTTCAATCTCAATAAAATGCTTCGCCCAAGAAACAACTCCCCGCATTCTCTAAATTTCATCCATCCCTTCCTTACTTGTAAAGCCACTGCAGTGTCACACGTACCACTAGCATTCAGTCTATCTCCAAGATGACAAAAACCTTTCACAGACTTTATTTCATTGCATAATACCTCCACTGGTTCTTTCTTGCCTTTTCCAAGATCTTTTGCACCTTCTACCAATAAAATGACGAGCAGAACTGCGGGAAACCTTCTTCGTTTTGGTACATCTCCCAGCATGTATCCATTTATTACACAGTGTGAAACACACTGCATTAGTCGCAACCCTTTTGTCTACATATTCCAGAAGGATCAATTTTGCTGAGTGCAATTTCACCTTCTGTACCGCTCATCATCATCTTAGTCTTTCCGATATTTATTTCCAATCCCTTGCCTTCCATTGCACTTCTCACCTTTGGAAGCTCTTTCTTAAATCCTACAAATTTTGACTCATCAGCACCAGATCATCAGCGCACAAAATTTCATTCAATAATCGTTTTCTTGCATCTTCCGTCACAGCATCAACCACAATAGCAAGTAGGCCTATCAGTGGTGATAGCACACTAAGAACAGACCCTTGATGTATTCCAACTCTCACCTCAGAGTTTTCCAACAGCCCTTATCCAACTCTGACTTTCGTTCTTGCACCACATATGACTCATCACTGCTTGCACCAACACTTCTAACAATTCTTTCTTTCTTAGTACTCATTTTATCACTATTCTAGAAACCCTATTCTAGCTTTTCTAGAAACAACAGCTTCTTGCTAAAGGTACTTTTAGCCAGCAGTTGTTTTATGCAAAAGAAACTTTTAGGTACTTTTATTTTTAGCAGGCAGTTCTTGAGTATTCATTTTATGCCAAGCTAGGAATCCTAATGTAGCCAGCATTGCCCTAGCCCCTAGTCATAGTGTGTAGGCAGTTAGGGAAGGTTATATTTTCAATATAATATACATTTGAAAATAACCTTCGTTATTGAAATAACCTATCAAATGCCTTTTCCAGGTCCACAAAACACATGTACAGCTTTTTCTCTCTTCCACGAAATTTTTCTTGCATAGACCTCAAAATAAACAACGCACTGGTTGTGCCCTTCCTAGTCATAAAGCCTATTTGCATATCATCTATCTTTATCAATCTTCTTATTCTGTTCTCCAGCACTCTCTCCGCTATCTCCATTGCATGCTCCAGCGGCTGTACTCCCCTATATACCGCACAATCCATCACATTTCTCTTTCTTTTCAAGATTGGAACAACAGCACTTGTTTTCCATTTTTCTGGCATTCCTGGGTGTAGCAACCATGCCCACTCCTGTATTCTGTTAACTCCTCTTCTCCTAACTGCATGCCATAACGTTAATCGTTTTGTTGCTTCTTCCCTTTTCCTGCGCCGCGTTATATTCCCTTACTCTTATCGTATTCTTTTATTGTGTTGACGCTGCGGAAATAAAAGACACTACTACTACCGGTACTACTACTACTTTCACCATCCAGTTCTCTCTGGCAAAGCCTTCTTTGTTACTGCAACGCCGAACTTTCCACTCACCATTTTCATGTCCGTATTTACTTCTGAGGGTCCAGCTGCTATTACCAGTTTCATCTTTTCGCAGCCGTGATCACTGTTGAAAACTTGATTGTGTTGCGGCAGCTTCGCTAATGCTAGGACTCGAAACGCACTTCCGAACAGTGATAGTGGTTTTCTTTTAAATAAGTTATAAACGTTAACAAAATAATAAACAAAATATTATATAAACGATTAACGCAACATCAAAAAAATTATACGACTACGAAACATAAATTAAATACCACGAAGAGAAATGATAAAAAGTACACTTACCGACAGTTTTCGCATCAGGAACTAACAGTAAACTACAGCGTTGTCGCTACACAACTCAAGATCTAAATTAAATAGAATCAATAGCAATTTGCACGTTAGATAGAACAGAATTATTACTCAATAAACTGTCCAGTTGCAACCAATAATTTCTTCAACTCTAATACACTACGTACTCTGCGCTTTCAGGTTGCAACTGCAACGTGGCAGGAAATCATATTTTGAACAGTTATTTAGTTGCGCAGATACCAATCAATCACAGTATTGCAGCAAAAGCTTGAAAACCCAACAAATGATTAAGCCTACAGAAGATTAAGCCTACAGATGTGTCATTATATTTTCGGCATGAGGCAGACATTTTGCTTTTTCTAATAGCGCACTATCAATGCCTTCAAACGCTTGCATCTTCGCTTTGCAAAAGACTGAGGTGACGACGCAGGTCACTCAGAAAGGTCGAATCCAGCAAAGTCTTGTAAACCAACATTTTATAATTCTTTTTTTTCCTGGTATGGTATGGAGATACTTGGATCGATGATGCAAGTATCGGTATCAATGTCGATTTTACACTTCTTTAAATATCGTGTATCGGTATCGATTAACTCTATTTTCAAGTATCGTGTATCGATATCGATTAACTCAAAAACTGAGTATTGCGCCCATCTCTGCCTCCACCATGCATGTCTTTTCCATCTTTTCTCAAGAACTTAACGAGTTGTTTTATCAATAAATCGTTTATTTTTCGCTTCATCAATGCTCTCTTCACATTTTGGTTATGCCAATTGTGTTGTACCTCAGATCAATTTGTCTCCCCAGTTTCTTACCCTCAGAACGACTTAATACACTTAATACTAATACTCCATAGTACTTGAAACCAGTGGCGACTCTAGCTTTTTACGGCTACTCGGGCTCGACATAAACAGTGTTGAAAAAACGGCAAAAAAAGCAATAAAATAGCAACTTACACAACAGTTAAATTGTTGCAAAATACTTTCATTCATACATAAAGTTTAATCTTCTTAATTTGATGGCAAACTCATACTGAGTTTGTTGTGTAGCTTTTTGTTATCAGCTATCCATTGTGAGCCACAGAGGAACAGACATTTATGACCAAACAAAAAGCCTGCATTTACTACATGGCAGCATGATGGCAGGCGTCTTACGAAATCTTTTTTCTATTCCTCTCTCCAATTGTAGCTCGGGCTATTCCTCGAGGGCCCGAGTTCCACAAACAAGTTAAGGAAAGAATTGTGTGAAACAACGTAACAAACGTTTTCATTATCTGGCTCACGCCAATGCGATCGAGCCCGAGTAAGATGTAATAACGAAAAAGGCTTTTGTCTCGTTTGTCTCTTTCTTTTCTCCGCAATGCGGCTCGGGCTATTTTCCTGTAGCCAGAGCTTATGGCTAGACAAATCGTTGAGCGAAAAACGCAACTGCCACCGCACACTTCGTTGTTTTTTACGATGACTGTTTCTTTCGACGAACTTGATACGAATTAAGTTGAAAAAAGCTTTAAGCTTACTTTTTAAAATTTAAATAATAACAAGCCTTCCATCATTTCGTAACTTAGGCTCAGCCCGAGTAGCCCGAGTGCTGGAGTCGCCTCTGCATCATTTTGTAACTCGGGCTCAGCCCGAGTAGCCCGAGTGCCGGAATCGCCACTGCTTGAAACACTTATAAAAATGCAGGTGTATCTTTACTATTGTGAAGTTTCGCCTTTACCGATTCTTTCATACACAAATTTCACCAACGGATAAAATATATGCCTCGTCAAGTCGGTTACCATTTTATCGACAAACGTATTTCTTGCAGCGTCCTTCGCAATTCTGTACTAGGCGCCACGAAAATCTTGCTTATGTTTTCAATCTTTGCCTAAAGCAGTTCTCGACGTTTTTTCGCTGTCGGAGGGCCCTTGGAAAAAATTAATCATCTTAAATTTTTAGGACTGATCTAACAATCGAATTCGAATTTTCAATGGATAAACGTGTCTTTTCTCCAATATTTTCTAATGTCTGAGCTGCTGATGCTTATACTTAGCTGCAGGGTCTGCTAACTGGCGCTGAACTAATGGAGTCATCGCAGAGGCTGTTGTCCAGTGTCCCACTTTTATTCTTGGTGATGTTGAAAATTAAATCCAAAAAGTAGAAAAAAACACAAAACCACAACCTTTATCGTGACGTATACAGAAACAATTGACAACCCTACCTTATTTTTGTACCTGGCAGTCTGCTCACGTGTAACATAATTTTGAATATATTAATTTAATTTTGTCAATTTGCAATGCTCGCGCTCCCCCCCTTAAATCTTTTTGCAGACACTCAAGGGGTCGATGGACCCCTAATTGGGAACCACTGGCCTGAATTTGTTTTTGGTCAGCGATATTAATCATCATTTTTGTCAGGGTATGTGCTGAGTGATAATGGGTTGCTTTACGATCCCCATCCCTTTGAGGGATGAAGTTATACAAAAGCATTACTCAATTATAGCTTTTGAATCATAAGTTAGAATAGTTTAAACAGGTAGGTGTATTTTTAGATTTATGGATGTGTGTTGGACATGGCTAACAGTCATCTACATGTGAGCAACTCTACACATTTTGTTCGCGAAAAATATCTGACCTCAGCCCAAAAGAGCGTAGCAAAAATTACGCCTTTATTAGCAGATGCTTCGTTGAACGCATCTGTCGTTCTGTCCTGGAATAACATTACTGGCATGTGGCAAACATGATCAGTATTATCAGGCCGTATCAGATGTTCTCACAAAGATGCTCAAGCCACAACGAAAATCAACAACACGAAGAAAGTCTTTTCAATCTATTTATTTTTATAAATGCAATGCTAATGAAATTTATCGTATATTTTGTACTCTCCTAGTTCAGTAAGCGTGATAAACTGATATTTCAGTTTCGTGAACTTGTCTGTGTAATATCAGAAATTAAAATGGAGATCTAGGCTTCGAAGATCGAGGTTTGACATAGTCCCATGATTGTTTCTGAGTAAAATGCCGAAAGTTGTTGCTCGGATTACCTAGTCTTGTCCGAAATCCAGCCAACCGTAGCCCATTGGTGAGCTAGTAAGTTATCCACCACATGTGTAAAAAGACTGCAATGCACTTCCATTATTTTCTAACTAGTGCAAATATTTCGTTCATGACAACGTTGTTCGTAATTTGCTATTTGGAACTGATCTGCAATACTTTTATTGAAGTCGTCAAAACTGTAATAAATATCAAATATATGATGTTTATTATGCTAAACGACCTTCAACAGTAGTGTTTCCTCAGTGGTTGGTTCCGACTTCCGAAACGGAGAATTTATCCTTTTAGCACTTTAGGACGCATATTTCGGAATGGTTGCATTGAAATATTTCCATTTTGCTCTCCAGCGATCTGATTGGCTAGAGCATTTGCGTGAGTACGCTGCGAGACTGCGAGTAACAATAAACTGAGAAGCTCTGCTTTATTGACCTCGAGTGGCGAGAGCTGTATGCCTTTCTCGCAAATGCTCTAGCTCAAGGGTGGGGGAACCTGCGGCCCGTTTAAGTTTTGAATATGGCCCGCCTCAGAACTTTGTTAAGTGCACAACAAACTGGTAGAATAGAAGACGTTAAGATTTTTTAAAAACTGTTTCACATTGAACTGCATGCTGTTTTCGTGACATAAAAAACGCGCAAAAGTCTTAGATTTTTGCGGTAAAAAACAACTCAGCTTGAACGCTTAATAAATTTGCGACGTAATAGTGTGTATTTTTAAGACAAAACTTTCAAATTGAGAGTGAATGTGGCCCGCTGAAAGTATCATGCAATCAATGCGGCCCCCCATGCTTTGCCGGTTCCCCACTCCTGCAGTCTAGCTAATCAGATCGCTGGAGGGCAAAGCGGAAATTTTTTATGCAACCATTTCAAAATATGCCTTCGGGACTTGACGAATTTTCTGGATTAAATATGATGATGATATCTTCATTTTTATCCTCCTGTCATGTGAAAACAACCAGAAGCGCTATACGTAGGACCAGGCGCGGATTAAACAGTTTTTGACGGGGGTTGGGGGGGGTAGGCAGAAAATTTAATATGTTAAGGTCTTTTCAGGGAGCTGAAGGAAAAAGTTTATTATTAAAGTACGCTCTCTAGCAGTGGTATACGCAGGATTTTTCAATGGAGGAGGTTTCAGTGACGTCACATCGTAATGACGTAAAGATGCTACGATTGCGGTGTAATTCAAAGGTATTTAAGTGCCTCGGATTGTGATGTTTCCCATCCAAGTTATTACGCAAATGCAGTTAACCATGATTAAGCTATGTAATGCCATAACTAAGGAAACAACTAAGATATTTCGTTCACACTTTTGCTTGATTCTTTGCGCTTCATTTAAGGAAAAAATTTCACAGAGAAAAGGTTTCATAAGAACTCAAGCTGTCGAGTCGTGGCTAAAAATTTACTGAAAAATTTTTAGTTCGAAGGTTAACTGACTACTGTAACGTAGCCCAGCTTTCGCAACATCAAAAACAGCAGGGAGTAGCCAGGGGAGTAAAATAGTTAATTGCTTCCCTCCAAAAAAAATTTTTAAGAACCAACATATAAATAACGTACAAACTCTGATATAAACAT
Organism: Trididemnum miniatum; assembly: GCA_964006365.1. Taxonomy (NCBI): domain Eukaryota; kingdom Metazoa; phylum Chordata; class Ascidiacea; order Aplousobranchia; family Didemnidae; genus Trididemnum; species Trididemnum miniatum. Next base: position 37,301,507 of record OZ023231.1, on the reverse strand, counting down.
TTAATATGCACTCATTATGAAAGGAGCAGTTTTTCCCATAACTGTCTTAAAAAATGAAGATAGTGGAGCATGAGAAAACATTGCCCTCCCTGCGGAAACACTTTTAAGCTAAAATGCATTGCGCGCGACAGGAATCCCTAATGATGCGATTAAGGTCAAAAGTACCGTCAATATTGTATATGCATTTTTCACCCAAATCACAGCGTCAATATCATCAGATACTCTCAAACGCATAATCGGGATATCTAAAAAATGGAGCGCTCTAGCTCCTGAGACAGTCCGTGTACGTTAAAACAATTTTGCCTCCCCTCCTCCGTTTCGCCCTTGGGCCTCTTCAAATCTTTTGTTGCTGGTCTTCTTTGGCAATATTTTTATTTTATTTGAGCACTTACGGCAGTGTCAATTTAGTTTTTTTATATTTTTTTTATATTTTAATAATTTTTCAACAAACCGACGGTTGTAGCGCTGTTTTCACCGGCCTGGGAATGGTTAAAGATGTTACTATCAAAGTGGAAGATTTGGGGTTCAATTCCCAAGCCGGTCAAATCGGACTCACTGTAGCCAACGGCTCGCCACCGCTGCGACGTCTCTTCGGAGCTGCGTTGCCCAGGCGCTAAGTCGCGGGGTCGGGCCCCAACACTCGTTACCACGCTTCGGTACTATAGCAAAACGAGTAGGCTATAATGAAGATTTTATTTAATTTTTTAACAAAATTTTTGGGTGCAGCTATAGTTAGTGCATCATCGTCCAGTTTTAATCTGGTTTTTCCTCGTGTCCGAAGGTGGCCGGATGCACCTCATTCCTTCAGCAATCGCTCCCACTCCCTCTCTCCATCTCGCGCGATCTGTAGCTTCCTCCACCCTCAACCCAATCTTCTTTATATTCTCCTCGACTTGTTTCTTCCATGTTTGCTTCGGCCGTCCTCGCTTTCGTGGTCCATTCACTTCAAACATCATTGCCTTCTTCAAAATGCTCTCATCATCCCTCCTAACCACATGTCCATACCATCTTACTCCATTCACTTTAGCCATTTTATCTAAAGTTTCATTCAGACCCAGCATTTTCATCAGCTCCTCAGTATTCTTTCTATCCACTAGTTTTACTCCACACATTGATCTCACCATAACTCTTTCAGTTCTTCTCAAAATTACCATCTCATTTTCCCTCAAACACGATGTCTCACTTCCATGTAACATTGCTGATCTTACGCAACTACGATACACCATCCCTTTCATTTTCAAAGAAAACCTTCTCCCAAGTAACAACTCTCCACATTCTCTAAATTTCATTCATCCGATCGTTACTCTTGCAGTCACTGCAGTTTCACACCCACCACTAGCATTCAGCCTATCTCCAAGATAACAAAAACCCTTCACAGTCTCCACTTCATCACACAACACCTCCACTGGTTCTTCCTTTTCGTCTCCAATATCTTCACATCTTGTACATCCAAACTGTTGTGTAAAACTGCAAGATACTTTTTTCATTTTAGTGCATCTCGCATGAATCCACTTCTTACAGAGCGTGCACCACACCGCGTTAGACATAACTCTTTTTCCACATGTTCCACACGGATCCACCCTGCTACGCACAACCTCCCCTTCTGCACCACTCACCATCATCTTAGTCTTTCTAATGTTTATTCTCAATCCCTTGCTTTCCAATGCATTTCTCCACCTTTGGAACCTCTCCCTTAGATCCTCCAAATTTTCGCTCATCAGCACAAGATCATCCGCGTACAAAATTTCATTCAATAATCCCTCTCTTGCACATTCTGACACTGCATCAACCACAATAGCAAATATCAATGGTGATAGCACAGACCCTTGATGCACACCAACTCTTACTCCAAATTCCTCCGAAAAACCCGATCCAACTCTGACTTTCGTCCTTGAGGCCTCATACAAGCTCATTACTGCTTTCACCAACACTTCTGGCAAGCTTTTCTTTCTTATTGCCCATTTCATCACTTTTCTGGGAACCCTATCAAACGCTTTTTCCAAGTCCACAAAACACATGTACAGCTTTTTCTCTTTTCCACGAAACTCCTCTTGCATCCTTCTCAAAATAAACAAAGCATCAGTCGTGCCCTTCCCAGGCATAAAGCCAAACTGCATGTCATCAACCTTCACTAATTCTCTTATTCTCTTCTCTAGCCTCTCTCGACTATCTTCATTGCATGCTCCAGCAGCTTTACTCCTCTATATGCTCCACAATCCATCACATCTCCCTTCCCTTTAAAGATTGGAACAACAACACTTGTTTTCCATTCCTCTGGCATACCTTTTCCATCCAGAACTCTCTGACACAGCTTCTTTAGTACTCCCACACCAAACTTTCCGCTCGCCATTATCATATCCATATTTACTTCAGAGGGACCAGCTGCTTTTCCCAATTTCATCTTATTCATAGCCTTAATCACCTCCTCATAAGTGACTTCTTCAACTGGTCCTTCAACCATATCTGCTTCTGCCATCTGATCCCATTCGTTTTCCACATTCATGATCTTTTCCATATCATCCTTTTATAATTTTCCACGATCTTTTTCACTAACCACAAGTCTCCCATCTTTATCCTTCATGCAACCTCCACCATTTATGTCCTTTCCATCCCTTCTCATGAACTTCACTAACTTAAAAACATCGTTTGATTTGCTATATAGCACTTTCATCTCCTTTTCAGCCGCCTGCTTCATGGCTTTTGCAACCACTTTCCTTGTCCGATTTCTTGCTTTTCTATAATTACTTTTATTTTCCGCTGATCGATTCTTGCACCATGTTTTAAATGCTTTGTTTTTCCGATCTATCGCTTCTTTTACTTGTTAGTTCCACCACCTCGTGTTTCCCTGATCTCTTCTCCCTTTCGTCTTTCCACACAAATCATTACAAGCCTTTAAAACACCATTCTTGTAGGACTCCCACAAATCCACTGCTTCAGCGTCCACTAACTCTACTACTCTTCGTTCAAATTCCTCTTTGATCTCTTTTTCCTGCAGCCTCCATACCCTCCATCTCACCCTTTTACTCTTCTTTACTGACTTCTTCAGTTTGCGTTCCTCCACATCAACCACCACCAGCCTGTGCTGCAATTCCCCAGGGATGACTTTTACATCTCGTAGATACTTTTTCTTTTCCTTTCCTACCAGAACAAAGTCTATTTCTGTATCAATTTAACCTGAACTATAAGTCACCTTCCTTTCATCTCTCTTCTTGTATCACGTATTTGCAACACACAACTCTTTTTGGACGCAGAAATCTAGTAACATTCTTCCTTCAACATTTCTTTTCCCTATTCCATACCCTCCATGTATACCTTCAAATCCTTCTTCACATTTCCCCACATGGCCATTGAAATCTCCCAATCACAACACCATTTCATTTGCATTCGCCATACTCCACTCACGCGCCATTTCCTCATAAAATAACTCTTTCTCTGAATCTGGTTTTCCACTCTGTGGTGCATAAGCACAAATCACTCTCACCACCTCTTCTCCAAAGACTAATCCAATTCCCATAACTCTGTCACACCTTCTTCTGACCTCTATCACCTTCTCACAGAGTTCTTCTTTAACCAATATACCCACGCCCCCGGTTTTATCGTCATTTCCGCACCACCACAGTTTGTACCTCCTTCCCTTGACACCAATAAAGCGAGTTCTTTCACCTCTCCATCTCACTTCCTGCAAACAACATACATCCACCTTCCGCTTCCTCAGTTCTTCGCACACCTCCGTCCCTCTGCCAGATATACTCCCAACAATTCAGCTTCGAATCTAACCCCAAGCCGTTTTTCAACTTTTTCTTTAGCTACTTTGAACCCGGAGATTCTTAGCACCCCCTGCCCATTTAAGGCTGCCGGGTACTGAGGGCCAAAATTTTTAATGCTTTTTAAAATTTTTCTTAAATTTGAGAAAACTAATACCGGATTTTTTAATTCATTTGGAACATCAGACCGATCAGACCATATAAGAGGACCACGAACTGACAGTGACCTTCGAGCAAATTTAGTATTAGTTCTTATTATATAATAATTATCTTATACATGTCCCACCATATTTTCTTTACCTACCCGTATTAACCAAAAGGGGGCAGAATCACTCTTCTCACTCTTCCCCAGGCGAGGATGTAAGAAACCCAAACATTTGATGCATAAACTTACTCAGCACAACCAGTGTAAAATACCAGCAAACAGCAAAACAATATAATGCACGACAAAGCGCAATGTTTCGACCTTATGGGTCTCATCAGGTGCATGACAACCAAAACAAATCACATCAAACCAAAGTCCTTAAAAGAACATTCCAATCCAAATCCCAAGTTTGGTATAAGCAGTAGTAACCAGTATAACAAGTCAATGAGTTTCTACTTCACAACATCAAGCTAGGCTAACTTTACATTTAAACAGCATCAATTTAAAAATGGTTGAAAATTTGGCTCAGAACATCTGCCAAAAAAAAAACACAGTGTATATCATTTTGAGAAGCCAGAAGTGCTTTTTATCGTTCGAAAATTTATGCAAACCATATTTAGGACAGACTTGCTCCTGAGGAGAGCTTCCTCAATACTGGTCTTTCATCAAGAACAACTTTTTCATAAATGTAAAGTTCGGAAGGATTTTACACAACAAAATTATGCAAAGCACAAGATTCAAATAAAATATAAAATTTCAAGAACTTTTCAACATACACAACCTTAATAAGCTATCACAGCATCATAGGAATATCTTAGTTGTGAATGTGACTTATGCATGTCCCACCTTATTTTCTTTACCTAAACCGTATAAACCATATTAACCGTATTTCCTCAACCATATTTACCCGTACTAACCGTATTTCCTCAGGAGCAAGTCTTTCCTAAATATGGTTTACATAAATTAGTTTTCGAACGATGAAAAGCACTTCTGGCTTCTCAAAATGATATACACTGTGTTTTTTTTTGGCAGATGTTCTGAGCCAAATTTTCAACCATTTTTAAATTGATGCTGTTTAAATGTAAAGTTAGCCTAGCTTGATGTTGTGAAGTAGAAACTCATTGACTTGTTATACTGGTTACTACTGCTTATACCAAACTTGGGATTTGGATTGGAATGTTCTTTTAAGGACTTTGGTTTGATGTGATTTGTTTTGGTTGTCATGCACCTGATGAGACCCATAAGGTCGAAAAATTGCGCTTTGTCGTGCATTATATTGTTTTGCTGTTTGCTGGTATTTTACACTGGTTGTGCTGAGTAAGTTTATGCATCAAATGTTTGGGTTTCTTACATCCTCGCCTGGGGAAGAGTGATTCTGCCCCCTTTTGGTTAATACGGGTTAGGTAAAAAAAATAAGGTGGGACATGCATAATTCACATTCACAACTAAGATATTCCTATGATGCTGTGATAGCTTATTTGGGTTGTGTATGTTGAAGAGTTCTTAAAAAAAAATTTGTATTTTATTTAAATCTTGTGCTTTTCATAATTTTAATAATTATCTTGCACACTTTTTTTGGTTTCATAAGAATAAATTTTGGAAATCGGACAATACTTAATCAACTCAAGGCCTGCGCATTGATTCGTGTTGAGTTTGTACATATGTTTCGCAATTTCAAAAGTATATATGTCTTCCAACAGTAAAATTTGTAGTTGGCTAAACAAGGGACTCGAAGGTGCACGATATTCACTCCCGGCAATTAATCGAATAATATGTTTTTGTAAAATTTTAAGAGGTTTTAAATTACAACTTGATGCACTTCCCCACGTATTTATGCAATACGAAAGATGCGAATGTATCAGGAAGTAATAAACTGATTTAAGCGTACAAGTATTCACATAGTTCCTCAACCTAGCAATCACCCATGCTCCAGAACTAATTTTTTTGCAAACTTGTTTAATGTGATGCTTCCAGTCTAGGTTATTATCCATTAATACACCTAGATATTTGATGCATTTTTTTTTAGATATAAAATGATTATCTATCTTGATTTCAAATTTGAGGTGTTTATCTAATTTCTTTTTGGTAACAATCAAGTACTCAGTCTTTGCAAAATTGATAGGTAACTTATCATTTCTGATCCAATTTATCACGTTTGTTAACTCTAAGTTCACATTGTTTTGTAGCTCATCTACACTGTTACTGCACATAGTGAAGTTTGTATCATCTGCAAATAGTTTTACATTAAATTTAGTTGCTAAAGGGAGATCGTTTACATGTAACAAAAATAAAAGTGGCCCTAAAGTGGACCCTTGGGGAATCCCACTGGTAACATTGCAAAATGAAGAGTGAACATTGTTTCCCACTGTAAACTGCTTACGATTACTCAGATAACTTCTCAACAGTTTAAGTGGAGATCCACGAATTCCATACTGTCTTAATTTATTGATAAGAATGAAATGATCTACCGTATCAAAGGCTTTTGCTAAATTCAGGAATATCGTGCATGTTATCTTCCTATCGTCAATGTTACTGATTATTTCATTGTGTATAGTAGCCAAGACCAGTGAGGTTGAATAATCGTCGCGAAATCTATATTGATGCGGAGCTATGAGTTTATTTTTTAACAAATAAGCAGATATTTGTTTGTGAAGGAACTTTTCCAATATTTTGCTAAATGGGGAGAGCACTGATGTCGGCCTGTAATTGCCACAAAGTGCTTTAGATCCTTTTTTAAATATGGGGGTGATTTGAGCTATTTTTAGATCATCAGGAAAAATCCCTGCCCTTATACATCTGTTGAATATCACAGTAAGAATGGAAGATATGATGACATTAGAAAGCTTTATGCATTTGATTGGAATGTCTGTAGCCCCTGCACTTTTGTGATCATTTAATGATCAAATATAACAAGTCACTTCTTCTTCAGTAATAGGTTCTAAAAACATTGAATAAGGAACTCTTTTAATATTGGTCGTAGGGAATTTTGATTTTGGCGGAATTTTTGATGCTAACCGAGAGCCAACTTCACTAAAGTATTGATTAAAAGCGTTACTAACTGTTACCGAGTCAGTTTGTTTGTGGCCATTTGCATCTACTACTTCATGGGGAATATTATTTGTTTGCTTTCTTTCTTGTCTGATAATTTCATTAATTACTTTCCATAATCCATTGCTATTGCTTTTGTTTACATCTATTACACTTTTGTAACATATTTTCTTTGAGATTTCTTTAATATGGGTAAGTTTATTTCTGTATGTTTTGTATAAATCTAGGGCCATTTCATCTATGGGGTTTTTCAGTTGGTAAGCAAAAAGTTTATTTTTCTTACGTATTGAAACACGAATAGCCTTAGTCAGCCATGTTTTTTTTGCCATTTTCTTTCTTTTCTAGTTTATAACCGAGTTGGGGCATGCTTATTTAGGGTATCAGAACATACACTTTTAAACTGATGAAAATATTCATGTATATATTTAAGTTATTCAGGGAAATTTTACTGTGTTTAAATGCTTCATCAAGATCTTTAAGAAAACTTTCAGGACTAAATTTTCTAAAATCTCTGACTTTAATTTTTTCATACTTTTTCTTTTTCAAGGAGAAAGGTATATGAAGTATAAATGGAAGGTGATCAGAAATGTCATGCAAAAGTACCTTGCATGTGATTTCCTTTGTAACATCATTGGTATATAAATGATCAATTAAAGTTCCACTTATTTGTGTTATACGAGTGGGCTTGTTAATTAGAGAGATACAACCTTGACTATGCAGCATATTAAAATAATCGTGTACAAATTTATTCTTATCATACTGCATTAATTAGGTCGATATTGAAGTCACCACGTATGTAGAATGTCTTTTTCAATTTGTGTAAATGGTAAACAGACTGATGCAGTTTTTCCTGAAATTCTACCAAATTTGATTTAGGATGCCTGTATACCATTCCTAAAGTTAGTCTTTTCATTTTTTAGCTGAGTATCTACCCAGAGGTTTTCACAATCATTTGTATCAAGATCTATATCTTTACATGGGGCAACGATTAGGCATTCTTTCACATACAAACCAACTCCTCCTGCTAATCCAGTCCCATTGGAGTCAGCATTTACAGAATCAAAATGCATGAATGTATATCCTGTTAACTGCACTTTGGGCAATCGAGAAGGTTCAATCCAGGTCTCTGTCACTGCTATTAAGTCTGGCTTATAATGCATATCTGACAGCAGTTCTTCTAATTTACTATAATTTTAACTAAACTTCTAATATTGGTATGTAAGACTAAAAGTGATTCAGTTTGAGGTAAACCAAGTTTGGACAAATCAGCCAGTTCACAACATTCAGATAATTCATCATCATCATCCTCGAAATTGCATATCTACTGTGTTTTCACCAGTATGTTCGCTCATGAGTTTGGAGAAAGAATTTTGAAAGTGTTTTCCACTTTTTGCATTTTTCAGTGGGCAAAAGAAGCAAATTAGTATTGTCCATAAAATTTTTCCTGAAATTAGTATGGTCAAAAGTTACAATATGTTTAAATTGACTTGACTTTAAGAAAATGAGTGTGAGACAATTATCGCATTTAACAACTAGAATATTAGGTCGACAGTTTTTGCTGGAGCAGCAAATCATTCTACTTAAAAAAAAAAATAAGTAACTCAAAACAAAGCAATAAAATAAAAATAGTCAAATGGCAAATCTAATCAGCCAACAGTAATACCTTATGCACAGGTTTTGAGAGACTATCAATAACAGCAAATTTCAGAAGAACAAATCAGGGAGCGCCCAGGTTCCCAAGTTTGGTAGGCTTTTGGTCAAGATAGACTCTTCTGCATCGATTCCGTGATAATGATACGTCACTTAAATCCCCGAAGCGAGAATATCTTGCCTTCCCATTAATATAATACAAGGGTAAACGAAGTTAGCCTACCAAAGTGGTCATTGGGCGGTCCACACTTTGATGTTTTAATTATTTGGGAACCCTTCTCATTATTCCATAATTCCAGCGAAAAGTGCGCAATGATCTTTCTCGGAAGTTTTCTCAGGTTTTACCCGAATATTTAAAAGAGTTTTCCGTCATTCTGGATTAATTCTCTTGGTTCCGATTTAAATCTCAATTTGTTATTTTCGATGATGACGAAACAATGGATTCAATTTCGATGACAATCACAAATCCAAATTACCTGATGGACATCATTTCGCTTACGTTGGCAACTGGTGTATTTCAGAAATTTTTCCTTCATCTGTATGAAACCTACTGTTTCCACTTTAAACTTTTCGAAGGAACAACACATGCGGTTCGCTGGAAACGGTGAGCTGCATTACTTGTCATTCTCGCACCAGACGGGATACTCGATCTTTTACTTTTTCTCAAATCCCTTCACTTCGGTGTCATTTTTGCACCATTTTCCAGCTATAATTACCTGATGAGCTCAAAATAAGAGCGAAACCGGTCGTGGATTGCTACTCCATTCCCTGCATTGCTATTTTTTGCGATGCTTTCTTGTCATCTACCCTCTCTTAATCTTTAAGTCTTATATCCCGTTACTTTCGAAACTGCGTTGCTTCATGCACTGACTGTAACTCTAATTGTGCATCGTGGGAAGGCAAGATATTCTCGCTTCGAGGATTTAAGTGACGTATCATTATCACGGAATCGATGCAGAAGAGTCTATCTTGACCAAAAGCCTACCAAACTTGGGAACCTGGGCGCTCCCTAATTTGTTCTTTATAATTAATACAAGGGTAACCGCTGTTAGCCTACCAAAGTGGTCATTGGGCAGTCCACACTACAGGCCATTTAACTGAGCAAATTTCAGGCCATTTAACTGAGTATCAATATAATAAAATTGATTTGACTTGTTGAGTGTTGAAAATGTCTTGCACATCCAGTGGTTTAAGCAACAATTTCTTTTCTGGTTCATTTGGAGGAGTGTAAAACATTTTTCCATCAGCTGTCTGATATGATAATACTTTCGTCTTTTGGCGTAGAGTTTTTAACTTTTTTACGCATGCCCTTCTGCTGGATGTTAAAGTTAGTTAGTTAGTTGCATATTTATCCTCCTATCACAAAACAGTGATCAATGCGCTATAGGCTACGAGCTCGCTTAGGAGTTGCCAGCCATCTGTCTACCACACCAAGATGGGGGAATCTCGCTAAGTGCCTTTCCCAACGGCACAACAAGTAAACTTGCCGGCTTGTTCTCCACACTGTCCCTTTAATGCTGAGCGTCAAGCAGGGAAGCTGTGAATAGCAATTTTAAAGTCATTGGTTTGACCCGACTCGGAATGAAACTCGAATCTACAGCTCAAGAGACAGACGCTCTATACCACTCGGCCATCTGAGCTGTAAAGCTTTAGTTATAGTAATACTTTTTCCTTTCAAAAGCTACTTTTTGTAATAAATAAGATTTTTTTAGTCATGTCTCACCAGTTTGACAATAATAGGGTTACCCGCATTAGACTTTCCCAATCGATGGCATCTATCAATTTCATTATTCTTTACCTCCACACTAAGATGATTTTTGAAAACACGTTTAACAACCTCATTTGTGTCTTCATTTTTTTCGGCTGGCACTCCATGAACTAACAAGCAGTTGCGTCTGGAGTACTGCTCTTGCATTTTAATTTTTTCTTCAGGATCATGAGTTTTTCTCATGCCACTTTCAATTCTTCCTGTAGTGTATCAATATCCTTCTTGAAGTCAAGAGCAATAAAATCACAAATTTTTTGAGTAAATTCTTCATTACTCAATATTGTTTCACAAAGTTTTGTGGAAAGAGACTCAACAAAGCTTGTGTTTGTCACAATTAAATTTACTGGCAGCAGATCTTCAGTAGGCCTTATGGTAACTTTATTATCACTTGTCTGTTCAAGTATTGTTTTTTGAAGAATGTTTGTTTCCTGCAGAATTGATTGAATTAAACTTTTTAATACAAGAGGATCTGGAAGATTATCAGAGGTATTGGTAGTTTGTGCTGGTTTGGTCTTGCAAGACTCCTGACTGGATAAACTAAGTTTAGCTGCTTTTTTAGCTTGTCTTTTTCCACTCATTTTGTCAGTATATGAGCAAGGTTATTCACTCAAACATCAATTTTCAGTTAATTAAGATAATCAGTTAAACAGCCTTCTCACTTTTTCGTAGTTCCACCACATCCCTTATTCAAACATTCCTTTTTTGTTCTAGACTAGGCCGATGCCTTTAGACTAGTTACTAGCAGTGGCGTATTTTCAGGGTGTTCAAGGTGTTTAGTGAACACCCTGACAATTCCAAAAAAATACTTTTATCTAACTTTTTACAATCTTTTTTATTTTTTGTAATTTTTGTAATAAACTTTTTTGTTCAGAAAGTAAATTTTACTACTTTCCCCTTCAAAATGATTTAATAGTTGCAATTTTTTGCGATTACCATAAAAATTGATTTTTTTTAGGATGACGTCAACCAGGGTGTTCACCGAACCTAGATAAACACCTTGACTACAATAAACAATTGAAAATACTGAAAAAAGAAAAAAGCGATTAGCAGCATCCTAATGCACAGGTCTACTTCATTCAAGGTGTTCACTTTTCAAAGTTCACCTTGAATGACGTAGACCTTGAGTGACGTCATGTTATCATGTAGCTTTATTGCCCGGCAGGGTTGCCAGGTGGCATCCTAGGATACCAAATTGACCCCAATTTGGTATCCAACCTGCTTGTTTGGTATCCACTTTTCTTATTTGGTATCCTGTAAAAATTTGGTATCCGTCGAGAACAGATTTGGTATCCAAAAGACAGATTTGGTATCCTGCGTAAACGACAACTTTAGAAAAAAAAGAGTTACCGCAAGTCAAGGATTCGTGCCTTTGGTGCCTTGTAAACATTTTGTTCGTTTCGCATGATTAGGCACTGATTACTTCGTCTTTGCTGGCTGTAGCACCGGAGTCCGTACCTACAGTGCAGTGTGTAGTTCATTCCTTGAGTCCAGTCTGCAGTGACTAGACAATCAAGAACTCCTAGATCTTTTGCTTCTAGGTGGTCATAGTGTGTTACCAGGAGACCAACATTACAAAACTAGTACATAAGAGTAATATACTGATGCAGACTGATGACTAATTTGTATTGTAGATATGCATAGCGTATCAGTAGTGTATTCTGTATTTATTTGTAAGGGTGTGACCACTTTACCAGTGACTGTGGTAGACTTAAAAGCCTGTTGCAAGCAATCAGGGTTTGTAGGCCCAGCTAGTCAATACCTAACCTGATAAAATATAAATATCATATAATTGACTTTCTCGTACCTTAGGCCATCATTTTAAGTTACCGGTATTGAAAAACCAGGTCTAACATAATTTTCAAAATCATTTTTTCTCCAACCGAATTGTTGATGCTTGGAATAATCATAATGTTGCTGTATCATAATGTTGCTGTATCATTAGTTCGTTTTACAACGCTGGCATGCGGACGTGCATAAAATCGGTGTAGTGTAAGGTGCCAGTACAGCTGCTAAGAAGCAAATTTCTAGTTTTAAACCTGCAGAGTTTGCAAAAATGGAAGGCAAGTTGGATCAATTAATAACCTTAGTCACCAATCTGAATGCAAAATTCGACGTTTTAGACTCAAAAGTTGAAAATTTAAGTAAGAGATTGGTATGTCTCGAAGAAAAAGTGAAGGATAAATTTGCTGAAGTTGACAATGAACTTAAGCTCAAAACTTCATCAGCACATACTGACGAACTGCAAGGTAAAGTTTCATCATTAGAAGATCAACTTGAGGTTCTTTACTCTGATTTAAAAAAGGATGCTTTAATGAAGGAAAGTTATGAAAAACGATTGAACATCTTGGTACATGGGTTACGTGAAACTGAATCACCTTGGGAAAAAAGAGAAGATAGCCTAAGTTTATTTCGTGATTTTGTGAAAGATGGCCTGAAAATTGACGACCCAACATCAATCGCTGTCGTTGATGCCCATCGTTTACCCCAGCGACCGACATTCAAAAACGGTAAGCGAATCTGCCGTCCTTTGATAGTGAAATTATCTACCATATCAGATAAAAATAAAATTTTCGGCCATGTGAAGAATTTAAAAAATTTCAACGAAGCCCGAAATTCGACACTCTTGCATGACAAATTTGTATACGTTTCCAACCATCTACCCAGAGATTTTGTGCTTCAAAAGAAAAGACTCTATCCTCAATATAAAGAAGCTTTATCAAAGAACCTGAAACCATTCTGGCGCATTGAGGATGGATCATACAACCTATACGTCAACAACATTAAAGTCTAGTATGTACGTTTAAACTGCTGCTTGATGCATGTTCTAGGCAATGCTTTAGTACATAACCTATTTAAATTTTTGTGTAGTATCATTAGTGTAGTATCATTGTAGTATCGATAGTGTAGTATTATGAGTTTAGTATTATGGTCGTGTGTTGTTTTTCTCCGCTCTTTTCTTTTAAACTATTAATTATCATAGTTCGTTTTCTTTTTTGTAATCCTGTTGTTTTTTTGTTTCTTGTTAAACTAGTAATTATCATAGAACGCTTTTTTGCAATCCTGTGGGGAATGCAATTCAATTTAATCATGCTTCTTGGCATTCAGCTAACTCAAACTGCACCTACCTACCTAAGTCCTTCATGAATAATCTCGGCAATTATTCTCCCCTGGTTCGAGACCCGAGAGTGCTTAATGACCTGTTTGTTTTCGATGACTGCTTGAAAGGTGACGATTCACTTTTGTTTCACAACTCTTCCGCTGACCCTTTGTCGGGTATTGATTGTAAATATACTGCCGCTGATAATGTTGAATCCTTCCCTAAAACCCTTAATACTTCTACTTTTTCTACCTTTTGTTTAAATATTCGTTCACTTTGCAACACGAAAAACCTTGATAGCCTGAAATGTGCCCTTGAGTCCATGAATTCTTATCCTACAGTAATAGGTATCACCGAAACCTGGTTAAAAAAAAATTCTCGTGATCCCTGCACAGAATTATCTAATTACGCGTTTTTTGCTAAATCCAGATCAAAATGTAAAGGTGGGGGCGTTGGACTTTATATTCGTAAAAATTTAACACACTGGCTACGTGACGATTTATCAATGTTTGAAGAAGGCTGTTTTGAATCGATATTCGTTGAAATTAACCTCGGCAAATTTAAAATTATTTGCGGTACCGTCTATAGACCACCTTTTACTGACAGCGATCTAAATACCAAGTTTCTTGATACTCTTTCACTTGTCCTAGGTAAATTAAAACGAGAAAAAAAACTCCTCTTTTTAATGGGTGATTTTAACCGTAATTTGCTTGATCCAGACCTACAAACCGACTTGTTTCTTGACGAGATGTTTTCTTGTGGCTTATTTCCTTTAATTGATAAACCAACTCGTATCTCCACTACCGCTACTCTGCTTGATAACATTTGGACCAATAACTATATACATCCATGCAAAAGCGCCATTGTTACTGATCCAATCTCTGATCACTTCGCCGTTTTTCAAAGCACTCTGCTTCCAACATCTATTTCGCACATTTCAAATGCTGAAAATATCAGGATTTTAAATGATACTAATCTCCATCGCTTTCAAGAAATGTTGGAAGAACTTTGCTGGGAAGACGTTTATGAACAAATTGATCCTGACCCAGCTTTTACAATGTTTCTAGAAAAATTGCAGAGTAAATATAATGAAGCCTTTCCCGTTATTACTCGTGTTAAACCAAAATCAAAAATTAACGGCTGGTTTGATGCTGAACTTAGTTCGCTGCAAAAAGCAAAACGGACCGCTTACTTACGTTTCTTACGCACTAATGATCCCGAATCGCAAATGTCATATCACAAAATTAGAAACCACTACGAAAGGGTCATTAAAACTAAGAAATCACAATATTTCGAAAAACGCCTTGCTTCCTGTCGAAACGATTTAAAGCACACTTGGTATATAATCAATGATATCATTGGTAGAAAGATTTCCATTTCGCCAAACTGCATCAAGTCTAATGATAGATTGCTTACTGACTCGCTGGAAATTGCTGAGTCGTTTAATGAACACTTTTCTACGATCGCTAGCAAATTAAGGACCAAATTAGATTCATCTCTTAGTTCCAAGAACTCAAAATCTAAATCTAATCCTTCTAAAATCTTTCCTTCTCTTTTTTTTACGCCAACAACTGCCTATGAAGTCAAAAAAGTGATCTCTACTATTAAACCTAAAAATAGTTGTGGCGTGGACGAATTTCCAACAAAACTGTTACGCTACCTGCCAATCTCTGCTCTTGACTTACTAGCTCATATATTCAACCTATCCCTTTCTACTGGTAAATATATCTCGGTTTTTAAGGTTGCAAAGGTTACACCTGTTTACAAAAATGGTAACGCTCACATAGTTTCAAATTACCGTCCAATTAGTGTGTTAAGCGCATTTTCGAAAATATTAGAAAAGTTAGTCCACAAGCGAATCCTTTCGTTTCTTAACCAAAACAATATCTTATCCAATTTGCAATTTGGCTTCAGACCGTCTTTCTCAACCCAGTTAGCTTGCTCTTACCTATCCTCCAAAATCTCCGATCTTTTTCATGACAATAATTTAGTGCTGGCTATCTTTTTAGACTTAACAAAAGCGTTTGATACCTTGGACCATGACATCCTGCTTTCTAAACTGAGCAACTATGGCTTTCGCGGTGTGGTTAACGATTGGTTTCGTGATTATCTTAATGGTCGCCAACAAAAAGTTCGAATTAATGATAAATACTCTAATTTGAAACCTATTTCGTATGGTGTACCGCAGGGTTCAACCCTAGGCCCTGTTCTGTTTTTAATTTATATAAACGATGTTTTTCAAAATCTCGATTATGAAACCATTTTGTATGCTGACGATGCAACGGTCCTTGTACATGCTAAGTCACTACCTGATCTTTTCAATACTGCAAATGAATCTCTAAACATTGTCCACAATAATCTTCTCATCAACAAATTAACTTTAAACATCGCTAAAACTAAATTTATGATATTAACTCCACAGCCACATCGTTTGGTTCGAAACCCCGATCATGTAATTTCTGTCAACAAAATTCCGATCTCTGAGGTTTCCAAATTTCGATTTCTCGGTGTTACCTTGTCTAACAACCTCAGTTGGAAATCTCACATTGAATCCGTCCACAGTAAACTTCGTACATGTTTAGGTATAATTTACAAAGCTCGCGATTGTTTAAATACTAGCTGTCTAATGTCTATATTTCACTCCCTTGCATCGTCCCACCTTAATTACTGCATCACTACATGGTATAACACTAATTTTTCTAAAATATCCAAACTTCAGAACCTATGCAATAGAATTCTTCGTTTGATTTTTCACCGCTGCGCCCGTGACAATATCGATGACATTTATAAAAAATTTGACATCTTAAAAATCAAGGACAAGTTTAAATTTGAAATCTGCTGTCTAGTCTACAAATTCCTTCACCAATTGTTACCTGCTTGTTTTAATAAATTTTTCCAACGTAACTCTGAAATTCATTCTCGCCGAACAAGGCAATCAAACGATCTACACCTTCCTCTATTTAGAAAAAGCATTTGCAAGCAATCTCTCAAATTTGTTGGCGTTAAATTGTGGAACGAAATACCAGATGAAATTAAACAATCAAAAACTTTAGGACAATTTAAAAAAAGATTGAGGTACCACTTTTTAAATAATCATTAAATTATATCGTCTTTCAAATTAATATATTTTCATCTCTATTTCTCAAGCGCTCTCGAGTCCCGAACACTCCACTTCACTAACGTTGTTTGTCTTTTTTTTGTTTGTTTGCAGAGTCTATGAATCGATAATTCCATGAACTATCGATGAAAAGCCATTTCTGGGCTTCTCATAGACTCTGTGGCGTCGCATTTTGCTCTCAGTTGCTTTATTCTGTTTTTCAGTATTTTATGTTGACGCCAAATATAATCTGAATCTGAATCTGAATCAGCTTTTGTTACTCAGTTTAAATGGAAATTGGCCTTAATTAACAAGTTATTGTTCTTGTGTCCTTGATATAAAACAACTTTGCCTTGCATTCTTTAAAATGTGTGCTCTGCTATTTTTTGCCTGTGTTGAGGGGAAATGCAATCTGTATTTTGTACATGCTATGTTGCTGTGTATATGTTTTTTTATGCTTTGCTTTTTTTCACTGTGTCACTAAATGAGTGGTATTACAAGTAGCTATTAGAAATTAGCTTTTTTAAAAAGTTTTTGCCGACATATACCGATAGGTCTACTTACTGGTGTTTATACACTAAGATGTTCAGTGCAAGTTGTTTGATTGGTGTTTATGTTGCAATTCGTATTATGTTATCTTTAATTTGCTATAGACTTGAGCAGCATATTGGCATTGCATGACTGTTTTGATTGAAAGCTAGTAATTGATAGACTTATGTTCTTTTATTACAACTGATTTGTAGAACTTCGCACCCCACTGTTTTGATTCATGTATATCGGTAGGCCTACATATTTTTTTCATTTACTTATTTTTTTAGCAAATGCAGATAGAAGCCATTCTGCTTTTTATTTCACTGCTGGACGTTGTTTTTGCTTATTTCATTCATTTGTTGCACTGTTTTGCTTTGGCAGGCTGTGATTTTTTTATCCTGTGTTGTGCTTAGTATTTATTTCATTTCTGGCAGAATGGGTTTACTTTTGACTGTGCTTATTTCTTCCTTTATCATATGTTATGTAAGTTACGATTTCTGATTTTGGTAAAATTAAAGTTTAGTACATTATTTTTGTACATATACACTGTAGGCGAAGATTTAACCGCTGGTGATAAGGATTCGCTCACAAGATGAAACGCAATATAATCCAACAGACTTTCAACCTTTGGTATTTTGACGTATAATTCAAATCAAATATGCATAAATATCGCGGGAAATAATAGGAAATGAAATATTGTATTGACGGTTGTATTGTATCGAATTGCATCGGTTTCTAAAACAAGCAACAGTGTTACAAACAGGTATTATATGTAAATATTAGACAAAAATAATAAACTTTCAGATTAAACAGAAATATAAATATTATCGTGGAACATGAATTCATATTGATAACTCAGTAACGCACGGACAACACCTAAGTTACCGTAGCAGGATGGATCGTACGTGTTGGCAAACAAGCCCGCCAGTGCAGCAATTTACTTCTTTCAGGAAGCTTAACAACGATAACTATAGATCTAAGCGTACTCACCAAATACTCAGCCACCAGCGTAACAATAAATCCAAAAGGAATACGACGCTCGCAATAAGTCCAAAAAGAAATATTTTCCAACAGGAAATTATAAGTCAGCCGCAATGGCTGTAAGTTTGCTAGCCACAGAGTAAACATACACTGCTAGCGCCAAGTCGGCAAATAAAGACTGATCAAGATTTGATGCGAATGCCAGCGATCTAACACAGTACACATGACTCCCCGAAGCCGTAGAGCCGACACTCAATTACTGATTGGTAACAAAGTGCGCCGGCAGTAAAGACTAAAGGCATAATAACACGTGCCAATCTCAGCAACAAAACACAGCGGCAACCAATGGGCAATGGCCAACATGATTATTGACCACGTGAAAATATTACGTAACATACACTTTAATTTTACCCTGATTTTTACTATTTTCTAGTGTGAGGTTTGTACTTTTGGTTATTGTTCATGTTTTCATGATCAATGATTTGTGACCATGTGCTTTCTTTATTAGGTTTGTAAGAGTAAATAATTAAAATAGTAGTGCCTAGTTAGTTTCGCATGGCAAATAGAAACTTTAAAAAAATTTGGTATCCAACTCTTCATTTTGGCATCCAACTGCTGAAAATTTGGTATCCAGCTGCAAAATATACCTGGCAACCCTGTTGCCCGGTTGAAGCATGGGGATTGCTGAAGTTTGGCAATTGCCACTGGTTTTGCTAGGCCAGTCTGCTAAATTAATTCTGCTTCGCTTAGAAAGTGAGAGGATAAAATTGAGATCTTGCTAGGCGGTAGACATTGTGCTTATGAGCTGAAGGCTAATGAGAAAAGCAGAAAAGTGTAGAACTGGTACCGGTATAAGAATTGACGCTAGAGGCTAGACTAAAATAAAAAATACAGGAAGTGTCTATTTTGCCGTTAGCGGTAAGATACTAATTGGGTAATATTTTAAAAACCGGGTGTAAAAATGGATGCAAGCCTATTAACAGTCATGCGCATGATGTATACACACCGGTTAACCTACAAACCTAAATTTTTTGGCCAATCAGTGTTTTGGCGTTATTGGCAAAATAGACACTGCCCAGTGCCAAAAATATACGGAGCTTGTTTGAATTAAGCCGGGGTTAGCGTTTGGGTTCGGGGGGTTAGGGTTCGGGGTTAAGGTTAGGCCCTAACTCCTACTAATAACTCACTAACGGTCCTTGTGCTTAGTGGTAGTAGTATGTTTTATTCAACGACCATTAAAGTACATAAAAACAACGCATATCACGACATACGGCCGAAAAAAAGGTAACAGCGACAGAACGTTAATCGTTAAAGCATGCAATATACAACCCTTCAATGAATTTAAAAACTAAAAAAAAGCACGGTCGCTGCACTAAAGCATGATCGCTGCGCCTAATTTTTTTTTGTCATATATCTGCCTGTTATAAGGTGCGGCTTAATTCAAACAAAATCCAAACATAGTTGGTAAGAGTTACCGGTACCATAGTCAGCAAAACATGGTCTACAGCATAGGACTGTACGACTTAACCTAGTCAGCTTTAATATTATTTTTATAAGCAACCAGAGTACTGGCACAGTTGGTTGATTGTTTCTTTTTTTTGTCCTCCAATTCTACGGCTATTAGCCTAGATACGATCATGAAAATAAGCAAATTGGATACCTTGTCACTTGGGGTGGCAGATGGCAATAGTAGGCTAGTATGATTCAAGAGACTTGTAGCTATAAATTCTTCACTTGTGGCAAACAATATTTTCTTGTAAGCAATCATAGTTAATACTTATTAATTTTTCTTTTAAGGCATTGGCTATTTGCTTCATGTGGCAGGGGGTAACGTCTATTATCAGCCCCCAGGTTCGATTAGGTTTGGTTACGATCAGGTTTGGTTAGGGTTAAATTTAGTTAGGGTTCAGTTCAGTTACAACTGTAACCCTAGCCCCTTAACCCGAATCTAATTCTAACCAAACCCGGGGGCTGATACTAGACGTTACCCTGTGGTAAGATAAACCTAAATGTCATTTTGCCCTGTTACGCCACGTAGGCCTATGATCAGACGAAACAAAATTGTTAAAATTTTCTGAATCCAAAGCCTGAATCCTAAATGCACACCCCAATTCCAAACCCTAATAGCCTAAAGAATTGGAAGTGGCTATTTTTACGGGCAGTAACATATTTTGTCTCTTTGGTTTACTTTATTACTTCGTCACGCTCTTGTACAATTGGGAAAAGCGTGAGGGATAACAAAAAAACAAAGAGCTTATTTGCACGGGCCCATAGAAACAGCTCTTACCAAAAAAATTACTTGCAAAAATATCAAAAAAAAGGAATAAACCTTGTCTGCTTATATACCAAAATAACAACTGAATAAATAAGCTTCCTCAATGGCCTTAGCTATATCTTCAGCAAAATCTTGTTTGTTCTCAAGCTTAGGGTTTTCAATGACAGTGTAATTTTGAATTTTATATAGTTTTAGTTTAGAGATGCTATTGCCAAAGTAGTTGGTTGCGGCATGCGTTGAATGATCTGTTCAATGTTGTTTGCCACAGTGCCGGGTATTTTTGTTACAGCAATATTTATGCAACCCAAGATTTAAAACCTGATAGTAAAATTGAAATAAATATAGCTATATTCAAACACATATGTAAGCAGTGGTGGGATTAATTTTTTTTCTCAGGCGGTTCCATAACCTGGGTTATATTTTCAGCTGGTTCTGTTTCAACTAATGGCACAACTATAAACAGTAATGCTGGCCGGTTCGCTGATCTAGTAAAATTTTGTGAGACGATTCTATAGAACCAGTTGAATCCCACCATTGTATGTAAGTCTGAGTTGCAACGATGCTTAGTCTTGCTTTTTATCATTTACAAATTTTTTGTATCTGCTTGTTACAAAGTTAGTCACTATTTTGCTTCTATTGTACCATTTTTCATCTCTTCCTGTATTTAATATCTTACTGTATCTCTTGTTGCATTGACGCTTTTGACGGTGTGGAATAACTGTATAAGGTACTGCTACTATTAACTTGATTTGTAGTTAATTGCAGAATGCTATTTCAAGAAAGTATTTTGCATGTGTGTGTTCTTAATTGGGAAATGGAAACTTTAATTTTCTTATTGTTATAAAATACTTTTTTAAATCGTTCACTTGATGAAAAACAGGAAATTGCCAAAAGAGGAAAAGTGCTATGAAAAACCTTGCTATTGTCTGCACATAGTCGAACAAAAGCAGTAGCACACAAATTTTCGTGCTCTTAAGTTTGATGAGATACTTTGGCCCACAGATTTTGTTCTATGCGATTTGGAATAAATTCTCTTGGATCATGCTCATTTGACTGATGGTATGCAACGGCAGAAGTCTAAGAAGCATATACATTGATGCATTTTACATTTTGGATATGTTCTGTGAGAGTGAATGCAGCTCTAGACAGTCAAAGGTTGGAAAGAGATTTGTAGTTGCAATAAGAATGTAATGAGAAAAACAGGAAATATAAAAGTTTTTACAACTTTAATCCATGCAACTTGTTTTTTAAGCAGCGCAAGAGTTGCCTTTCAAAAGACATGATAAATCACCACCATCCTTCAATCGACTTAATTATATTGAGCTTCTTGAATACCGGTACACAGAAAAATATGATACAGTTTTAAATGCTCATCTTCAAGCAGCTACACCGTTCATAGTAACTTCTACCAGCTCAAAATAATTTAACGAAAGCTTTGCAGATCTTATGCTGGATGCAGTTGCAAAAAAAATGCAAGAATCGGAACTTGTGGCTATTATTTAAGATGAGACTCAATTGCAGTTGCATAGAAGGTATAAGATGAGACACTAAATATTACTGCAAAATCTCAGCTTTCCTCAGTTGTCAGTCTCGCGATAAAGTCACAAAGTCTCTGCAGACTACAAGCCTGCCGTATCACCGCGAGGCCTGGTGACCGCGCCATGCAAATTATCTTAAAAGAATTTTCCTTCAAGTAAAGTCTGGACATGATGTTGATCCGAAATGCTGTCTTTGTTAACTTTACTAATTACTCAGCGACTTTTTTACAATCCAAGTTATCAGTAGTTGATGAATGCCTTTTAACTGAAAGCACAAGTAAACCTTTGATTGATTGATAATCAAATCGCTTTTCTTGCACTGGTCATAAGAGTCATGGTGAAACCTAGCGGGTTTAATGCTCCAGAGACAGACGCTGTATATCCACTCGGACATCTCATCGGTAATTTTGAAATTAATCAAGGGCTATTGAATTTTAAACATTAAGTTGATATACTTAAGTGTTGTGCATTGTTTGATATTGTACTACTCCAACCATTGAATGACGAGCTTTTCATTTATTTTTTGAAAAACGATGCCTTAACACAAAACGATTTGTGTTTACTATTTAATGTATGCTTGCTTTCACTCATATTAACGGCATAAAAATCAAATAGGTATTTTTAAAGAGTGAACATCCAGTCAAAAACGTCACCGTACGCCACTGGTTACTAGTAAGACTAGACTAGTTCTAGACTCTCTAGACTAGAGTAGTTCTAGTCTAAACTAGTTCTAGTCTAGACTAGTTCTAGTCTAGACTAGTTCTAGTCTAGATTAGTTCTAGTCTAGACTAGTTCTAGGGGTGAAGAATTTCTTGGAGCAAAAAAGTATCCAAATGTTGAAATGGCCTGGAAGCAGTCCTGACCTGAATCCCATCAAAAATTTATGAAGCCTTATGAAAAATAAAGTTTCAGAAAAGCATCCTACAAGCCTTGATGGAGGCATCCTAGAAGAGCCTTGCTGGAAGCTTTGATGGGGTTTCGGTATAGGCGGTTCCGTCAACCCTGGAATAGCTTATCCACCGGATCATCTCGGCGGCTTAGCACCTAAAACAGCCAATATCGACTCTTCAAGCCGGATAAGTACTGACAGCGACGAGGCCAGCGAAAAATTTAGGGAGTGCTGTACCCGGATTTAGGCAAATCTTCAAGGAAAAAGGTCTTCATTTCTAAAGGACATCGTCACAAGGAAGAAAGGGGACCCTTTCCCCCGACTACGCCACTGAGTACTGATCAACAAAACTATGAAAAAATATACAGTATTTGAAGCAGAACTGGTGTAGAGAATACAAGATTAACCCTTTTCAAAATGCTTCGCTGAAACGCTGTATTAACACTTTTGAAGGGCTGCCACTGACTGGTATTAATTGCTAAAATCTCGAAAAATCATCATAACACACAGCAGTGATTTAATGACCATCTAAACTTTTTATACTTAATTAAATTTGAAACCGAAGGGGTCCTTTTTTTTGAGGACGCCATTGACCAACTTTGTATCACTGATCGGGAAGCCCCTCTATCTCGGGGGGCCCCGGGGCTATCGCCCCCATAGCTCCCCTTCTTAATCCGGCTCTGGCTAAGCGCTAAGCAAGGAAACTGTGAATACCATTTTTTAAAAGTTAAGACCATTTTTGCGGTCTTGACCATTTAGTTTGGTCTTGACCATTTAATTTGGTCTTGTTGCGGTCTTGACCATTTAGTTTGGTCTTAATACCGAAAGAACTAAAAAGCATCTAGTAAAAATTTAAGTGATCCTGCTCAGCTAGAAAAAGTATCCAACAGCGTGTATGTGATTGTGTTGTTCATATTTCTTTTAATATTACGCATATATTTTGCTCGTTTTTTTGTTGTTATAGAAAAACAGCGATAAGTGATAAACTGTTAATTCTCATCCCATTTTTGTGGTCTTGGTCTTGAAAAAAATCAAAGGTCTTGGTCTTGAAAAATTTTCAAGGTCTCGGTCTTGTAGGTGCATGATGGTTTTAACTGCATCATTGCTTTTGGTATGACTCGCAATGGTCCGTATTATAATCCTACTTCTCATTATCCTCACTCCCTGACCCTGACGTAGGCTAATTAAACCAAAAAGTGTTTTTTTGTCTTGACTCTAGCTTCCGCTGAACAAGTTCGAACGACGCAACTATTTAATCTAAATCGATTTAATCTTAACCCAGGGCGTCGAACCTAACCGGAACGTAAACCGAAAACCCGTATTAACCGCTTCCTTTCATTGAACCCAAACCGAACCGTAACCTTTAAAATTTAGTATATGCAAACCTAACCTGAAACCAAGGTCATCAGAATTTTTCAAACCGTTAAAATAATTTTTGTCCAACTTAAACCCAGACCGGAGTGCCTTTTTTGGACTGCACTATCAATGCAAGCAGGCAGTCGAACCGAACCGCGAACCGGTAAAAACCGCTTTTTTTTGGTGAACCCGAACCAAATCTGAACCGTTTAAATTTGAGATCATTGAACCTGAACCGAACCCGAACCTTTAATATTTCAAATCTGTGAACCTGAACCAAACCCGAATCTGTAATATTTCAAATCTGTAAACCTAAACCGCACCCGCCCCTTTAAAATTTTATACAAGTTAACCCGAACCTATAATATTTGTGGACATAAACCTGAACAGAAATCGTTTAGTAACATGTTTGAACCTGAGCTGATTCTTATAAAATATTAATAAAAATCTCTAGACATGTGCTGCGATGCGTAACATTCTTTCTCCTTACTTGGAGTGTTTTCTCGTTCTTCCGGTAACTTTACAATAACCTCAACTAAATCTAGTCAGGCTTTTTATTTGTTGACGTTTCGTTGGTTCTGACAACCGACATCATCAGAACGATAAAGCACTGACCTATTCTAACCTTTGCAACATTCTTTCTAGTTTTTCAAAATTTAATGAACTTTTACATTTTTATTTAACCTTAATTGATTCGGGCGTACAATTTAATGATATAAGACCCTTAATTTAGTTTTTGGCCAAATTAAAGATTTTGAAGTGAACCCGAACCTGAACCGCGAACTGGTAAAAACCGCTTTTTTCGGTGAGCCCGAACCGAACCTTTAAAATTTGGATTTAGTGAACCTGAACCTTAAAAATTTGGTTTCGGTGAACCCAAAGCGAACCCGAACCTTTAAATTTTGGTGCAACTGAACCCGAACCGAACCTAAACCCAAATTTTCGAAAAGTCTTGAACCTGAACCGGAACTGAACCGTTAAAAATAGAATTTCTTGAACCTGAACCGGAGCAATATTTTAAACGGTTCGACTCCCTGATGCAAGAAGTGATCCATCTTTGATGGTTTCGTTTCAATTATCTCGACGCCTGTTTGTTGCAACCCTACGTCATAATTCGAAAAGTTCTTGGAGGGCTAGAGCTACAACTGTAGCGCTAGCAACGGTGTTGCATGCAATTAGTCCTTCATTACTTTGTAAAAATCGATTGCTCTAAGAGTATAATTAGGGTATGTAGATGGAAAATCGGACGCAATCGCATTTTGTGCAAAGACATATCCGTCAGATTCGTTCATCAAAAATCGCACGAATATGCATGAAATGCAAAATCGGATGAAAATCGCATTCTGTGTAAAACCACCTTTACCTTCCATTTTGCTTGCGGATGAAGAGGGCCCCACGTAAAGTTTTCCGGGGGGACTCAGTTGGTCGAGCGCCGGCACTGCACACGTAAATAAACCTTTATTTAGCTACAGTACCGCAATTAATTGTAAAAAATCTATAATGCGGCCGTACTTCATAGAAGTAATCATAATGCGGCCGGCAATATCAAAAAGGTTGTACACAGTGATGGGATTTAGGGGGTTCGCACAGGTTCGCGCGAACCCGTTCTTGAAATGTCAGGATGATTAGCGAACCCGTTCTTGATTTTTTTTACAGACATTAGACCTTCATGAGAGAACCTGTTGTTAGGAAGTACGATACAAAAGAGAACCTGTTCTTAAAATTTTGATTCCCATCACTGGTTGTACACCCCTGAAGTCATAGTAACTGCATTTTTTATGATACATCCGCAAAACTAAAAGATGATCTGAAGCTTAGTGCTGCAACTTTTATGTTGCCAAAAAAATACGAATTTCAAACAAATGAAACACAATTTACTGTTTTTTACAAAAGTAGTTCCTGCTCGCAATTAGCCGATTATAACTGACCACAATGTGAGGAATATTGGTTGTATACATTCAGGGCCGTATCTAGAAACATATTTGGGGGGGAGGTAACATGAATATATATTACCGCTACAGAAAAATTTTAGCCATTAAATTAAGCACGGCTGGTCGTAACACTGGGCATAAAGTTACGAATTTCAGAGTGCAAAACCCAAAAATCAATGAAAATCACCAAAAAATCAAAGGTGTTAAAAAAGCGGAGATCTACGATCATCACAATAAAGGTCTGATTCACCATCGGCATACGTAGCATCAAGCCAGAGCTGCATGAATCACATTACACATCAATTATACCAAAACAATTCTCAATAACAAATGTTGCAAATACTCTGTGGTAATGTTCTTAAATTTTATATATAGGCTCATGTACATAATTTTTACACTATGTTTAGGCATGTGCTTAAGAACATGGAGCAACCCTAGAAGACCAAGCACTCAGTTTCCTACCAATGCACCTTAGCATGGCAGTGTTAATAGCTGTGATTTTTTAGGAGTACCGATATTTATTTTTTGGATGAAACATCACTTTCATAGTTTTTTTCTCTTTTTTATGAGAACCTTCTGCTATTCATTTGGATGTTGCAACTTTGCTCATTCCTGCTTTTTATTAACTCCAAGTCTGTTATCCATAATGTCGCATTGTTCTTCACTTCTGTTGGTTCTTTCCTTCTTTACCATCGCTTTAACACGTTGTCATCATGTCATCATATGGCACTCTTTATCGTGTTGACAGTGTGATACTAAAAGACACAATCTAGAAAAAAAAAATATTTATATATATATATTTACTACCGGCACCTGCAAAAAAATAATGAAGATTAGAATTCTCTATTTTGCTCCAAGGTATTATAAAGTTGATGTTAGATTTCACAGAGCTTATTCATTCACTAAATGTGTCACTGAGTAAAAAAAAACATGGGTTATGTTTTTCATTAGTATTTAATTTAATTTCATATACAACACAATGACGTGCTAGGTCATAAGCCAAAGTACACTAACATGTTAGGAAAAATTTAAATACTTTTCATAAAAAAAAAAAAAAAAAAATAGTAGCCAATGCTTTACCCAATATCGTAATTGTTGTGGCTTTTCATCAAATTATTAACGAGCAGCAGAAAAACCATATAATTACACCAGCAAGAATTTCCAAGCATTACCAGCTAAAAACTTGTCTTAGTGCAACTTTGGTCATATCATGTTTATAGCCAACTCCATCACTTAATGGCAATAATTAGGAAAATACAAATTTATATTTTGGTCCATTCTGCACACAATTAGTACTGGTCTAGCAAGAAAAACCAACCTATATTTTTTTGTGTCAAGTTCTGAAATATACTGGCAACTGTCCAAAATCATGCACTGTCTTGGCACATGAAGATTTAGGTGCTGGAGGTCCATACATGCAGATGTGTTGGTTAACCTGGTTGACATCCGGACAATGGAGCACAGTGAGCAAAATATAGTTTTGCGAACCTCATGCTCCATAGCATCATTGCAATACAATCTGCATTGGCTACAAGTTTAGTTTTACCGTTAGTCTAGGGTAAGTTTGTTATTGCCGTACCAATACATTACAAAATTATACGTAGGTTCGTAAACCTTATATATCTGCCTAAAAAAACGCATTATGCATGAACATGCAACAGTGCAATGTATAATTACAGTTTGCTATAGGCCTACATTAAGTACGGTAAGCTGAGCAAATAAAAATATCCAATTTAGCCGAGACTAGGATTAGCAACACAATCAAACAGCTTGAAAAATTCTTTTGTTTTAGACTTTGAGTGAAACATAAGCCTGCACCTAACAAAACCAATTTTCAGTTAATTGTTGGCATTTTGACTGACTATGATACTGCTATTAAACTAGACAGGAAATTCTTGCATTTATCAATAGGCCTACTCATATACTGTACCATGACCATGTACAGGTTAAACTCAAATGGATGATCGAATTTCTAAACCAATAACCTTATCATAATCAAAAATAATCTCTAATACGATTATATTGCTCATTAGGAGGGTTAAAACAAAATTTGGCTAGCTTCCAAAAAATAGGCTACTAGGCTAATTGGAAACAGGCCCTTATTTCACAACAAAATTCTTGCAGGAACTCAATAATGCTTCTAAAACAATCTCTAGGTCTAGCAAATCGATTCTGCCTCAAAACACCACGCCAAAAACACCTTATTTCAACTTTATTGAAAAAGATAAGCCTAGGTACCTAGCCAAAGCC
Organism: Trididemnum miniatum; assembly: GCA_964006365.1. Classification (NCBI taxonomy): domain Eukaryota; kingdom Metazoa; phylum Chordata; class Ascidiacea; order Aplousobranchia; family Didemnidae; genus Trididemnum; species Trididemnum miniatum. The sequence goes on along the minus strand of OZ023231.1, from coordinate 37,273,187 downwards.
AATTTTCAGCGACGGACCTGCGCAACGCCATTGTGAAAATTTTCACGATTTTGGTCTCAACGATTATGATCATTGAGAAAATATCGATCATTGCGCTTCTTGTTTCACCGGCTTTGAGACAAAATTCACGGTCTCAATGCTGTGTGAACATCACAATTGGAACAAAAGTGATTGTAATCGGCACAATGACTCAATGCAAAATTTGTCTCAACGTCTCAGTTGATGTCGTCGTCGTTTGGCGGGGTATCTCTTCCAAGACAGATGAAAGGACCAAGGCCGAGGGTTTATCCTTTTACCACCCTGGCCACCAAACTGCTTGGGTCAGATGCTGACTGTAAGGGACTTCAGCCAGCATCTTGTTTCGTCATCCAAAACCATTAGACCAAACATACCTCGGGGTGCTCGATGTATTGGACACTGTGAGATGATGTGATCTGCGGTTTGTTCACTGGCACCACACTCACAATTCGCTAGAGGAGCGAGACCCCATTTGTACATGGACGAACAGAAACGTCTAACACCAGAACGCAGACGGTTGAGCTTGACCCAGGCTGCCCTGGGCAGACCCATACCCAAGGGTCTGGAGCTAGCCTTGGGAATGAAAGCGTGGAGTGACAATGCGTTGGAAGAGTACTCCATGTCCCATTTCGTGTTCGTCCACTCGGCTGCACGGACGTCCATCTCAGAAAGACTGTCTAGTAATTTCCGAGCAGCAGGTACAAATGAGCGTCTAGATTTCAATCTCTCCCTACATACGTCCTGTGACTCATGAAACTGGCCATGTAAAATGTGGTCAGGGTCCAGGGAGCTGCGGTTGGCTAGGGAGAGTGTCGCTCCTTGGCGGCGAAGCTCAGCTGGCTGGATGCCTGAAAGAACCGGAAGGTAGACCGATGGAGTGGGACGCAGGCACCCAGTGACAATGCGCAAGGCGTCATTTATTACACTGTCGATAAGCCGTATGTGCACGCTGCGGCACCAGACTGATGCGCAGTACTCGGCAGTCGAGTAGACCAGAGACAGGGCAGCTGTGCGTAATGTCTTAGCGCTAGCACCCCAACCTGTTCCGGCAAGTCGCCTCAACAGTGAGACGCGGGCACTTAACTTCTTGCGCAATGCTTCCAGGTGAGGACGATATGTGAGCGATCTGTCCAGTTTGACCCCAAGATAAGTGGGAACTGGACAGAAAGGTAAGGTCTTACCGATGTTACAGACCTTAAGCTCACGCTTAGCCTCTCGATTGTGGAGGTGAAAGGCCGCCGTCACCGTTTTAGTGTGGCTAAGCTTCAATCGCCAGATCTGGAGATATTCCGAGAGTGTAGTCATGTCCTGGCTTAGAGTCCTTTCCAACTCCTTCCATTCTCCAGATGTATGAAGTATCGCCAGGTCGTCGGCATAGGCGAACTTCTTGGAGGTTATGGAGGGGATATCATATGTATAGATGTTGAAAAGGAGGGGGGCCAGGACCGATCCCTGGGGGACGCCATTTCTCAGGCGTCGTAACCTGCTAGGCTTGCTGTCGCCAGTTGTAAGGGTGAAGCTTCTGTTGCGGATCAGCTCCATAATCATACGAACCATGTGCTTGTCCGGCAGAAGCCGCAACAGCTTGCAGGTGAGGCCACGGTGCCAGACAGTGTCATAGGCAGCTGTCAGGTCGATAAAGACGGCACCGGCCTTCTTTTTCGCTTCGAATGCATTCTCAATGCTTTGCGTGAGCAAAGTGACTTGATCCACGGTGGATCTTCCGCGTCGAAAACCCGCCTGTTCCCGTGGGAGCAGAGGGTCAATAAGAGGTTCGACGCGGGCGTAGATAAGTCGCTCGAGAATCTTGTGGGGAACACAGAGCAAGGAGATCGGACGATAGCTCCTTGGGTCCTCTACCGGTTTCGAAGGCTTTGGGACCGCTACTACCAGCGCTCTTGTCCAGATCTTAGGAATTTTGAGGTGGTGCAGGCAGGAAGATAGGAAGCCACGTAGCCAAGATTTTAAGCCGGCTCCAGCATGGATTATCAGCTCCGGACAAATGGAATCAGGTCCAGGAGCTTTGCCTGGTTTTAAATGTTGGAGGGCAGCAGCGAACTCCCGATGGGAAAAACTCCCGGAGACATTCGCAGGATGTAATGGATCAGCCCTCCAAAGGACAGACACTTCCTGTAAAACGAGCCGAGACGAGCGTCGATTCACACCTTCGTATTTCCCGTTTTTAACCAGCTGAGAAGTAATAGCATCAGCTGAAACGGGACATTGACGAGGGGATTGTCGTGACCTACCAGTCAAGTTGTTTATAGTATTCCATGCCAGCCGGCTGGAGTGCGAAAAGTCAATGTTGCGGACCGTCTCTGACCAGCGATTTCTCCGCTTCCCGTCGAGCCTTGTGAGTAGGGCTGTGGCAGCCCTATCCGAATCAGGGCCCCCAGGTGACTGCAGGAAATGCTGATAGAGGTCTTCACACTCCGCATCCCAGCAAGGTATGTGGTTTGATCGTCGACCACGAGGGATGCATTTCTTCGCCGCAGTGCTCATTACCTTGCAAAAGCACTGGTAAACCTGATCGATGTTTTGAGATTCAGGTGGCGGTATACTCTTGGCCAGTTTGTTGGTTAGGTTAGAATAGTGGTCCCAGTTGGCCTTGCGGAAGTTCCATCGCTTTACAGGCTTGCTCGGTTTTGGATGAGCAAGTTTGGGTGGACTTATAAGCGAGGGTCGGTGCTGTGACCTTGGGAACTTTCCTAAGATACGTCTGTCAGGTAAGCGACTGTCCAAATCGACACTGGCAAATGCAAGATCTGGGTTGGTGTCTGTTTTCCAGCGGCCAGAGTGGAAACTGGCGGCCTCCTTGGGGCTATATAGCAGGGTGAAGTTGTTGGCACTGGCCCAGCCAGCCAGGCATTCACCATCTGGATTGTTATTATTATAGCCCCAGTCAACATGGTGGCAGTTGAAGTCGCCAGCATAGAGGCAGGGATGGGGGAATGCTGGAAGATCAGATGCTTGCATCCGTGTTGGAGGGGGTTTGTAGACGTTGACTATTTTATAGTTATCAACATCCACGCACACCCACTCGATCTCCGATGTTCGTGGGGACTGGTCGATTAGGATCCACTTCAGACGCTCATGGACAAACGTAGCAAGACCATGCTTCCTGCTCAAGGAAAACCCAGCTAGATGGTAGCTCGGAAGATCTAACCTTTCTACCGAGGTGCAATGGGTTTCCTGTAAGAGGATGACGAGTGCCTCACACTGTAACGCAAGATGATGCAACACGCTCATCTTGCTTGCAGTGAGGCCTTCGATGTTCAGTTGGAGAATGCTGGGCCTTTGGAACTTGTTGACGGTGCGCCGAAGATGCGCATCGCCCCGTCCTGAAAAGGACGTTTGCCGCTGCCCAGCTTGAACATCGTTAGGTGTCTCGCCGTTAAGGCAGATTCGGTTTCTGTCAGCCAGATTAAATAGCGTAGACAGAGTAACGCTCCGGGCTACGGGAAAGCATCTGCCATCCGGAGCTGTGATCGCACCTTTATTCAAGACGTATGAGGTGTGAAACAGATAGCTACTAGACCACAGATTAGTTTTATGTCAGCAACAAAATATGATCTAATGTAAAACAACTCTTTTTAACTGATAGGCCGCGACCTAATAATGGGGCGCGATGGTCCTTCAGGTGAGCCGCGAATGTTCTGTCATAAATAAAATATTTTTCGCAAAAAAATTTGAATTACGAAAGCGTAAAAATGTGTCATGAAGAAAACCTGCTACCTGCTTGAAAGCTTCCACGCACTTATCAAATTACTTCTGCATTATCTTTGCAGAGGTATATCCAGGGGGCCGCTGGAAAATGTAAATTTGTAGGGCCCCGAGCTTCAGCCCGCTCCGCTCCCCCCCCCTCTTAATCCGCCACTGATGATGGCCCTTGAGAACAATGGCTTTGTGACATCACAACACGACTCCAGCTTTAACAATACCCATTGGCTTTGTCCAAGCTTGCATTTTGAGTTAATCGTTGGTTCAAGCGCAGCCCACTAGAAAAGTTTGACTATCGGAATTATTGCATCACAACGAAAGTTTCTTGAGATTGATAAGCAAGTTCGATGGCAGAGAAAAACATGACAGCAATTTCGGAAATCTCTGTATAAAAAAAGGCGGATGGTTCCAAAAACAGTGTTTTTTTGTTTTTTTCAATCGTCAATAGGGGGGGGGGGTTGACCCCCAAACCCCCCGTTCGTATGCCACTGGCTGGAGGTCTGGCACGCAACTAATTTCTTCCTGAACTAACATCTACGTTTTGATATAACTTTTGGAATTGGCTAAAACATCGATATGACCTATTAATTTGTTTATAAATTACAACGTCATCTGTAACAAAAACGCACGCTAGAATTTAGTGGCTCTGATTATTGCTGTGTGTTGAGGGAATTTGTGCCAGTAAATGTTAATGCATTGAGCCAGCTAATCGCTAATAGGAACTTAATTGGTAAAACACATGTTCGTGGGACTCCCAAATTTTGCGGGGTCCTGGGCTTCAGCTCTCTCCGCCCCCCTTAATCCGCCACTGTATCTCGCAACATGGTGGGTTTGAAAGCGCCGAAGTACTAATGTACTAACATGTTCATCTAATAATTTACGGGGAATTTTAACCCCTACCTTGGATCTGCTAATGCCTACGTCAACTTCTCTCCATTTCCTTTCACTCAAGCTGACATCAATACCTCATCCCTGCTCTACTTCTAAAGCGTAATATCATTTTTTGGCTCCTAGGCTTCGCTCCGCACAGCTCCACTTTCTTCAACTTGTTTTAGCTCTACTTCGCTTGTTATTTTCGCGAAAATTGTAAACCCACCTTTAATGGTTATTATTCACCGCAAAGCTAGCCTGTAGCAGTGTGGCAGGGATGCATGGGCTTTTTTTTTTCAAGCGTAAAGCTAGTTTAAAACGCAATCAGAGAGAGAAAGTTAATTTTTGTATAGAAAGGCACAACGTGTGATACAACACGAAAGAAAAAACGATTAATGTATAAAAGAAAATTACGCAATGTCTTTCTGGTGAGAGGCTGCAAAAAGATCACGTGTCCGGTTCCGAGGAACTATAACGTGGTCGCCGAGTCTGCAGCCTCTCACCTGTAATAACGATATAACTAATGCCTAATAATGATAAACATTGCACAATTCTACACTAAGCTATGAATACAAAAAAAGGGGAAAAGACAGTGGGGATCTAAGCGCTAAGTACACGAAACAAACTTGATGCGATGAAAATTAAAGCGAAAAATTATCACCAAAATATTGCAAAAAACTTGTTCAATTTTTTTTTTGTAAAAAACGTTAAAATTTATTTGCAAATTGCCTTTTATGTCAGTCGGTAGATTGTTCCAGATATTGCAGCTTATATAACTAATTGACCTTTGCGTAAGAGATTTGCTACAGCGCATAGAGACCCAATTTCCATCTGAACTAAACCGAGTTGATTAATCAAGAACTTGTGCGGCTTGTCGAAAGTACTCATTAAAGCATGGAGGAAGAATTTTTGATCGAAATTTAAACACAAACTTTAAAACTTCAAGATGACAAAATAAAGTTGTTAAATTTCAGCGAATTTAAATACGAGTAAATCGGTAAAAGTTTTTTTCTAAAAAAGAGAGTTTTTGTTAATATTTTAACAACGTAGTTTTGTTGAATCTGAATTCTTGTTGTGTATTTAGATCCTGCATTACCCCATGACGTTACACCATACTGCAAATAAGAATAAACAATACCGAAGTATACATTACGTAATGCTGCGGCTGGCACATAGTGTCTTAACTTCACCAATACTCCTCTGGCAATGCAATGGCGTCACAATGTGTTTGAAGCGTAATGACGTCATCATATTTTGGTTCACATTTTAAATTCGAGCAAAGTCTGTATATTCACAGGTAGCATGCTGCAGGTCCAACCTTTGGTCCAACTAACTTGCTGGTATCTTCAAACTCACTCAGCAAATGTTGGCACTGCTGGCATTCTGTTTTGCTGACTAGTCGACATATAAAAAAGGTTTTGAAACGCACACGGTTGGTGGCAGGCAAGCACAAGACAGCTCGCAGCAATTCGACAATTTTACAAATCTGCACGTAGGCTACTCTTGGTATAAAATATACAAAAACAGTATTATTTTTCAACTAATGAGTCAAAGCTGAAATGCTTCCAAACCACACTATATACATTAAATTTGAAATTAATTGTAACTAATACAATTATGATAGAGAGGTGCACTTTATGAACCATAGCGCTGTTAAGCCCAGCAACACCGCAGGATTTGTCACGATATAACAAAACTGTCAAACACTTGATTTGTAATTGCAAATTTGCTGACAAGCACGATGAAGGTGTGACTTTGAAGACTGACTATCAGTGAAATTTTTTGAAACTTTAACTCAGCAAATCGACATAAATTACAATATTTGGATTCAAAGAAAATAGCGTTTTTAATTTATGAGTGCGTTGTTCTCATATGCTAGATTTTTAAGTTATAGATTTCAACCTTAAAATCAATATGGTGCAATATTTTAACCTTGTTAATTCCATCAAAAAATCTGATCACGCTGTAGCCAAAAAGACATCAATGAGATGTACATCGTCAAAAAACGAGCGTATGTTAGCCCCGATAACATGGAGTAGTTATCGGGCATGTCGAACTAGCTATTTTTTCTTAGTCCTATTTGCTTTTTATGCCGCAACAAACAAACAAGAAAAAGGCTTAGACTTGGCCGGCGGAAGGAGCATTCGACTGCGTGGTTGGCTATGCGAGTCGATGCTACGCTATACGTCATCTTTCATGATGTGTGTACTTAATTAACTGCAATTGCATAGAATCTGGCTTCACAAAATAATAAACAAAGTTTATGAAACAATGCGGTTCTGGTGCTTTCGCAAAAGCATATTAAACAAACTTACCGGTTTGTTCTTTTCCCTATCCCTTTAATACTACAGCCTAAATACCCGACGTGGAATCGAATCCCCATTCCACTACTTCACAGACGGACGCTCTAACCAATTGACCGTCTGATCGTGATTGGCAAGCAACATTACAAATAATCTTTAAACCTATAGGCATTAACAGAATTACAAATTTAGAATACCTCGCTAATTCAATCCAATTTCTCAAAGTCAATACTTCACTCCTAAGCTTTATTTGAAGTTGTTGCAAACCTCATCGGACCTCGAGGAAATAGCAACACTCACAGCGTTTCGCAGTAAAAACCCTGGGGACGAGAAAACAATGATTTGACTCTACAAGTCTTTCTTAAAAGAATATTGGGGCAAGCGACTGCACATTTCAAAGCGGTTCTACGGAAAGAAATGGAGTTTGTTCAAACTTCGCTGCTCTATTGAACGTTCGAACTCAGATTGTGACTGAATTGTCATCGAACTTTTTTTGTTTTTTTTTAAATTGTTGCAAAAAGTTACAAAATGATGTCAACATGAAAATAATACTAATAATTAAAGCGTCGCAAAATAACGTCGTAAAGCACATACAGGTACAGTAACAGCAAAATTCAATAGGAGTAGTTATTACAGTTTCGCAAATGTTTTTTCAACTCCCCATTAGGTTTAGCAATCAAATATTCTGATTTTTTTAGCAAATTAATGGTACCTATAAATGATATAATATTTGGTTTGGTTTTTTCGATTTTACATCTAAAAATTAAGATAAAAATTAAAAATTAATAACCTTGCATTGAGTAAAAAACAATTAATCAAATCCGTCTTATTACAATTTTTTAACTCTTAAAATCCAAAAATCTTGTTAAAATTGCAGAAAGCTATGTCTCGTTTGCAATGACAGCATATCCAATTAAAAACTTCATTTCAAAACTGATCTACAACTGGACAGAAACAAAATAAATGCAAAGTTGTTTCATTGCTTTGCGCACAAAATGAACAAAAAGGCGAATCCACAATGCCAAAATCATGCAATTGCACATTAGTTTCAATAGCTCTTAGATTTAATTTTATTTGAAAGGATCGTAATTTAGTTTCAGTAGCACAGAAATAATTATTGCAATAAATGGTTCTCCATTTGATCGCCCTACTATCTATAGTCAAATCATTTGCCCATCAAATTTGATGTTTTATCGGTCCTTCTTGATAACCAGTTAGGTGTAAATAAACGCTTTTAGTGGAAACCCAACTATCTAAAGATTTTTGTTTCACAAATTCAAGAAATCAACATTTGTAATATCAGTCAGTGTAGAAGATGCTCCATTTTCCCAAGTTTCCGGTATAGCTAAATACAATGTTACGTAATCCTTGTTTGTTTGAGAATCAAAAGTGTTTGGAAATTTTCAAGCAAGATCCGAAAAGTGCATGTAATTGCCATTTCCATCCAGCAGCTGTGTCCTTCAGTTCTTCTTTCTGATTGATTACAGTTTATGGACCTTACTTTCTGAGAAAGCTTACAGTGGACGGAAGACCGTTTTTAAAGAAGAACTGAAGGACGCGAAGGACACAATCACACAGAAATGGAGTAAAATTTCTCAGGATCAAGTTCGAAAGGCTATTTTGTTTTGGAAAAAACGGTTGCGCGTAGTTTGCAATCAAAGCGGAGGGCACGTCGATCATCTGTTCAATTAGCTTCCCTATGTAAACCGCATTGTAATATTTTCGGCATTTTATTTTTTTGATAATAAGTTGAAAAGCGATGGCATTCCTTCATCTTTCCACCGAATAACCTTAAATTTTCAGAAAAAAATGTGAAATTTCCTTGTCATGTTGCGTAGTGAATTTTAGAACGATTGCTTTTATAGTTTTTGAAAAACATCAAAACTAAAAGTGTAATCGTTTTTTCTGCGCCACTCAATATAACTTACTAAGCTGCAAATGCGTGTGGCAAAGATATTAACAAAACCTTGATGATTAATGCTTGAGCTGAAACAACCTGAAAATGATACAAATATTTGACGGCGTAATAAATGTAATGCGTCGACTGATAGCAATTTTATTTATTTTCATGTTTTTGTAACAAAAAACAGCGTCTTTGTAATAACTTAGGGTCGTTTCCAATGCACAGCTGCACACTGTTTGAATTTTCTCCTAGTTAAAAATTGATCTAACAGAGATCATTGTACAGTACTGTAATTCACTGAAGTGCTGCTAATTATAGTAGAACACCGCAAGAAAGGTTGAGGGGGTTAAACTAATGTCGTTGCGATCTTGTCCGTATAAACATGACGTTTCAAGGCACTATGCCACATTTCCGACCACGCACTTTTTTCGCTGCCATTGTGCGAGTTCTTTTCAAGTTAATAGGGAATTCAATTGATATCATCAACAAAAAAACCACTTCTTCTAAATTTTTGCTTAGTTTATAATTTACTTGCTTTAATAATTTATTTTATGTGGATTTGCTTGCATGCATTTAAGCACTAAATAGCCTGCTATGAAACTCGATGTAGTCAAATGTTACCTTACACGAGCAGAATTATCGGCGTCTCGGCGATAAATTTCGTACTAGTATACTATGTTGTTATCAGTTATGCGCATACATGGTCTTTCAATTTATTGATTATCTTAAAAAAATCAAATCTTCCTTATACTCGCCGCATTACGCCGAAGCGTATAACGAGTAGCGGGGCCCATCTTCGCGGCTTAGAGCCTCAGCAACACTACTCCGAAGAAACATCGCAGCGGTGGCGACACTGCGTCCGATTTAACCGGCCAGGGAATCGAACACCAGACCTCCCGCATCGTCGATGTTTTAACCACTCCGCCGACTGGCCGATATTGATTATCTTCGATGCTTAAATTAATTGTAAGATTGTCGTTGAGTTGACGCGATCTGTCGAGTTTTATGATAAACGATTTTCTTTGATATCCAACTAAGAGCTCAAAAAGCTTATATTATTTATCTAATTTGTTCTTTTCGAACTGATCTTTACTTCGTCTGCGATCAGTGTGGCAAATATTCTTATAATTATGTATTCAGTTTTCTGCTTGTTTGTTTGTATGTTTTTAATGCTTAACAAGTGGATTGAAAACTGCTGGATAAGTTAGTTTCCTTAAGCAAATACAATGATTAGCTTACAAGAATAAACAATTGAATACCCACTTGATGATTATAATTACACAGCATGTATTTGATAATTTGAGCATCTGAGTTTGAGTTGGAAAACGCAGAATAAAATGTTCTGCATTTTTTGGCTTGCACCAACGACTGAGATTTAATTTTTTGTAGCAGTATTACTATTAAGCTTACCCTGAATAATTATTGCGACTTCATGTTATTAAACTTAATTTTTTACATTGCAATATTCTCCACTTAATATTTTATGCTGAGAGATACAAATACAATTAAGATAGGTAGGGTGATTCATTTTTTTGTATTTTGTATTTTCTCGCAGTAATTATTTATCCTCCTACTACGAGAAAGAGATCATAGCGTTATAACCAGCTCGCATACCGGCCCCCTGTCCACCACACCAAGATGGGGGAAAAAGAGATCATAGCGTTATAACCAGCTCGCACACCGGCCCCCTGTCCACCACACCAAGATGGGGGAATTCCGCTAAGTGCTTGTCACAACGGCACAACAAGTAAACTTGCCGGTTTGTTCTCCACACTGTCCCTTCAATGCAGAGCGTCAAAAGCGGGGAAGCTGTGAATACCAATTTTGAAGTCATTGATTTGACTCGACTCGGAATCAAACCCGAATCTACTGCTCCCGGGGCGGACGCTCTTACCACTCCGCCATCTAAGCTGTTAATACTTTATAGTATTATACCCAATTAACTCAATCACAAAGCGAACGGTTCAACTATACACCACGTCACATCGAGAAGATTAGTCTTACAGCAGTAAGCCTACTTCCCAAACTGGGGACTGCGGTACGTCAGGGGTTTAAAAGCACTTTCAAAGGGACTGCAAAGAGGACGAGTAGTTTCGCTGTCTACTGTCCCATTTAATTGTGTTTATAAACTTGATGACTGATATTTTGTTCATTTCTTCAAAATAACAAATTTTTGCGTATATAGTGCTCATGGCATTTCAAAAAAATTGCATGGTAGTTACCGGGCATTCGCGAGGGCCAAGCTGGCTGATGCAAATGCCCGGTAATTGCCATGCAATTTTTTTGATATGCAGCGAGGTTAATCTTTTTATTGCTGAACCAGAATTTATATTGAGTTACTGAGGACAGCCAGCAGCGCAAACAATATTGTTGAGGAACGCGAAGTCAAATTTTCAGATTAGTTTTGGAACTAAGCCACTGCTTAATGGTAATTCCTGCCAACGATCTGCAAATTCTAATCGGGCAACTTGGCTGAATTTGCAGTAGGCCCAATACGTTAATTTCTGCAAAAAATTCTTGTGATTGATTCATTGCAGAGAAAACACGGACTCACAGATATAATTTAAGCTTTGATGGTGATACTGTTTAGTTGCCGTAATCGCATAGCTATCGGCGCGGGAGGCCTCTGGTTCGATTCCCAGGCAATCCCGGCCTGTCAAATTAGACTCAGTGTCGCCGAGCGCTTGCCAGTTGCCACTGCTGCAACGTTTTTTCAAAACTGCTGTGTTGTGTTGCACAGTTGAGAAGCTGCGGTAATGGGCCTTACCGTTCGTTACACGCTTGGGCGTAACATCGGGAGAATAATGAAGATTTGATTTGAAATCAGACTTATCCTGCGGACAATTTCTATGTGGTGAGCTTCTAAACAGATAAATTACTGAGCCAACTTTTGTAGCAGTTCAAAACGATGCGACAGTTTTTTGGGAGAGATAGAAAAATGAGCTTCGCTGTTCGAATTAGCAATCACCAGAAATATGTTCCAAATGCAATCGGCCGCTACGCGAATCGAACTGTTACAAAGGATTTGCATCGCACGCTAGTATGAGTCATTTTGCTTGAAGTCTCGTCGATCTGTTTCTCCAAAAACGCAAACGTTTCACCAAAGAACTTGCTATTTTCGCACAAAAGAGTTCAATCGTCATTCTCTTATTTAAGCAACGTGCCTGCGTTCCTGAGTGATTTGTAGTAATTGATTCGAATTTAATTAATTCCTTAACTAGAGGAAGAAAATTGCAAAATAAATAAAAAACCTCAAAATTGCCGTATTATTCTGTACTGCTTTCTCCTAATCAAAGCAAGATATGCATAAAAGTCAATCGTTACCATTTTCAAATATACAGCAGCTAATTAATCACCCTTCCGTCAAGCTTTGGAAGCAAAGGCTTTGAGTTTGATTCTATGGTAGTTCTTAGAACGCATCACAACGCAAAATAAAAATGCGGTGTGGTTTAAAAAAGCAATTAATCATTTCATGAAAACAGGTTTTGAAAATGTTATCTGGCCTTGTTGTTGTGTCACGATCTAAGTGTGTGTTCCAAGGTAATAATCTACATCCAGCAGAGTGAGTTGTGGTTTTTGTTGAAGCGGCAATATATCTTGCTAGGTCTATTGGGAGATGCACTTTGATGTGCTTCACTGGAAAATGCGTGTTATCGCAAAATGCCGTTGAAGCTTTTTCAAATCAATCCTGTGTTCACACTCACGTCGAATGCTGTTAAAACGAGAGCGAAAAACTTTTTCACGCAATAGAGATCACCTTGCTTCGTTGGCAATCACAGCGCATGCAAACGCAGATGAGTTCACAGAGCATACAAAATGGCTGCCTTGTAATGAAGAGAAGAGAAAGATATAACATGAAAAGGTTGAAAAATTTAGTGAGAAATATGATTGTAACATAAAAAGTTTCAAACAATTGCTCAATGTTTCCAAGATATCTTATTGTATGACGATGAAAAGGATTTTCGTATTTATAAAAATACTCGGAAAGACGACATTATTTTTCCGATCATAGTAAATTGTGAGCAATGAGGTAGCCGGTGCTTACATAATTTCCATTTACAACGTGCCAATGCTATTTTTCAAGTTTTTACCAAGACCAGATCAGCAATAGCGTCGACATGCATGCACCTAGTTAATTAGTGTTAGAAAAAGCCCTTTTCGTGAAGAAAGCAAGAAATTATTACTAAAGCAGTAAAGTAGAATCAAATGATAAAGAATAGTTTTCTGAGCTTAGGTTATGTAAAAAATTAAACCGTTTAAAAAATAAATGATCTCAAAGAAGTTGTTAAATTCAAGTTTGTAGGCTAAATTGAGAAAATCTGGTACGTCGTTGACGTCGGAGCTAGCAGATACGCTCGCGACCGGCACAGCAGTTGTAGCCGCCCAGTTGGATCGAGCTTCTCGCGTCTGGCTAGGTTTTCGATTTCAGTGTGAGTTGTGACACAGAAAAGCTTCGAAAATAGGGTTCGCTAATGATTTTCGTCTGCTTAATTTTGGGCTCGGTAAGCTTTTGCTATTAGAAAGAACAGGATGGAGTTTTTACATGAAGAAATATGTTGATTACCTGTTATCTAATCACTTTGAGTTACTTGTATCTAGCAATTATTAAAATGTAATGGAATAGATAAACACTTCAATGATTTGTAGATACGAGTATCTGAAAATAATCAGGTGGTAGGTAAAAAAACTATTCCTCATTGTATTGCATTTATGATTTTGGGTAGGGTAAAACACTTTTTATAAAACTCGATTAGTTGCATTGAACCTTTTTTGCTTTTTCAACTTGCAAACGTGGAAACCTAAAACGCATGTCTCGAGATTGCGGTGTTCGGTTCCGCGAACCAGCACCTTCCCGTTACTAGCTGAGATGATGGTGAGGAGCTCATAGCGCATCGCTAAGTATGAGCAGGCAAAGCTGGGAATGAAATTAAGAGGCCGAACGTTAGTTTAAAACACAACAATTTAAAAAATTACCTCGGTTTGAACCGATGCAGTTAACAGACCCTTGGCAATTTTCAAGTAGGTTCTGCATTTTATTCGAGCAAAAATGGAACCCAAATTAATATATCAAATGCTGGCAAGTATCACAATGTGAAACCAGTGACGGCCGCTGCGTGACTGCGTCGAACATGAAAATGGTTTAGATTAGCAGTGAAACATAAATATCCACCAAGTGTTAGTGATTCGCAATTCAGGCAAGTTTTCACCCGCAATGTTACAGTACTGTGTAGGCCTAATGTATTTTTCCATCATGCCGACAAAAAGACCAACTTTTTTAGTGTATGTTTCTCCATAATGCTAACTGCTGTTGTGCTCGTCGTTGTGTGAACACGATTTGCAAATAAGCAAGCTGGCTTAATTCAAGAAAATTGTTGCTAAGTTTGCGAAATGTTACAATTGGGAGTTAGTGGGCAATTTAATTATAAATATCATTTTGGTACAATGGCATAAGACCCAGATCAGCGTAAGCTTACGGCAATGACAATGGTACCAGAAGTGAGTGGAGACGTCCGCATAAGTATTTTTAGCTGTTCCATGGCAGTGCTGTTTGTAATTAAATTAATGCAAAGTGTTCTTTTGAAATGTATTGCTGCAATGTACGGTTCAGGCATGAAACTTGGAGTCAGAAACTTTTCCATTTTTATCTATGCACTCGGTGAACGAAGCCCTGTTCTCTCTAAGGTGCGAAATTTGGGGAAAATGAGAAATTTTGGGCAACATTTTCCAACTTTTTTTTAAACTTGCTAACTGGAAGGGTGAATGTTAGTAAAATTTGAATCAAAGTGTTTGATAATTTACGGCAAACAAAAGTTTCATACTCTGGAAATTCAACTTTGCGGCAGAAATTGGATCAAACTTTCTTTAAATACCCTAAACTTTGGACAATTTTTTTATTGAAATCTACATTTTGAGCAAATTCGCCCTTGCTAAAAACTTAAAAGGGAACCTCGCTACGAAGTATAGAAGAAGGATATTTCATTTAAATGCCATCTTGTAACACTATACGGACATAGCCCTTAGATCCGTAATTGGCTTCAAATTTAACTTTTTGCTATTTACGGTATAGTTGGGTTGAAAATTGATTATCACAGGGCAAATTACTAAGGCATTTTGTAGAGTAGTCTGCATGAACAAATCATCTTCTTAGAAATAAGGACATTAATCTTCGAACAAATCACCAGGGATTGACTAAGCGAGTTAACTTTACTATGACCTCCTGTTAAGAGGTAACACGTTTTACAATGAAAATCATTATCTGACAAATATAGCTACAAGGCCGAACTTAACATCCTTTGGGAATAAACTAACAATTTCAATTAATGATTTATAAACTTGTTGTTGATATTGCAACCAGTTAATTTTTGCTGCTGAGATTTATTTTTCAATAATGTTCTCGAAAACTTGACACGACACAAAGTTTTGATGTTCTTGAAAATAGTGTGTGGGAGATTTAAACCATGGGTTATTTATGAGCGCTTGGTAGCAAGAACGTATTGCAAAGCCAGAATCAGTTTTAATTTGGCTGCACTTAATCATTTCATTTTCCACACTGTAGCGGGCAGCTGTGGCAGCACATGTTTCATTTTTTTGATATGACTTGACCAGGTAACGAACTCAGTTTTAATACGAAAACATGCTCTTGAACCTCTGGGCCTATTAGTAGTTGTTACAGGTCTAAAAAATTTAGATCGTTAGTTACTATACGACTTGAGTCGTTTAATCGAAGTTTAAACCAACAAAAAATAAAGTGGATTTTATTCCGGAATAAGTAACCCTAGGAATGAAAATTTGCGTCGTCAGTTTTGTGTTCGTCTCTCATTGAAGAAGGCTGAAACACATACTTACATAACTTTGTGCGTCACGAGTTCATACATATGCTTGAGAGCAGTGGCTGCGCCAGATGGGGGGGACTAGGCCCCGCCACGTTTGCTCAGGCCCATTTTTGTAGATCGTGCAAATCCGTTAATTTTTTTTCTGGGGTAGGGGAGGAAAAAACGTGGACCCCTCCTGGCCTCACTTTTTTCTGTCTTTAAAACACGACAAAAATTTTAAGAAGTCACTAGATAAAGTGTCCAGGGAATCTAAAAGTACATAATTTAACCACAAGAGAACTTTTGACCGTTGCGTGCGTTACAGCGGTTACTAGTTATTAATAGCTATCGGTATTGGTGCGTGCAGAGCGGGAAGTTGCGAGTTAATTTTTGCAAGATATACCAGCATTTGTTTATTACGCTAACATGTCTGACATCAGGTATCCGTCTTCTGAAGTACATATGCATATGTTCTGAAGAACATAGCCGACACTACAGAGCTCGAAACATTGGTTGATGTCAGTGCCATTGTTTTTTAACATTTTTGGGATTTTTCAATTTTCGTTTTCATTCTTTACCGTGATGCTGTAATAATACACCATTATGTTTCTCTAAATTTGGTCTATTTGCTGGGTAGACTGTTTTTTAATAGCTTACTTTGAAGTAGTGCACTATACTACAGAACCAGGCTACTAGGCACGATAACCGAAGGCAAAGGGTAAAGGCAATGTCAATTGCTGAACAATCATGCTTACCCAATTTCGACGAAAAATTCTCTTGGATATACACCAGAACAGTGGCGTAGGCAGGAATTTTCAATGGGGGGTGAGGGAGGTTGAAACACTTGGCCGGATTTTAACTTCAATGTTGTCACTTATGACGTGTTACGCAAGGCGATTCATATTTTCGAAGTGAATAGCGGAAGCTATATCACAATTATAGTATGTCACCTATACCACAAAAACTCGTGGCTAATTATAGTATACATGGCCTAGCGGTACCGTGAGCAGGTGACAGATCCTTCGTGACGGGTTCGATTTACGGCTGGAGCCGATCTCATTTGACATATACAGTGGCGCACCCAGGATTTGTGGTATAGGATTTTGTGGTATAGGCGACACTCGCCAGAGGCTAAGGGGGTCTGAGAGCGTAGCCCCCAGCCGCCAACGAATTTTTGCGGTTTTCACATAAAAAACACTCATTTTAGCACACTTTTTTATTGAATAAGGGCATGCACTGAGTGCAGTCACTATAAACAATGCAAAATTGTTTTTGCAGCTTACGTTTAAAAGCAGAAGCTTGGTTAAAGTAAATGAAAGGAGGCTGCAATCATTATTAGTTTGAGAAATCATAGACTGAAAGTTAGGTTTTAACACTTTATTACAGAGCCAAGGGGGGGGGGGCGCATAGCACCGTGCCCCCCCTCCCCGCGTGCGCCTATGGACATTATTATACCGGGTGGCAGCTGACTCAAAGAGCGCAAGCTTCCTTCGCACCTTCAGTTACTGTTAGCTTTTCTGTTCACAATAATTCGAAAATTACCTCAGTTATTTATTTTGACTACTACTGTAGCTGTTGTTCTCACCTTACCATCCATGAACACCGGCCGAGGCCAACGCTTTTCGTAACTGCGATTGTGCAAAAGCGGTAAACAATATTGTGACGCAACAATGACACTTGGTGATTGAGCAACGTTAGGACAGGGGGCTTATGCTGTGATGTTACCACAATCGCAGATTAAGCAAGGACCAAAATTATTGTTTTTTACAACATATCAGCTAACATCGGCTATAAAAGCACAAGCGTTTCCAAACCAATGGGGCGATTTGAACCCCCGACCCCCCCCCCTTTCCCTACACCCTTGCGCCAAAATGCACTAAATTAATTCTAAAATTTCAAAATTTTCTGGGGGAGGCCCCCAAATTTTCATGAAAGAGTCTAATTTTTTACAAGTTTTTGTTGCTTGGCTTGCTCCCCCCCACACTTATTTCGCGCTGGCGCCGCCCCTGCTGGAGAGAATCAAATCAAAATCATTGTACTCGCGAAATTACGCGGAAGAGTGTAACGAGTGGCGGGGCCCATCTCCGCGGCTTAGCGCCTGAGCAGCACAGCTCCGAAGAAACGTCGCAGCGGTAGCGACACTGTGTCCAATTTGACCGACCAGGGATTCGAACCCCCCGCACCAATAGCAATGTTATTTTTACTGTAACGTTGATTAGAATCGCAAACTTTTTAAGAGACACTCTGTTTCTTGTCATTGCTTAGTTGCTGAAATATTTCACTAATCTTGCTTGAAAAAAGACAATATTCCGTTTAACTAAATTACTGCTTACGTAACCGGAGTGCTGGATGACAACAAATGAAAGTTGAAATTCAACAGCAATAATGGAGTAGAGTGAGAAAAATCCGCTGAAAGTTTTCAAGCCAGCAGACACCTTAAATCTTTATCAATTGCGATCGTTTCTAGCTTTAAATCGCAGCAGCCACGCAAGCCTTGTACGTTGCAACCGATGCGCGGCCATATCGTTGCCTGACGTACTTTGAGATAGTCTTGAATTTGATTAATTTTTCAATGATGTTTAAAAAAAATCAAATATTCATTATCGGTGTACGTGATGCGTCGTATCACGCCGAAGTGTGCAGCGTGGCGGGATCCATCTCCGCGACTTAGCGCCGGTGCAACACAGCTCCGAAAAAACGTCGAAACGGTGCAAGCCGTTGGTGCCGATTTGACCTGCCCGGGAATCGAACCCCAGACTTCCCGCACAAATAGAGTGCGCGTAGCTACTGCTACAGTAGCTTTAAGTTTAACGATACTTTTTCCATTTTTGCTCCTGGTTTATTCATCTCCAGTGAGCGTTAAGCGTTTCACACTTTGTGGGGTTTGCTTTCATTCAAACGTTGCGCATTTGCCATCTGATGAGGATTTTCTTCAATTTTTGCAAAAATATCTCTTTATTGTCACGTTTTATTGACGTCACGCTCCGTAAAGTGGAACGTCTATTTCGCTGTCACCTACCAAAGTTGAAAGGTTAAGAGCTTTTAAATAAAAAATAAACAAATAAAATACAACGTAATTTAATAAATTCAAGCGAAGTCGTCGGTAAAATTACAAAATTTCTTTGCTTGTGCCAGGTTATTTGTCCGTTCATAAATTGCATAGAGTCCATTTAGTAGTTGCGCACTGCAGTCAAATATAGAAACTAATGTCCACAACGCGAGGTTTCGGTTTCGATTCTTTGCGTCCGAACAATCTAATGCAAATAAACCTTGTTACTGGGACATTAATCAGTTTTCTGACCCTTGGTCTATTTTTCAAAATTGGCAGCCTTCATTAGTTATTTTACCCATTTTTTAGGCATGTTGGCGAACCGAGGAAATTTCTTGTTTATTCAATCACAGAAACATCTTGTACGGTAATTATTTTTTGTTTTTAAACAGCGTTATAGAATTTTTTGCGTTTAGGTGAACTAAAATAGCTGTCGAAGTACATCGGAAAAAGTTTTAAATTTGTCGGTTTATATGCACTGGCATTGCGGGGACTCACTCTCGTTACGCCTCGATGTTATCGTATCAGAGCGCAGGAAACAGCGGCAATTCAAGCAACACAAATAGCAACAACTCAACGCATCAACTCACTGTCCTACGTTGTCACGACCATTCCAGAGACTATGCACCATATTCTCATCACTATCCTGTTTCAAATTCTTATTATTCCGGGGAAAAAACGGAGATAACGTCTCCAATCGCAAGTTCGTACAGGGGTTATCGAAAGTCAAGTGCTGATTCACCAGGGCTTTGCACGTATCCAATGATCAGTAATACAAATGAAGAGAAATATTGCGTTGATCCAGAACTAAACCAAAAACATGATAAGGTTTTCTCATCATCCATGGAACTAACTGCTGGACAATATCATTCGCCTCCTCCTTATGACCCGGTTGTTGCCTCGAATGCAGCTGCAGAGTTTGCCAAATTTGAGTCAACAGTCCATGAACTAACCAGCAACAAAATCGAAATCGTTGCTTCATCAAATGAAGCCACGTCCCCGTTGTTGACGTCATCATCACGTCAGCAATCGGTCCAGAAAAGCGAGAAAATTGAAAGCGTGGAAGCGAAGTTGGAGATGAAATCGCTTTGGGATGAGTTCAATGAGCTGGGAACTGAGATGATCGTCACTAAAGCAGGAAGGTGATTGAGATGGGATCATGCTTAAAAACAAAATATACTGGCCTTGATACTTGAAAATGCTGTAAATTTGTTGATTGAAAGCGCTGGGTATTGCGAGAATATTACGAAAGTAAAAGAGCTCCATTTCATTTATTTTAAGTACCGATACCTTTTTTGGGCATAGTCTATATCGTTGACGAATAAAATGAAGTAGCTGCTATTTTTTATACTGCATGGTAAAAGGTCTAAGAGTTTTCACTTTGTTCGGCTCTGTTTTGTTTTTGTGTATATTGTTGATTTTGGTGATATTTTTTTTTTCACGAAAAGCAAATCGTGTTTTTAACCGGCTAAAAAGTTTGTGAAAGTCAAAAATTTGAACTAATCGGTCAAATAAAATGAACTAGTCAATAATTTAGTCAAACGAAAAAATGCTTCAAATCAAAACAAAAATTAATCAAGCTTTTAACCGCTCTTATTGTGACGTCATTTAGTGTTCTATATTAAACAAACATTTTTACAGAAAAGCAAAGAAAACTGTACGCTTTTCAATCACTCGCTGAATATCAGCAAAGCCACCTTATTAATGACGCACTAATGACGTAGTATTGACTGATTGATGACGTAGCAGAACCTACACAAATTTGTGGCATTTAAAAAATTAACACAAATTTTTTAAATGCTTTTATTGAGGATTTATTGCTTTTTTTAATATTGATACAAATAAGATCATAGCGACCTATATTTGTTTTAACATATGCAGCCTGAAAGAAACAGCAAAATACCCGTAAAACCTCTATTTGAACGCCACGTTGAATAGGACGGCACTATAGGGTAAGGGTTAAAAACTCGTAAGTTTTACGATATATCCAGGTAGCTAAACCCATCTGCGCAAAAAAAGCACATAGAAATTTAAACTGATAATGCGCAAACTGTTCTTGTATTGAAATAATCAAAATTAAAATGATTGCTTGACGACATCATTAGCTGTTGTCAGACCATTTGAAAGGGGGGTGGACTTTGATGTTTGGCAAGAGCAAGCTTTATTCCAAAAACTTGCCTGCGCTTTCTAAAAAACTTGCCTCGATGTGTAACATCGAGTTTGTCTGTGGTTAAAGTGACTGCCTTTTTTATACTCTGTCATTAATTTGAATGTGAGCGTACTTAAAATATATGATTTTATTGGTTTTGGAAAATTCAAATAATCGTAAAATGTCAACATCAGAAAATATACCAGCGTCGCTGAGCACATGTCAATCATTTTTTTGCTTATGTTAATTTGTGTGGGTTTTGTCCACCATTTTGTTTCGTAGAAATTAAAAAAAAATTAGAATAATTTATAATCTGTATAAATATGATTATGAATATTTGATACAAAATAGAAAAACTAAACGAGCCTGATTTAAAAACATTTTTAAGGATTTAGCAATCAGTTTATTTTTTTCGCTAAAACAAAATATTTACCGATGTAACGTTCAGAGGAACCGGTCGGTTGGCGAAGTGGTCAAAGAAACCGCTATCGGCGCGATAAGGCTTGGTTTCGATTCCCGTACCACTCAAATCGGGCACTGTCGCCACTGCTGCGACATTTCTCTGCAGCCCAAACATTACGCCGCGGAGATGGGCCCGCCACTCGCTACACTCTTCGGTGTAATACCGCGAGTTTAATGAAGATTTGATTTGAACTTTCAATGGTGTAAGCAAAGACGCAGTAAAACTGTAAAAAAAAAGTTAGGAGAAACGGTGATTGTGCGCTGTGCAGTCCTTTTCCACATTCAACATGCATTTTAAATGAAATGCTCATTCAAAGTCACGACTTTTAACGATAAATTTTTACGAACATACTTAAGTCTGAACCGGCCGTTAGCTCAGTTGCTTAGCGCACACGCTATCGGTGCGGGAGGTTTGGGGTTCAAATCCCGGGTCGGTCAAACCAGCCCAGTGTCGCCAACGGCTCGCCATCGCTGCGACGTTTCTTCGGAGCTATGTAGCCCATGTGCTAAGCCGCGGAGTTGGACGCCGCCACTCGTCACACGCTTCGGCGCAAAATCGCGAGTATAATGGAGAATTTGATTTTTCTTCAAAATAATTTTCAGTAGTGGAGTTGTGCTGACAGACATACTCATGGGTTTTAAAACTGGGAAAAATATTTTTTACTTGTGGTTCCAGATGTAGTTATGGCTTCGAACTTTTCTCCCAATTAAGTTCTTTCCCAAAAGCCCAAATAATTTAATTGCCAGTTAATGCTGCTTTTAAAGCACAATAATTCAATGATGATTTAATGTAAAATCATCAAGTTTCTTGTGGTATACCAGAATTAGTTATATTATCAGTTTTTATTGGACATACATGCAAGGCGCATGTCTTGTTGACAAATTGCTCTCCGTGTTTTGAAAATATGTTTCACTCCTGTGTGACCAATAAACATTTGAGCTGCTTGGGGCTTACAGTACTTATTTTTGAACGCAAATGCAATGGTTTCTAGCATCATCATTCCATGCAATGCATCAGAGGCGTCTTTATAAACTTGTTAGGGTCTATTCACACTAAGTGCGATTTTAATACAATGTGCTGTCGTACAAATTTTATTCAATTTTTCGCGTAAGCAGTTTACGTAAATATCTTCGGTACAATTAGAACCCAAACAATTTTGCTTTCTATATGTTGCTTTGCGAAGCAGCTTGCGATTGCTTTGTGGAATTCCGCGCAAATTGACGTAGCTCTACGTCTCACTTCTAACTGTTTTGTAGCCTATGTGACTTTACAAACAAAAAATCTTATCGTATTCTGTATAGACACACCTTAAACTTACTTTGATTCAGGCGGATGTTTCCTACATTTCAAGTGAAAGTTTTCGGTTTGGATCCGGATTGCGATTACATCTTGATGATGGATTTCATTCCGGTGGATGATAAACGATACAGATACGCGTTTCACACGTAAGTCGATAGCAAAGCATAATAACTGCAAATTTTCCTACAAATCTAATTGTAAGGACGAGCCAAGACAATGTCTGTCCAAAATATTTCGATAGTGCTTGGATATCTAAGCGTTTCGTCGCACAGTTGGTATACTGGGTTTGGTACTAGTAAGCCATTCCAACGTCTTCACTTTACTGTAAATACACAAACATTCTTCTAGCTTTACGTTTAAGTGTTGTATATCGCATGCAGTGAAAGCATGAAATGATTGAAAACTGCGACCTCGCACTTTCGAACCACAAATATTTGCAATAAAGAAAAGTCATAGAATATTGTGACATTTCACGAGAAACAAAGATTCAATTTTTTGTAGGAGCAACGTGTGGAAGTGCCATATTAATTACTGTAAGTTATTTATCTAGACCAATTTAGTAGGTTTGTATGTTAGCAAAACCAGTTTAGTTTCTGCAGTGCCTTTAAAATCACCAATCATCAAGACAGAAATTGTTTTCATGCTGGCCTAAATAATCATACACAATCTTGGTAACTGCATTAGTTTGTCATATTTGTTTTTTGTGGGTAATTGTTTGTACTCTCTAAGTAGAACTGTTTGGCTTTTTGTCAACTTTCTTTTGTTTCATGCTCTGTAAAAATCAAGCGAGTATCAAGTCATTGAAATACAACGCTGACACCTAAGCATTCAATATTCATGTCTCTGCATTGACATTCTCTTGGACTAATTTTCTGTGAATTTCATTTTAGGTCCAGTTGGTCAGTGGCTGGTAAGGCGGACGCCGCAATGCCACCTCGTATTCATGTGCATCCGGACTCTCCTTCAAAAGGTGTTCACTGGATGAAACAAATCGTTTCTTTCGACAAGTTAAAACTCACCAACAACCTTCTCGACGATAACGGACACGTAAGACAGCTATTTGCAGTTGCTAATGCTCTTTCAAATCCGAAATATGAGATCTCATTTTAGTTTTATTGGTAGAAGTACCAGAATGCATTTGCTGTTTTAGCTGAACAGCAGTAGCTTAAATCATTGGTTGTAATGGACCATATCAGTAAACGTTTTTTGGGATGAATACGATGAAGATTCAAGAGCACGCAGTGTAAGAAAGCACTGACAACAAAAAACACATACAGCACTTTTAATTTGTCAACGTCTCAAATCTACTAAGTTACAGGCATTTCTAAATTTGAGCTACTTCGCAACTAAATGATTGACGCTTGTTAAAAATCTCAGCCATTTACAGTTATGTGTTTTACAACAATCTAAATGTTCTGCCTAAAGTTTGACCTACTTGCATCAGCATTACGTGACAATCAAAAATAAGTGGAGAGAAATGTCTTAGAATGCAGTTCTACGATGCAAGCAATCATTTTCTGAGCAAAACGTTGGCAAACAGCTGTTTACAAGGCTGGGTATTGCAATCATGCACAGTCTACCGTGTTCTTTATCATGTTGATTGACGGTGCAGAAATGAAAGACCCTACTACAGCTACACTCAATTTTTACATTGTGTGCAATAAATTAGGTTATCACAACTTTTAACTTTAGTAAGAGATTATAAATCAATATATCAGATGTTATCGTTTTTTTTTTGTTCCATCCGATGTTAAAGAAAAAATGCAAGTGAACTGCTGGCATGCATTTAATTACTGTAAAACACTTTATAGACTGTATTGGATACGCTGTACCGTAGTTCTTCGTTTCGTGACACGTTTTTATTTTTCAAATGTGTCACTGGGTTTAATTTGGGAATAAATTTTCAGATCATATTGAATTCGATGCATCGATTTCAGCCTCGTTTTCATGTGGTTCTGGTGGATAATGGAACAGACAGTGTAAAAAGAGCTGAAGAAAATTACAAGACGTTTGTATTCAAAGAAACCAAGTTTACAGCAGTAACAGCTTATCAGAACCACAGAGTGAGTTTTGCGATATGCTTTAGAAGCACAAAAGCATGCTTATTGCTTAGCTTAAAGCCCTCTGCGGTGCTGCAAAACTATTAAAGCACCAACAACGATTAAATTCGCGTTACCGAAAGCTGATTTTACATTTTCCACGATACACTAATTTTGCGTCCGTAATATCACTTTCGCACACTATCAGTATACTTGCAATATCAATAGACCTAAATTCAAATAACGTATTCTGGTGTAACTGTCAAGAGACAAGGATGCTTGCAAATCATTAACTGCAGCTGTTCTTCTTTGCTTTTCGTGGTGTTCAGAGGACACAGCAGCCGTTTCTTGATCGTTGACGTGGTTTATGAGGTTCGAGCTTATTTTTTCGTCATAAGTTTATATTTCAATGCGTATTAATTTAATTTATTTTACTTTACATGATTTTAATATTTTGTGAAAAATGTTTAAAATTGTTACACGTATTTTGAATTTATTTTTTCGTAGTCAGGTGTTTTATAAATCTTGGCACATAACCACTTATGGGGTGAGATTTGACCCTGTTCTCCATGACTGGCAACCCTCTGGAGAAAGTGGGTAAATAGCGGTGCAAGTTATCGATAAGAATGAAGGAGATAACACGCAAAATAAACAAAGCTTAAAAAGTGTGAAAATGAATATGTGAATGCATTTGAAGACCTCTCAAGTGTATTGCTTCTGTTCTCGCTTCGTAGATAATGACTCATTCTCAAACGAAACAAGTCTTCCATCTTCTTTCTCTACAGGTGGGGCAAGTTAAGTGACATTCAATCCATAATCGTCGTAAAAAGACCTTCTAATATGCCAAAACAAACAATACTTTAAATTCGTTTGCAGCTTCGTTTAGTTTGGCCATCAAATTTTTGAAGTGGTCGTTTTCTACTTCAGAAAAGAAGTATGTAGTCAGGAGCGGATCCAAAAAGTTTTGGTGGATGTAATTTTGAATTAGGTTGAAATGTTAACTAAATATAATGACGTTAAGACGTTTAGACCAGGAAACGGGCGTAAATGGGCCCTTTAAAAATATTTCATGTCAGGGGCGTATTCAGTATTTTTGTGAGGGAGGGGGCACCAAGTTTCGTCATTTTTGCAAGCGTAGTTTTTTCCGGCAAAATTGATTTTAAGTAACAAAAACGACTCTAGGAGCATGCTTCCCCGGAAAAATTTTGAAAGTTTGCTCACTCTAATGGCCATTTTCGTGCTTTTTGAACAATTTCAGGCAAAGTTTGTTCTTATTTTTGGCCCCTATTTTTGAGTGCTTTACCAAATATCATGCATTTTGTTTGCACAGTTTCGATTATGTGTGCTTGAGGCAACTACAGCATATTGTTTTGAAGAGGTTCGAAATTATGGAAAAAACTTCATTTATCCAAAGCATTGTTGAAAATGGCCGGTGGGGGATGCATCCCCCACCTGGATCGGCCCTTGGATGTAGTTTCAATCTTGATCAGGTCAAGTGTGGGGTAGTTGCTGCCTGCGAATCTTTTTTTTCTTTGGATGTACATGTTCCAGTCGTTCATATGTGACTTCGGTAGATGCAAACTCCAAGTTCTATTATAAAAAATACATAAAATACCGCAAGCCAACGACCTCACATTTCTAACTTGATTCTGCTTATGAACAACAAGCAACCATTTATAAAATTGATAAATGAATATTCAATGTTCATGTTGATATAATTTACTTTTTTTTTCTTTTGTGAATTTTTCACCACCATAAAACTCATTTTTGCATTCACAAAAAACTCTTGAAGCCAGCAGCGGCTTGAGACAAGAACTATTTATAATAATAATAACGAGATTTTTTATGGCGCAGTATCACTTTAAAATGCCTCACGGCGCTTTACAAATTTTTCCTTACTGCGCACAAGCAGTGTATGGCCACACAATCAATATCAGCAATCACTCTGATGCTGCTTGATGCACCTCAACGTAAGCATGCAAAAATCAGCCAACAGAACAGTCAGCACATCATGCGCCACCCACTGCATCTACGTGAGAAGTGAACACATGAAGAACGCTTACACACATATCAAGTAAAATGCATAAAACACTGAAACAGAAAAATTTGTTCAAATTGACAACTAGTGTCCAAATTCCTGAACGAAAAAATGAGTCTTCAAAAGATGCTTAAAACTATTAACATAGTCACAATTTTGATTTTCAAGAGGAAGGCTGTTCCATAGCTCCGCTGCGTTTTTGCTGAAGTACCGGGGTCGATAAGTTGCAGTTTTGGCCGTTTGCACACTAAGTGACAATCTAGAAGAGGAGCGTAGTGGTCTTGGTGGTTCATAAATGTTCACTAATTCGATCAAATATTGCGGTGCCGGTCCGTTCAAACATTTATAAACTAAAACAAGGAGTTTGAATTTGATTCGGGATTCAATAAGCGGCCAATGTAATTAAGACTTTAAGACTGGCGGAATGTGTTAGTGTTGTTTTGTTTTTGTAACCAATCTTGCAGCAAAATTTTGAAATCTTTGCAGTCGTTTAATTAGCTTTGCAGGCAACCCATCTAGTATAGCATTGCCATAGTCCAATTTGGAAGTTACCAAAGAGTTCACCAATAATTCGGTCGTATTCATATCTAAGTACCGGGATATAAAACTGATGTTTCTTTAATGAAAATAGCCAGACTTTAAAATCGAATAAACCTGCTTTTATGCTGATGTTTATTGAAAAATGTTTAGATTTTGGCAATATTCTGCAGAGAAAACTTTTAAAAATTGTAGCACCTGAAACTAATTTTTTATGGAACTATAAAAACTGTACTTTTTACTTTGACGCTTGGAAGTTTTTAAAAAAGTTTCTTCTTTTTCCAAAGTGAAAAACTGAGTCTCTACTTACAGCGACTGCAAAAAAGTGCAATCACATTTGGACCTTTTCGTTTTTGCGTTGAAGCGGCCCCGTTTTTTTTTTTTTTACTTTACAATGCAATTTTTCAGAATTTCTTTTATTGCGCTTCTTGCTTGTTGAGTTTCATAGTTCCTTGTTGCACATTCACATTACAGCTTGTCGACAATGAGACTCGAGAGGGAATTAATTCAAATTTTCAAATGATTTTTCCTCTAAAGTTTATCAAAACGACAGGTTTATTTTTTACGTTAACAGAAGCATCAACTAATAGAATAGCAACTTTGGAATAGCAAAAGTCTCGTCAGCCTTGCTACGCACAGCCAACCCAGGCTAGACTCAATCCAGACTGTAAACACTCTTTTTTACTTTGCTCAATCGAACATCTCGATTTCATTTTTTTCCTAGATTGTTCCTAAAGAAATGAAGTCGAGATGTTATTTTATTTAGTTGCATGTTTATCCTCTTATCACGAGAAAGCGACGAAGCGCTGTACGAGCTTGCTTAAAAGTTGCCAGCCATCTGTCTTCCACACCAAGATGGGGGAATCCCGTTAAGTGCCTTTCCCAACGGCATAACAAGTAAACTTGCCGGCTTGTTCTCCACACTGTCCCTTTAATGCTGAGCGTCAAGCAGGGAAGCTGTGAATACCAATGTTAAAATTATTGGTTTGACCCGACTCGAATTTAAACCCGAGTCTACAGCTCAAGAGACGGACGCTCCATACCACTCGGCCATCTGAGCCGTAAACATCTCGATTGATCACTCGATTTTATGAACATCTCGATTTTATTTCTTTTCTGGGTTGTTCCCAAAGAAATGAAGTCGAAATGTTCAGTTGAGCAACGTTGAAAAAGAGTCTTTACTAACAGTCTCGAATGAGACCAGCCCGGATTGGTTGTGCGTAGCAAGGTTAACGAAGCTTTTGTTACAGTCGAAACATTAATTTGTCCCTTGCAACTTTGGAAAAGTTTGTAGTTGAGTTGAATCGCGCAGTTTTTGCTCGTCATCTTCCATAAAATCGTTAGAGCAATGTACAGTACAGTAGATTAGATTGGCTCATTTCCATGAAATTGGCTACTTATTATTCTTACATTGATAATACTGTACAAATATTATTTTTTCGGAATCGCAAAAGTAAATCGAAACAAGTGATCAGAAGTTATAATAATCGCTTGAGAAGAAAACAATTTCGTGAATGTCTCGCCGCTAGACTAACCCTATCTGTATTGTGCTGACGTTTTGACTAGATAAACAAAAATAAGCACGCGCCAGGTTATTACTTGTATTCATCAGCAACTTTCAAACACGAATGAAGGCAGTCTTTTGACATTTACTGAGTGAGCGTGGAAACACTGACAAGGATGGAATTTTGATAGAGACATTTGTTAACCCTCAGCAGGTGTCTGTCGGTTCAGGCCGTCACATTCACTATTTGTTGATTTTGCAAAACTTCAAAATAAAAGCTGATTTTTTCTCGACCAAAAATTACTTAAGCCCACTTAACTAAAGTAAAAAAGTGTGAGTTGATAGGAATATTTGTCAAGGTACACTTAAAAAGCCATCAAAAAAGCGAATTTCATTGTAATCTTGGTAATCTGATGCTGTTTTTTCACTTCTTTAATTAACACATCAACCTTCACAGGCCCAATCACATTAGATGTTTAACTAAGAACAACAAAAAAATAAACGAAAAAATCAAACAAAATTTTCTATATTATCAAAAAATCGGTGGCATACTAAGTTACATTTTTGTTGTTCACCTTGACACTTTAATCATCTGAAAAATTAATACAGTACAACTTGACACTTAAAAGTACGGTACGTGTTTTTGAATATTACTTAGGTGTATCGAATTAAGTTGTTCTTTTAGCGCTTATATTGCCGCGATTTCGCAGCGTCAAAAGCAAAACAAAGTAATGATACAAATACAAAAGCGCAAGAATATATACATAACTGCAGACAGTGAACACTGTTTTGACCTTTCAGGTCTCATCAGTGCAGTTGGTGTAGCCTACATTCATGCTTTGAGTAAATGTCGAAGTGATAATAGTTAGACTAATTTCTGAGACAGTTTTTCGATTTTATCTGCTTTAGGTTATGATTATATTCATGAGGCAGAACGTCACGCTCCGTAGCTCTGGATACCAGTTTTGAAGTTTTGGCTATACGCTGTGTCAACTTCTAACTATACCCAAGCTAGGATGTTGAATATACTTGCAATTGATCTGAACGTTTTTCACTTTGAAAAACAATCCTCTGCTGGCAACTTCGCAAGGTGAAATCTTTGAATTTGCCTCTACACCGGAAACTGAAATGATACATCGGTTAGCTTTGTAGTAGAACAATTAAAGGTAACATTACACCGAAGATTTCAAAGATAATTTGAAAGCAAAATTGCATACCACAAAAATGCAAGTGGATGGCCCGTTTATATTTTGTAGGAAATTTCCTTTACAAAATGTGTAGGCTACGTACTGTCCGGTTGCGGTGAGCCTAGTTGTTAAGCACTCGCTATCGGTGCGGGAAGTCGTGGGTTCGATTCCCGGGCCAGCCAAATCAAACACAGTGTCGCCAGCGGCTCGTCACCGCTGCGATTTTTCTCCGGAGCTGTGTTACCCAGGCGCTAAGCCGCGGAAATGGACCACGTCACTCGCTACACGCTTCGGCGTAAGAGTTCGCGTAAAATGAAGATTTGTTTTTTTTAGTGTTTACGTCCATTAAGCAATCTGCTTTACACATTTGCAAGCAGGTCTTCCCGCTACACCATGCTTGGTATGGCAAAAACACTTCTTAGTCGTTCAGAATGCGGGCTTAATTTGCTTGATGAAATGAAATGTTGTGTGGTTTTATGGCGCTTTATAACTACTAAGGTCCTTTAGCGCCAGGACTAAATTTTGTTAAGAACTCACTGACGTATTTTTATTCTCCGTTTATTTCATCCTCCGCGCTACACTTAATCGCTGAGCGTTTAGCAAGTGTAACAGCAGATACCAGTTTTAAAGTCTTTGGTTTGACCCGACTGCGAATAGAACCCAGTCTACCAGCTTCCAAGGCAAACGCTCTTAACCTTGGAAAAATGATCGCCAACAATGACTTGATTCGAACGTTAATTCTGTATGTTCCTTGGCAAAGGTCCGTAGCGCTTGTTTATCACATGGAGCAACTGTAGTTTTCTTTTGCGGCTGCTCCAATGGGCGCCACAACATTACATTAGCTTGAAGCGCGAAGTAGGTTCGTTGTGTGTTCGTTATGAGCGTTATAAGCCGCACCCCCGTGAGTTTTCTTCGTCGCATTCAAAACTTCAAACTTTTAGCGCCGATTACGATTAAAAAATTGTTTTTTCGCAGAAATTTTCGTTATGATGCAAATAATTAATTAATCCAAGGACTTGTTGGTTTGTGAATACTGTATATGTGAGGTGTAAGATATGTGATGCGCCAGAGACTGTCCCTAACCTTTAACTTACTATTAGGTTTGTTCAATTCGCAAATCATTCGGTGCAAGGTAAAAATTCAAAGGCGTATCTTTAAAATTTTAACAATTTTGTAAATTTATCTAGTTACTGTTTTGTCTTGCCTGGAATTTTATTTTGATACAATATGAAAATGGTAACTGACACAGCATAGTTTTTATATAGAAAATAATTAGAAATTGCTTTAACACGAAACTGTTGAAACTTTGCTAAACAAGACTAATCATAAAATTTTAAAACAAAGATTGAAGTCTGTTGTGTTTTTTTATTGCGTTTTGTATAATATTTTACTAAAATTAAAAAATACCAAAAAAGTGAACGTTTAAATTTTGTTCTTTCTTTACAAAATTTTTATTTTAATTATTCTTAATATCATCGTCATTATTTGCATTGGATTTGCATGAAATAAATTATATAAGTTTTTTGCTGCAGAGCGGTCATACATGCTTTAGTTTATTTGAAAACTTCGTTCTTCCGTTAAGTCATTACAAATAAGTACCTCAACAAAAATTTGAACAGGGTTTATCATTGGCATTTCGTTGCTCATGGCGACCAACATTATAAACTAGTCAATAATAAGCCTGACTAAATTTTGGTTGCGGTATTTGTTTGTAATGTTTTACTGGAAGTACATAGTTGTCAAGCAAATTATTTATGCCCAGTGATCATGGTAACTTTAGACCTATTTACCTTAGCTACTTTTAGTAATGCGTGATGCTTTGATCTACAGCAGTGGTCGGCTACCCCGGGCCGCGGCCCGGTGCCGGTCCATGTGTAGTTTGTTACCGGTCCGTCTGCGTTTTCATATTGAGTGCTTTATATTTGAAACAGTTTTATAACGTTAGACGAAATTTTTAGACATTTTAAAAAAATACTTTATAGCATAATTATGGTGACCCAGTTATGCAAATTTACTCAAAATCATAAAATTAATAAGTGACAAAGGCAAATCTTTTAATTTAAAAGCGAACATTGATTATACTGTCATTTCATCGTAAATCTTGAATAAATCAAATAGCGCTAGGCTAAATAAGGTAACTAAGAGAGAAAATAACGTTAGGAATCAGGTTTGAGAAGCTACAATAAAAAATTAAAGCAAAGCTGCCGCAAGATTTAAAAAGATTAATGCTTTAGCCCGAGTAAAACCAGAACGAGGTTATCAGTTCGGAACAAATCCGAGTTGTTTTGTTGCTAAAACATTTGTAGTCTTTCGAAGGCCGGTATATGGGGCGCCGTTGTGAAAAAAAACGATTTAGCAAATTTTGTACGAATTTTCAGCAACATTTACACAGTTTCACGGCTATAAGTGAAGTAAACTGTAGCTAAAACGCTTCGAAAATACAATTACAGCCAAAGTGTAACGACATTTAATAAATAGCAGCGATGTTTATTAAATAGCTGCGATATTTAATAAATAACGCGACCTTCATCAAATAGCGGCGGTATTTAATACATAGCAGCAACATTTACCTATCCCACATCTTTCCTTACACCTCCCTCACACATCCCCAACATCTTTTTCCTCACTTCCCCCACACCCCAACACACTTCCCCCACACTTTCCCACTTCTTCCATATTCCCCCCATACTTGACCCAACTTCTCAAACTACCGAAAATTCTCCAATTCCCCCACCTTCCATATTCCTCTACACACTACCAAATTCTCTACACTCCCCCATACTGCCCCCTTCCACATACTTACTATATCATTTACCTCATATCAAAATTTCTCTATTTTTTCATTTATTGCCAACTATAATTAGTCTAGCAATCAAGTACACTAAAAACTCCTTGTAAATTTCATAAAAAAAATTTGATAACAAAAACAAAAATGGCAACATAACATCTAAACTTTTCAAAAAGTTTAGCGTTTTTGTGGACTACGTAACAATGCTTTCTTGTTGAGTGGGTCCATTGAAAGAATTATATGTACACTGTGGTTGTACTCTAGTCTAGAGATCACCGCGACTTGATGTCACGAAAAATAAAGAAATGGAAACACTGTTGATCTTATTAGCATATTACGGCAGCACTTTAATTTTTCTCAGCGATTTAGCTCAACGTCGCAGCTATTTATTAAACGTCGCTGCTATTTATGAAATGTCGCTGCTATTTATTAAATGTCACTGCTATTTATTAAATGTTGCTGCTATTCATTAAATATCGCCGCTATTTAATAAACGTCGCGTTATTTATTAAATATCGCCTCTATTTTATAAATATTGCTACTAAACATCGTTACACTTTGGCTGTAATTGTATTTTCGAAGCGTTTTAACTGCAGTTCACTTCACTTCTAAATAGCCGTGAAACTGTATAAATGTTGCTGAAAATTCGTGCAAAATTTGCTATATCGTTTTTTTCACAACGGCGCCCCATTCCCGTGCCCGAAAAAATTCATTTTCAATCCGGTCTGTGCGAAAGAGGTTACGACCACTGATCTACAGTACATAAAAAATTCAAGCTGCCATTTTGTTTGAGTATAATTTTCTGCATCAGTATGCAACAGTGCTGTATATACTGTACAGTAGGAGAAATGGTGATAGTTATAAATTATAAGCTGAATGTATATTGCAGCAAATACAAAAATTCAAACCATAAGTTGATTAATGTAGAATATTAATGCATGATTATGTGGCAGAAGCGTTCTTGTAGCTTTGTAGCAAAGTGTAGTGCATCAAACAAAAATTCAACGGATGCTTTTTTGGTGTAGGCGGTAAGAAATGCATCCTCACAAACTGCAATGTTATATATTCCAGATTACGCAATTGAAAATACAAAGCAATCCGTTTGCAAAAGGATTTCGAGATTGTGACCAAGAAGATTGGTAAGTCGTTTCCAAATACGTTGTTTATTCTTGAACTTCTTGATTTTGTTTTGCTACAGACTTTGGCAGTTCACTGCTTCGAGAAATCTTAGTGTGGCGGTAATTTTTTTCTATTGAAGTTTTCAAGTTTTTTTTAATTCACAACTTAAAAAGTAATAATGATTATTGTGGAAATTATTAATGTTGCCCATTTATGATATCTTTGCGCAAATCTATAACGTAATTAAATGTATACGCAATATACCGTAATTGGTAATATAGGCTATAATCTGGGTTAGGCGTACATAATTATGCAATTGATTAAATAGGCTGGAAAGGCTATAAACTTTCCAAGTGCGCACAGGAAAAATCAATATGGGACTAAAACACAATATCTATCTAAGACAAAGCTTGTATCGATTCCATTATTTTCGAAATGGTCAAGCAAAATCACCACGCCGCTATGTTTTTTTCACAAATTGCGATCAAATATGTCTGTACGACTTTGCATCTAGTTGTTTGTCAAACTTACTGCTAGTGCTGTAATTGGTATGAAAACAAAGCAAAATAGCCAAAATTGTTCAATAACTTTTTGTACAAAATTGATACTGATGTAGGTTTAATGAGTCGATTAACTACACTATGCGTAATATTCTTGAGATATGCAAAGTTTATCTTTCTGAAGAAACATTATTAAATCCAATTAAACATGTCTTCGCCACTATAGCCATTTAAACCAATTTTCAACATTTTTCGATTTCACATGAGTTCTCGCGAAATCGCGGATGTACTGTATCATAGGTTGGCATTTCACACTCACAGCACACCTTGCGCTAATACGTTTGAATATAGGAATTAAGGCTAATGAAAAAAGAGTGTTTCCAGTAATCCGGCAAGGATTGAATTTGAATTTTATCAGCTCACCGATCATTTTGTTTCTCAAAAAAGCGAGGGTGGTAGTAGTAAACGATCTGCTTAATATTCTATTCTAATTCAAAACACTCTGCTAATTTCCATCAGGCATTGCTTTGATTCAGCAGCCTTTCATGGGGAAGCAGGTAAAATAAAAAAAGAATTGAAAATCTACTCATTTTTTATAAAAATTGTACTCAACTTGATTCGTAATTCAAAATTGATGGCCGCCTATTCTATTTGCAAACCAACTTGGAAAATCCATCCTCACACGATAATTCTTCAATGTTTAATGAATATATGCT
Source organism: Trididemnum miniatum (assembly GCA_964006365.1). Lineage (NCBI taxonomy): Eukaryota > Metazoa > Chordata > Ascidiacea > Aplousobranchia > Didemnidae > Trididemnum > Trididemnum miniatum. The sequence continues at coordinate 37,238,173 of OZ023231.1, read as the reverse complement.
TGATCTAAGTCAGATAATATCTGCTTAGTTCAAATTCTTTAAAATTTGCTTAGAGCAATCAAACATTCAGAAAACATTGAAGAACCATCATGTGAGGATGGGTTTTCCAAGTTGGTTTGCATATAGATTCAGCAGCCATCGATTCAGAATTACGAGTCAAGTTCAATTTTATGTTTATAAAAATCAGCAAAGTTTTGATTTCTTCATTTATTTTGCCTGCTTTTTCGTGAATGGCTGCAAAATTACAACAGTAGGCCTGCCTTATGCAAATTAGCGGAGTGTTTAAATAAGAAGAGTAGATAGATCGTTGACAAGCAGATCTTAAAGGATTGGGATTAAACAGATATTAACAAACTTGTTACAAATTTGTTGCTATAAGAAAACACTCCAAAAAATTGACGTACAAATACACTAACGCAGTGCGGTACGCAATAACACTCTTGCTGTACGTTTTGCTCTTCAATGGAATGGAATATTTTCTGATAATGTTGTTTTCCACGACCAACGCTAACCTTTACTTTTCGTAATAAAAAAATAGCACTTCTTTTAAACCGTGTAGTATAATTATTTTTTATGTAAAGGTTATTTCAGATAGAAACATTTATTAGATGAAACCAAGCCAGAAATTACACTCTACAGTAGTCTTCAACTCAGAGGCAACTAACGCATCAAATCCGTAGCTTAAAACTATGGTTTGACTCCGAACAAGTGTTTCTGATCTTTTAAAAAAATGTAATAAAGTTTTCGTGAAATATTGAATGGGAGGTTAGCATAAATGTTTTCTAGTTTTTTGAAAACATGAACTTGTGATGAATCACAATGAATTTTATGTGAGGAGTCAAGAAACCTTGTTTGCAAATGAACAAAAGACTCAGCTGGAAATCTGTCACCAAGAATTAATCTTAAGTGTAAAAGAAGATAATAAATGCTCAATACGACCTGCTTCATTGGTTTGAGTTTGAAATGATATATTGTGAAAGCAAAAAGGTTTCGCCACAATTTACAAGCTCAAAATAAAAAAGATCAAATCTTCATTATACTCGCGGTTTTACGCCAAAGCGTGTAACAAGTGGCGGGGTCCATCTTCGCGGCTCAGTGCCTGGGCGTTTGAGCCACCGCGCACAGCTCTGAACAAAGTTGCAGAGGTGGCAAGTCCGATTTGATCAGCCCGGGAGTCAAACTCTGGACCTACCGGACCCTTAGCGGTGTCTTTAACGCCAGTCTGCCGGCATTGTTGACAAGCTCCATTTTTTGTTTTTACTAATCAAAATGTGTTTTCGTTTATTGAAAGTTGACAAATGCCAAAACGAATGAATAATTTTGAAAACAATTGTGGTAATTTTAAACGAATTGAAGGCCTGATACTTTTACCAACTCCTCTTCATCAAATTTGGCACATTCACTCTGACACGTAAATAGTGATTTATCGCCTTCGTTGTCATGTCTATCTAATTCAATTCGTAACGCCAACCACCTCAGAAAGTCATGGTTACATCGCTGGTAATATGAAAAATATGAAATTTTTCAGTTAGCCTGAAACTAGTTTTTCCTTTGTTGATATTTTAAAACAATAGAGAAGATCATTTGAAGTTTTGTAAATAGATTATTCTTGCAGTGCAAAGTGTAAAATCTGGGGAATCATACTAGTAGAAGCGTGTTAAATTATAAAATCTAAACGTGTAAGGAATCATTGTTACAAGGTTCCTAGTCAAACTGCGTTGTAGGATTTGTTTTTTAGTTGGATTTTTATTCTCCTATTGTGAAAAAGCAACCACCCAAGGCAATATTGCTGATGAGTTGAAATCCGTCGTTTTTCAATCGAAAATCGAAAAGTCCAGTTAAGCGCTTTTCCAAGGACACAAAAAAGAAAACTTGCCAGCTTGTCTTCTTTTTCACGGTCCCTGTTGCAGGTTTATGCTAAATGTCGTACAAAAAAGCTGTGCGTACCAATTTTTGAGCTTTTGATTTGACTCGACTATAGAAATCGAATAGCCTACCTAATTTCCCGCTCTAGAGTTAGCGGCTCAATCCGCTCGGCCACCTGAACAGATGAATGGTCTTCAACCTTTTTGGTAAAGCGGAATTCTTATAAAACATTATAAAGACTACCAAACTCGTGAGCTATATTTTCTTGTACAAAACGCATGATTTGATTGCTTAAATAAATTAAAATACTCATGCTCAGATTTATTTACAATGATACTGGCAAACTTAATAGATATTTGACTATACTTAAACAACATGCACATAATATTAATATAAATTCTAGGATTTGCATCAGAATCCTGGTTGAAAAGTTGCTCTGGAATAAATAGCAACCGTGTATTAAAACTAAAACATCTTCTGGAGCAACCCCTTGTTTTCATTGTCTTTGTTGTATGACCTTCTATTGACTCTTTGCCATATAAACATGACACAAATTATGATCTTCCACAAGACAACTGTTAGGTGTTGGCTCGTTCTGCAAACTTTTGACCTCTTTAATTGTCTCTTGGGATGGTTAATGCAATCAGCGTCTTGGTCACTAATGTGCTCAAGAAGATGAAAAATTAATTTAAGCTTCTTATAGTACTGTAATCCAACCAACAACCATCATTCTGTGTGCATGCTAATAGCAACAAGTAGGCCTATTTTTAAGTCCCTCTTAAGATCTAACAAACCAACAACCTGTAGTAGGCTAATATCGGTGGAGCTCCTATTAATTGTAGCTTTGGTGGCATAGATTTCTGATTTTTTGTTGTGTAAGAACTGGAGTAGGGAATCTTAATAGTGCACGGCAATGTTATGAAAATAAAATCTACAGCACGGCACTATACGATTGAAGTATTAATGCAGAGAATGTAGCCACATGGCTTATCGGTAATGAGCGCAAGTTACATATAATACGTGATGGGTTCGATTCTAGGCTGAAGCCGATCGCACTTGACATGATGTACAGTACATCGGGTGGCTCCTAAATCGAAAAGCGCAAACTCACTTCGTAATATCCCTAAACCATTGGTGCATTTCGTGTTCAGTTTGCGATAACCTGATTAATGAGGAAATAAATAAGAAGTCCGATGCCACAAAAAGAATACTTCAATCTTGGCGCTGTACAAACTTAGCCCATCAGTGAAGAAGCACAATGACGGTGTATTTCGAAAACGCTCTTGCATGATTCATCCAATCAAAGCTGGTACAAAGGATGCTTTGCTTTTTTGGCTATAGTGACGGTGACGTGCATCGGGTTTTCAAAAATGAAAAAGGTCAAAAGACTCCAGCGCAAAAATTTATTTTAAAGGTCAACTTCCATCAAGTCGTAGATAAACTTTCTGAGAATAAAAAGTTTTGAAATTATGAAGCTAAAGTTTTGGAGAGGGGAGCAGCTACATTTTTTAGGATGCAGATAAAAAGATTGAAGAAGGTAGGAGACTAAGTGTAGGTGGCATAATGGAGCAATAAAAACTCTTGTTGTCAAAGATACTGGAAAAATTAATCATAAAATGTTAAAATCGTGGAAGGCATAAACAAAAAATCAAGTTAGTCAGGGCCAGGGATATATGAACAGACCTATGTATATTTTTTTTACTTAGTCTGCATTATGTTTTATTGTTGATTGCAACATCTTGCTCACCACTGTTACTTTGCAGTGCCTTGGATGTCATTGGAAATTACCCAACTTCTGTTAAAAACTCGAAATCCAACCGCCCAAGTTCTCTCCATCTGATGGGAGTAGCAGCAAAACATCGAATATTACAACTCAATGAAGTTTCTGATAGAGGTAAGTTCGTCTGAAATAAAAAATTTTTTCAGCAACTGTACGATGTTGTGGATCAATTTGGTTGGAAATCGTTGTTTATAAAGCAAGGCTTTCTTTCGTACAAACTCCGCTATACTTGCTAGGCTTCGTTAGACTGGGCCACCATGAGCGTGTAGACTAAATGGCCCCTATGCAAATTTATCCACATCTTTTCGAGAAAGCCACAGTGTGGTTAGCTTAACCAGAAGTTGCCGAGGATGTAACTACCATTCGAAAATGGGGGAATCTCTTTTAAATATCTTTTCCAATGGCACGACAAGAAGCCAAAACATCGCTTAAGTGTTGTGTCTTGTTATACCGCACAAAATTGCAATAAAACAACTAGTTTAAGCATAGTGAGCTCGAAAAACAAGAATGAAGAATTTGACTTCAAAATTTGCCTACAACAAAACTTCTAATGGACAAAATTTTGTAAAAATATTAGTAAAATCCGCTGAGATTTTTTGCAGAGTGATTTTTGGCTTTTTTCTCGAAACGAAGTTTTTGAACTTCTTTTTTGCACGACAGAGAAGTTGTGTATCGTCTTCAGCTGTGTTTTAAGTCGGGTTGATTTGTTGATATTATTTTCAGATCCGGAAGTAAAATCTATTCTTGAATCTTCTGATCCTGAAATCCATTCCTCGCCGAATACCACATTTTCAACTCCGTCGTCTACTCCGGGTGCATCGCGGTTCGGAAAACCTTTGGATCGATTCCACCCTTTGAGCAAGCCCATTGATGTATCTCCCAGTCTTCCCAAAGTCTCCCCACTCGATCATCCAACTCATCCATTCCTTCCTCCATTATCCGCTCATCAGTTTCACTATCCGCACAGCACATCATCAATGACGTCAACTCTCGATGACGTCAGAACACAAACTTATAAATATTATCAGTCATCTTGTAGTGCTTATAGTAATTATATATCTCCGTCGCACACTCGCAGTGCTCCGTATCCTTTGGCTAAACCTTCTTACGGAGGTAATTCTGACTCCAATCCACAATTTTACGCAGATTATGCGGATACAATGCCGCGATACGCATTATTTGAAAGTAGATAACTGCTTATTCTGCTTATTGTTGTGATTGGATATTTGTCGACAGATTTTTAAGCAACTGATGGATGTTGAAAGCGGTTGTTCTTTTTTGGTCAGTCAATTGTAGATTCTATGATGAGATCGTTTTTGTCCAAGCGCGGAAGATTTGCACTGTTTCATGCATTTCCTTACGGTAAGGAAAGAGATAAGCATTGCAAACTCTAGTCATCCATCAATGTATGGAGCGTTTCAGCTTTCAGTAACTTGAACTCAAAGATTGCGAACGTATTCATTAAGAACGGTAGAGCTATCAGCGCCTTCTTACTCGCTGTCAGTCCCAACTTCCAACGCCTTCTTACTTGTTGTCAGCACGATTTCAAAATGATACCGATAACAGGTTATTGGTATCATTTTGATATCGTGCTTACCAGAACGACTTGGACCTTAGTGCTTTCATATTTACAGTTTTAACCGTTCCGAGTAGTCAGCCTTCCTGTATTATTGAACAAAATTAAAATTATGGTAATTATAGTACGTTGTCCATGTATCCGTTTCTCGTGGCATTGCTGAATTATGAACGAACGGTTCAGAAAAGTGATCATGTCTCTGGCATCAAATATCTATTGGACGTGTGGACAAGGTAGCTGTCTAGTACGTTTGCCTATTTATCCTTTTGATGTTTAAGAAGATATTTTTCTTATTCTTTTGGTACATTTATTTCAAGTTTTGGTACATTTTTGAGTTATGTAGTTGCTTTCTTAAAATATTTTAGTCAAAAAATAATAAAGGCTTGGGGTTGAATCTGCCAGTACTGCATGCTTGTTTGTTTGTTTGTTTTTTGGGTATTATAGCCATAAGACCTGGTTAAACGCATGAGCACAAATACTATGTGCTTGAAAAAACATCTCGATTGTGACGACCTTAGAAAGTTTTTGTATGTTACGGTTTTACACTGTTGAATATAATTATTTTTTGCACTACAGCACAGCAGCTTAAATCCAGCATTTATTTTTCTGGAAAGCGGCCGCAAATTCCCTGAGACAGCTCTTTGAAACTGAAATTCTCTGACTAAAAAGTGTTCACTGTTCATCTTTTCAATAAATATAACACGATTTCAGTTATTTACATGTTCCTAACCTCCAGCACCAAGTTATAGTAATGAATGGGGGCAGCAAATCCAAATCTATAAAAGTTTAGCAAAGTTTAAATTAAAGATTTCCATGATTACAATGCAAATCTTAGACGACACTACTATATACGTTACGCAATTACTAAATTAATTTGGTCCCTTAAGTAAACTAAAATATTAACATTTCAAAAAGAGGACAGAGCACTATGTCGTTTTTTAAGGTCAATCGGACATGAAAAGAGGTATTAAAGAATCCGAATGGTTCATGTTTCGGCCAGCTACGAGTCAGTCTATCAATTAAACTTTTGCTGCTGATTTCCACAACTTGTTCAGGGTTCACACGGCTGCGAACTCGAACTTGTTGAACCTGTTCTTTGTTGCCGAACTCGAAAAACAAAAATCCTAGAACTTAATCTCGAAAAAACTTGATTGAGTTTTGAATTTGCTAAGCCTAAAACTATCTAAACTTAACATAAATTCGGTAACAATTACTAAAATGAAGATCGAGCTCGTAAAATGAAAAATTTGAACTGGAACTCGATTAAAAATGCTGGGAGTTGGCAGCCTTGCTTGTTCGGATAAAGTTTGTGAAGCAAGTTGTGCAAAAACGTAGTAAGCTAGTGCAACCACAACGTCATGATCATGTAGCGCAGTCATGCTGCCTGTTGTGATTCCTAATTATTTTCGAGAAAACGGTAATTCTTCAACGATTGTGAAATAAAGATCTCGCTAGTCTTAATTTAGGACGTTGAAAAGACTGATTTCTGCTTTCTTCAGTTTTATCCTGCTGTCATGAAAATGCGACGGAGGCGTTATACATGGGACGAATCCAGACTATTATCGTGAATCATCCTATTCAAGGACGCAACAACGAGGCCAATATCAATATGTCATTGGTGAGTTTTTTATTGAAAATGAAAGAAGATATGAGAGTGGCGAGCGAGACATTTTCGAAAGAAAAACAGAGCAAGAAGTCTTACAAGAATTTCGCATGACAAAACATGAGATTTATAATCTCTGTGATGTCGTGCAAAAGGATAATTATGCAGCCGATGGAGAGCCGTTCTGTAGATCTAACACTGCTAAACAAGGTTTTAATTTGCTTAAAGACTCTAGCATCTGGAAGCTTTCAAAATTGCAGGAAGGACTTTGTGCATGTTACCCAACCAACTGTTAACCGTGTTTTATCAGCTTTTGTAAATTCCGTTTTTAAGTAAAGTGTCCTAGTACATATACATGCCTAGAAATCTCACGCAGAGTGAGTGATTTCCAGCAAATTTCAGGAATGCCGATGGTAGTTGGTGCCATTGATGGGTCGCACCTCCCAATGATCGCACCCTTCATTGACGAATATGCATACGTAAGCCGAAAGCAATACCATTCAATAAACATGCGAGCTATCTGCGATTCAAATCTCATTTTCCAGGATGTTGCAGGAAGATGGCCTGGGTCACATCATGATTCTTTACATTGCAATCCTCCACTGTCTATGACAGATTTGAAAACGACGAGTTTGGAGACTGTTGGCTTTTGGGCGACAGCGGATATCCGCCAAAGTAATGGTTAATTACTCCTTTAGGAAATCCCTCAACTGCTGAGGAAAGATTTAGGGTCGAATGCACCAACAGCGGATTAACTTTATCCTCGATTAGACTTAATCGCGGAAAAGTTAATCCGTGAATAAATTTTAAGGAAAAATGGAATGCACCAACATATATAATTCGGCGATTAAATTATCCTCAGATTAAGCAGATAATCCACTGATAATCGCAATTTTGCTGAGTCAAACTAGGCTCGTCGTCGTCGTGTGGTTGGGCATCCTCTTCCGACGGTTTACATGTTGACGGCGTTGATTTTAAGCCAGCGTCGGGTGTCATCATCCAGGACCAACAGACCTTGTATTCCTTTTGGTGCACGATGTAGGGGGCATGTAGAAATGATGTGGTCTGCAGTTTGCTCAGAGGCACCACACTCACAATTCGGTGAAGGAGCAACACCCCATTTGTACATGGACAAACTAGGCTAAACTGCTGGTTTTATGCTAATTTTTGGAGGCTGCTACTGGTAGCCTAGTTCGTGGTTGTTTAAACGCAATGAACACAATGGATTGGGAATAAATCAATGTTTCGACTATAACATAAGTCTCGTGAGACTTGCTACGCAAAGCCAATCCAGGCTAGACTCATTCCAGACTGTAAAGACTCTTTATTTGTATTGTTCATCCTAAAAATCTCAACTTCATTTCTTTTTTTTAGAAGGAGAATAGGTTTACCGGTGAGCGGCATGGAACAGTTTTATTTTACATTGTTGGTTTCATTTTTACATTTTCTCCACGCGAAAGTTTGCTGCAGCAAATGACAAAAACCACCTAAATTCAACGATTGACTGGATTTTTTACCTCTCCTCTTATCGCTTTGCCTTGTACTGTACTTGCGCTCGACAACATGAATCGAAAACAATACGCACGATTGTTACGAAATCAATGTAATTAACCAGCATGGTTGTCTGTGCATAAAAACGTGGGTTTAGCTAGTCAGCGTAGAGTCGCGTGTAATCGGCTAATCGCTCAGCCGGTAAAACAATCTACTGAAGAAAAAGTGCAACAGATGGAGGTACCTAATTTATTAGACTCAAATCAAATACTTTAGCAATATAGATAGCCCATCAACAACGCAGGACTAGGCTACTTTTTAGTTGGCTTTTGTACTCGAAGTGGCAACATTCCCTGCTAAGCTTTCCAGATTTTGGCACCGCAGTGACCGTTGTGGGTCAGTAAAACCGCTATTGTTCATTCCAGATTGTGTTCGTGCGAAATAGTGACTAAAGTCACAGCTTTAATGCACAGCCTAGCCTATTATCTAAATAGTACAAAGTTAATCCACTGTTTAATCCACCGAAACCCTAGAATTAAATTTTAGCCTATTTAATCCACTGTTTAATCCGCTGTTGAACTTAATCGCACTTGGTGCATACCAAATTCGAGTTAACCCTCTAATAATCCATGGATAAGTTTAATCCGACGATTATCCACGTTGGTGCATTCGGCCCTTAATATACATTGCAGAAAAACGAAATGTGTAATTGAGCGTTGCTTTGGTGTCCTAAAAATGAGATGGTGAATTCGTACAATAACGAAATTCCGAATACGAACACAAAGATTTTGTTTGCAAAGACTTAAAAATTTTTTAAAGTTATTTTTTGCGAAAATTTCAGACATTTTTCAAATAAGTTTTATTTACGAACAAAAACTTAAAGCAAATTTTACGAAGAAAAATATTTCAAATTTATGAACTTGTAAACCGATTTTAGAAAGCACAAATAAAATTTTTTCCTTCACCAAGATTTTTTAGGCTCTAAAAACATCCACGAACAACGAATATTCGTGTTCATACGAAGAGCATAGTATACCGACCCAGGATGGAATGGTTTGGTATACTTGTACAATTTTGTTCCTACTCCACACAAGTAAAAAATATATTTAAAGCGAGACTTCGTCGGTTTATTTTGCAAGCAAGACGTCATTTGCAAAGATTAGCAAAGAACACGTAGATTTGGACAAAAGCTACTTGATCTCAATCCGTAGGCTACACCAATGCCCGTCAACCGGGTGTACAGTATACTCAAGTGTAGGGGATAGTGGGGTAAGTTGATCCACAGGGTAAGTTGAGCCATGCCGTCTTGCTGCTTTCTTTTAGCGAATAAATTACCACCAGGTTGTGGCTAGGGAATGTTTTCCTTAGCTTTGTTCATTTGGACCTTTTCACGTGCAAGTCAAAAAAAACTTCAATATCTTCAAATTTTGCATTATGAAGTGAAATCTACGAAAGCGGGTTAGTTGTGTGTTATTTTTTCTTCAATGAAGTGTTAAATGAAATTAATGGCCGAAGTGGGTAGTGGATATACAAGGTGTTCATAAAGTCCTGATACAATTTGTCATATATTTAAATGACAAATTGTATCAGGACTTTATGAACACCCTGTATAACTTTGCAGCGTCAGAAACATTAGGCTCTTGATCGTTCGAACTAGTTTATGTAAAATGTACTTTAACATGACTTCCCTACATGGGGCAAGATGATCCACAGCATGTGGTGAAAGTTGAGTCATGACTCAACTTGCCCCATATGAAATTAGCTTGTTTAAATTTCATTACAAGAGAGTCAAAGTTAGAAGTGATCACGTCTCTGACACTAAAATTATATATTACAATCACTGAGCAACATTTTAGATTCTACTGCTACATTATATTTTTCAGGTATGCGGGAATATATGCGAAAAATGACAAGAGTAAGTACTCCAAGAGACATAATAAAGCGTGCTGCGCCAGAAGCTATTTCCGGAAGAGCTGTAAGGACTGTGGCTAAAAAATTCCAAATTGACCGAATGACATTAAAACGATTTATAGAAAAATTTAAAAGCGATGATACCATTACCGGGTATGAAGAAGTTGCCGCCAAAAAAGCAGTGTTTCCAACACACTTGGAACAGGACTTGGCGGAACATGTGCAAGCATTAGCGGATATGTTCCTTGGGCTTTCTATATCAAAATGTACTATTCTGGCTTATAATTATGCAGTAGCAAATCATTTACCAGTACCAGAAAGTTGGAAAGTGAATGGCAAGGCAGGAACTGACCGGTGGTTGGGGTTTAAAAGTAGAAACAAACTTTCCGCACGAAAACCTGAAGTTGCGTCCTTTGCAAGAGCAACTGTCTTCAATCGCCCTATGGTTAGTCGTTTCTATGACAACTTAGCTGAGGCCATGGACAGCAACATATTTGAAGCGATTGACATTTTTAACTGCGATGAAACCGGCTGCACCACCGTGCAAAAGCCCAAAGAAATCGTTACCGCCAAATGCAGAAAGCATGTAGGCGCAATCACCTCAGGCGAAAGGGGGGAACTCGTCACTATGGGGGACACTGTAAATGCGGAAGGCAATGCACTTCCTCCTTTATTCATCTTCACGAGAGCAAAGTATCACAATCATTTTATAAGGGGTTCGCCTCCAGGATCCATTGGGCAAACTACACGGTCCGGATGGATAAACGAAGATGTCGTTGTAAAATATTTGCAGCACATCATTCGGCATACAAGGTGTTCACTTGAGCGCAAGATTCTTTTGATATTAGACAACCATGAATTACATACCTCTCTTCAGGCTATTGATTTAGCCAAATCAAATGGAATTGTAATGGTGACTATTCCCCCCCACGCCTCGCACCAACTTCAGCCTCTAGACCGCACTGTATACGGACCTTTCAAGGCTGCATACAATCGTGCTGCTGACGAATGGCTTCGCTCACATCCTGGTCAGACAATTACAATTTATGATATTCCCTCAATTGCTAATGAAGCTCATGTAAGTGCGATGACTCCGCGTAATATTGTGTCTGGCTTTGCTAGTACTGGAATCTATCCATTTAATGGAAACCTTTTTACGGACACCGAATTTGCTCCTTCTGCTGTAACTGACCGAGATTTTGTGAATCAAGCAGAGCAACATCCATCTTGTTCATATTCGGCAGAATCGTCGCTTGCAGTAATTCTTGAACAAGAAGAGACCTCACAGGAATAAGAAATTGCGGCAGAAGACAGCATCTCCATCTCCGCGGTCGCTCAAGGGAGAAGTGCCGAGTATATTTCTCCTTTAGCCATTCACCCTTTCCCCAGAGTCAGGCAAGCAAGTAAAGCTCCCACAAGAAGGCGTAAAAAAGGATTCAGCAAAATATTAACTAACACACCAGTTAGGAACCAAGTTACGCAGAGCGCTCAAGAAAAGAAAAAAAGGAAGAAGAATCCTCGGAAGAAACAGCCACAGGCAAACAAAAAATACTTTTTGCGCAAGGACGTCACGACAAAACCAGTTCCGAATTTGAACGTGAGGTTCATCTTGACCATAACTCTGATGATTGCTTTGAAGATGAAGATTGCATTGAAAGCGAGTTTGCTATCGTCAAAGTTAGCGGTAAAGGGCGGGTGAACACTTCATTGCTCGCATTAATGCGATTGGTGATGAAGATGAAAGTTACTAGGGTGTGTTCTTGAAAAAATTCCAAGCAAGACTGGTAAGGACAACCCGATTTTTGTGGTGGATGAAGAAGATAAAGCTTCATTTCCCAAAAGCGACGTGATATTGCAACTTCTCGCACCCAAATTTATCGGTGGATCTGCAAGAAGAAATGGTCATCTCTGTTTCAACATTAACCTCCCTGAACTTTAACAAGACTGCTTGAACTTGAACTTTTGAATACAAACGCAGACATTTTCTTGTATATCTACGCTTTTATGATGTGATGATCTAGCTGGCGTATTCGCTCAACTGCTCACGTTGGGTAAAGTGACGTACTGATGTTACAGCTTGTAATTTTAATGCTCATTAGAACTTACTTTCGTTAGAATGAGTAGTTTTGACCGTCATTTACATTTCCTGCAGTAAATTTTTTTGGCATATGAAAAGTAGATCAACTTACCCCACGGCATAGATCAACTTACCCCATGGCTGGGGTAAGTTGATCTTTTCCCTACCATATTTTTAGACGCTTGTTATTTCGTAGTGGTTAGACTAAGCAGTTACGGCAAACCATTTTCGAAAGAGGTATATCAGTACTTGCAAAACAAATTTCAAACCAAAGTTGTAGCGCTAACGTCAGTTACTTTATAGCATTAAATATGAAAAATGGCTCAACTTACTTCACTCTCCCCTATACCAAGCAGAGCTAGGCATTCCGCAAACAGTTTCGCAAAATAAATTGTAATATTTTCTGCATGTTTTTTGAAGCGTGGTGGGCAGAGCCATATCAAGGCATCTCCGCAGATCGGTAACCTCGGTCGGGGGGAGGGGGGCATTTGTAGGGGACCTACAATATTGTTGTATAAGACTTACAATTAGAGGCTAAAAATTTCAAAGAAAATGTTGTCAAAAATTTGCTGAAAAAACACTATAATTGCAATTACATGATGTAAACTGCAACCAAATTTTCAAAAATGTTTCGGGGGAGCATGCCCCCGGACCTTCCTGGAGTCATCATTGATCTGTATTCTGCTTCAAATTTGCTTTGATTTTGCCACACATCGAAAGAAACTGCGTGAATGAAAGTTTGGGGGCGTCCACCCTAACCCTGAGGAAATTTCTGGAAACGTCCCTTGAAATAATGCAGCTAATGAGAAAAGTAAGTAACCGAGTCGAAAAAGCGCCAAACTGCCTCAATCTGGAGCTTTTTTATGGGGAGGGGTAGCAGTTTTCTCACGGCGCTTGTGGTGGGGCGTGGACAAAAATAACTAACGCCAAAGAGGGCGTGACTAAAAAAGTTTTAAGAACTGTTGGTATAAAACAATAGATTTTTTGCATTATACAGGGACCCCTAGTTCGAATTTTACCAAGGCACCCCTGGTGGGATGAGAGCTGCTCCTCTGCGCCGCTCTTACAAAAAACTCCTGCTGTCTGACCTTACTCCGAACAAAGAACAAGTTAGGACTTAGGAAATAAGCCATAGTTAGCGAGTTTGATTGCGCTTTAGTTTATAATGAAACTTCCAGTTGTGGTTTATCATTAAAAAATACTGTTTGTGGAATTTGCGTTTGCGCTTTTCCGCTTCAAAACTTCAATTGGGGAATTTGCGATTGTGCTTTACCGTTTTAAAAATCTGTTTGCGCAATTTGTGGTCGCGTTTTGACAGTTAAAACATCTTATTTTGCAATTTGGGGTAGTGCTTTTTAATTTTAAATTTTTGGTTGCGCAATTTGTGGTTGTGGTTTTTAATTTCAAATTTTTCGTTGCGAAATTTGCGATTGCGCTCTTTTATTTCAGAAAATTGTTTGCGAAATTTGCGTTGCGCTTGGTTAATTGTTTTTTAAGTGCCTAGCTCTGATACCAAGCTGTAAATAGGGTGTACAATCAGCAACAAGTATGCAGAGGGTATACCGCCAAAATCAGATCTTACTGGTAACTTTCGGCTTTATCTTATATTATGCATGGGGTGGAGTTGCATAATTCTTTCCATTTCTCGGCTTTTTAGCATAAGCGTAGCTAGGGGGGGAAAGGGCTCATGCCCTCCTGAATTTTCAGTCAAACTACAAAATATTAAAAAGAAAGCAAAATCTTGAATTTACTTTGCGCCGTTGTTGCATCAGAATTTATTGTTGACTTTTAGCAAGGGTGTTCGGGAATCGGACGTGGCCTTACAAATTTCTAAATTTTCAAATCTTGTAAATCAAGATGTGCACGTATTGCACGCTGAATATCGCCAAAATTTTTCTCCTAAATCGCGGTCAAGTGATCAATGAATACGGTATTTTCAGTTGTGGTAATTGCAAGAAATAAGCGCCCCGTTGTATAGGGTGTATCAAAAAAAATGTTTCTTTCTCAAAAATTTTTGCAGCACTTTGAAAAGTTTGTGAATTGGTGTAAAAACACTTGGATAAAAATTTAAGTGCTCTAGGATGACGGAAACACTTCGCACATTGCATCCAAAGTTGGAAATTTAGGGCAAATATGCGCATATTTTTATAAATAAATTTCAAAGTGAATCAGCGTAATATAATTTTTGCAGCCCCGTGTTACCAGCAGTTTATAGTCTCAAAATATCACATTTAAAATTTTATTGTGTTACGACAAAGATAATACTTCGCGCAATACGTCTTGAACTTCATGGAAATTTTGAGCGTCAATCGAGCCTAATCAGTGCTTGTTTACATTCCGTGGTTCTACTTAATCCTTTTTCGAATTGGATTTTTCATGCGATGATGAATCGGAAACGTAGTTTTATCTCGCGTATTTTCGCAAGTCTACAATAACTTTGTTTGATTTTGAGTACAATCAAAAAAACTACATTTGGCAACTAATGAGAAGAAATCAATTAAAAATAAAACTAGATGAGTGTCGTAAGCAGCAATAACACATTAACACAATGTATTACAAAAGATGATCGCAAAATTTTTCTTCCAACAAAAATATTCGTTTCTCAGCGTAGTTTTCAAAATCAATTTTTCTACAAACAATTGTTTATAAAATATCCCAGGAGCCAGGACTCACCACGCAGAGGTGACCGGTATCGAGTCTCACCTTACTCCAGCACATTCGCCAAACCTTATATTATTGTGAAGTTTTTAATTGAATTCTGAGACTTAGTGTCAAAGCATGGCATCGTCGCTGTTGATAAGAGTTTATTTCGGATCAATCCTTTCCTACTGGCTAACTGGCATGATTGCAGACTAAAAATGAAGCTTTTTACACCAATTTGATGTGGGGTTCAACGCTTTGAGTGTGACAAGGCAAATGAGGAATTTTGAATTCAAAAACTGTTTTTGAATTGATCATTTTCTTTATTTCGCTGCTGGTCACAGAAGCAGTAAAAGAAGGCTCTGAATTGCAAAGTTTAATTACTGTAAGGAAAAGTTTTTATGCCTTAGTTGGGGTTGCCTTTTTGTCGGTATAATTGAAGCTTTAGTCATTCAGTGATGCGGCCATCATACCTTCATTTGGTAGCCAACAACAAATGGCTTATCACATAAGAACTATGCTGAGCTTTTATAGTTTTGGTTCAGCTTATTTTAATTTGTAGTTATAGTAAACTTACGATATTGCCATTTTTGAAGTAGTCATAATGATTGTAATACGATTAATTATCTCCGCTGATAATAATTATTTACAGGATCTCGTTGTTGGCACAGCAGATGAGGTAATGCGGACTGGAACATATGCAGGGCCGGATTTAGGCATAGGTTAAGCAAACTGAAGCCTAGGGCATCGGAGACAATGGGGGGCCTCGAAGAAAATAAGGGGCCTTATCACGAACAACGAAGACCTTTTTTTGTGGTCTTCACCGATATTTTGAGTGAAAACACATCTGCGGGCATAAAAGCCTTTTTTGGTTTTCACCGATTTCTAGTGAAAAAAATGGAAATAGCCTTGGGTCTCTCACTGTCTAAATACGGCCTGAGCATATAATTTACGCTACAGCAATGATCAGAAAACTATTGGTTCAATAATTATTTAATCTCCCCAAGCTTTGTTGTTGCATTTTTGGATATGATTTTTGCTAAGGCTTGACAGAGTTACCGAAGCAAGAAATGAACTTTATTAAAAAGCTTGAATATAACAGAAATTTCTCGCAAGTCTGAATTCGTTCTATGTACTCACAACGACAATGTTACCACTGATTTTTTGTCTCTACAATAAAAAATAATAATAATAAAATAATCACCGTCCTCTTAGCTACAAAATTTATCTATACTGCAAATTCGTGATAGCAGGGCCGGCGCCAATTGACATGCTTGCCCCCCCAATTAACAAGCTTACTCTTTTGAAGACAGCGGCTTTTGTGCTTAATTTCAAACTTTAGGCCCCCTAAGTCGACTGCTCTGGCGCCAGATCTGCGTGATAGCATTCGCAATCGCAGTGCTAAGCATATTGTGTGAGTAAATTAGTCTACGCAACATGTTGAAAATCTATAAGTTGGGTTTTTTATCTATTTATTGATTAGCATACTTATCCTCCTATCACGAGAAAGCGTCAAGGCGTTATACCGTTCAAAATACGTCATGCGATTATGACCATCCAAAATACGTCAATCCACGAGTACAACTAGTCCTAATCAATTTTTCTTTAGGCATATTTAAAAAGGAACAAAGTCGTCCCCATCTGTAGCAGTTTTTTCAACACTACGAGAGAGTTTTATGAAATGCTTCGTACTGAAATTGTACAATCGTATTGGCAGTAACTTTATCCCCAGTCCACACATTATTTCTAAAAGTTTAAGCTTTTTAACAAAGAAATAAACTTTTTTATAAAGAAAAACTGTACCGTACCTAAATTGAACAGTTTGTCAAGGTTTATACTTTACGGAATTTTGTGATAAATGAGGTGGTTAGTAAAATCTCTTCGGATATGTGTCACCAAATATGCGAAAAAGTCATCAGTGACATTTTTGATTACATAATTCATACAATGAAATAAGAGGAGCCGATGTAAGTCTATATATATGAAATACAACTTGAAAATGGTAGGCCTTAAAACCTGAGTCTACCTGATGAGCGGTCAAAACCACGAAACTAGTCGTAGAATCGGTTTTTACAGCGTTTATTTGGTAAGTCTTCAAGGCCTACCATTTATCCAGTTGTATTTCATATATACAGACTTACATCGGCTCCTCTTATTTCATTACTTGTAAAATCAGGCCTGCCATTGCCGACACATGCCAACCAGGCTAACTGCTCAATGCTAAGCCTGCAGTTGCAGGGGCTTGAGTATGTATAGCTGAAAATTGGATTGAACACGCAGTTAGCCCGGCGGCCGAGTGGTTGGAGAAGTAACACTCTCAATCACAAGGTCATGGGTTGAAAACCTGAGTCTACCTGATGAGCGGTCAAACCGCGAAACTAGTCGTAGAATTGGTTTTTACAGCGTTTATTTAGTAAGTCTTCAAGGCATTTATCCAGTTATAATTCATTTAGTTCATCACAACACGAAATATTTCAAGCAAGTGTTTCAAAAAGAACTCCATGCCTGCTTAAATTCGTAAAAGAAATCGAAACCTTTTGTAGTTACATCGCAGTTAAAGTTTTCCTAACAACCCCTACCAAGGGTATATATAATAAATAACCTAAAGCAAATTTTCAATTTCAAACTAACGTTTCCGCAAAACTCTTAGAATTTTAAACGTAAACGTTGCCTTTACTTAAAAATTTTTTGTTTTTGAATGAAACAAAAATTAACGTTATATTTTTTGATCAACTGAACAACATCGATCTGTTAGCAGCTCTGCCACTCCTTTGCCGCACACCAGTCATCACAAATACTAAATACTAACATTGTCAGTTAAATTTTAATTGTTATTTTTGTGCATTACGCAGCATAACTTATTGTTTCATAGAGCTTATTCAGCGCTAGCGAACTACAGTAAGTAAACAGAACAGATCGAGCATAGTTTTCTTTATTAGAGTTGTCCGACTGTATCACGTGATTTCGTTTTTACGCATGCGTACTTATAGATAGATTTCAGCCGACTACAATCAGATTGCATTGTGAAAAGTCACCTAGCGTTTAAACGCCGGAGTTAGTCTAACGAATTAGCTAAACCTGATCTCAATTACGTGAAGGATAGTTTTAAAAACATTTGCTAGAGAATTTTTAGTGATTATCTGGCCTAGTTAGCAAAAACTGATTTAAATAACGTGAAGGATAGTTTAAGTAATTAGGTAGTCTATATAGCTGTACATTTAGCATGAGCTACTAAGACACCTTTTGTTGGACACAAACTGCATTAAGTGATAGACTAGAGTTCCAGTCTAAATGTCATTTCAAATCGAAATTGATTTCTATCATTCAAAGTTTTGGAGTAATATTTTCAGGAATTTGTTCCAAATTGAATTCAACATTTTCTTAAATGCAAAATATTTTACATTGATTATTTTTTGAATTTTTTTATTAGACCTTAGCTGTCAAAATAGCCATTAAAACTTATGGATCTCATTTAAAGCTAGAGACCTATCGCACAAGTTTTACTGAATTCAATTTTTTGTCCAACTGGTTGGACAATACATTAGGCCAAATGGTATTTAGTTTGTTGGACTTGGTTGTAACGACATCGCTATCGATGCGGGAGGTCTGGGCTTCGCGCTCTGGGCCGGTCAAATCGGACACAGTATCGCCAGGGACTCGCCACCGCGGTTGTTTTCTTCGGACTTCGAAGCTGTGTCGCCTGGGCGCTCAGCTGCGGAAACGGGCCCCGCTACTCGTTACACGCTTTGGCGGAATACCGCGAGTATAATGAAGGCTTGATTTTTTTGGACTTTATTTTGTGATAAGACTCTTCTGTACCAAAACGAAAAAATTCGAAATGCCCACGGTAAATTTATTTGCAGTTAAAAAAATGTCACTCAATCGTTCCCACGGGCAGAGATGGGCATTTATCGCGATAATTTATCGGCGATAGTTATCGGCGATAACTTTTTATTGATTATCGTTATCGCTCAAAATAATTTTGATTTATCGATTACCGTTATCGCTTTTGTTATATTTTTTGTTATCGCCGACAAATCATCGCGATAAACGATTTTTTATGCACGCAGTGTTTAAACTTCAAGCTTAGTGAGTTGGCGCTATGGAAAAAACACAGGGTGTCCAGTAAGACTTGTCGTAATTTTTAAAAATTATTTCTTTGTTTGGCTTAATTTCACGGCAGAGTTCGTAAACTGCTTTCTTTTCTTGAAAAATCTAGAAAAAACATTTTTGCAATTCGACTTGCAAAAAAACTTCGTCAAACACATTGAAAATTTACCGCAACATTTATCGGAAAAATTTATCGGCGATAATTTATCGATTATCGATATCGCTTTAAAAAATTGAGATTTATCAATTATCGGTATCGCCCAGGGCTCTTTTGAAGTTATCGATTATCGTTATCGCTTTAGTGCAGAAAAGTTTATCGTGCCCATCAGTGCCCACGGGGACCTTTTGTCAATAAAGTCGTGACCTTCCGACCGCTGCATAATTAAACGATTTAAAGTAATTGCAAATGTCTTTTAAAAATTGTTGCTGTAATCGGAAAACGAACGAATGTTTATTCATATGAAACGAATGTTAAAATCTTAATAATAGTAGACTCGCTTTACCACCAGTGCTCAGAGATGGGCATTTATCGGTGATATAGTTTTGATTTGTTGATTACCGATATCGCTTTTGTAATACATTTTGTTATTGCCGATAAATTATCGAGATAAACGATTCTTCATGCACACAGCGTTCAAAGTTAGTAAGTTGGCGCTATGGAAAAATACGCGGTGCCCATAAAGTCTTGTTGCAATTTTAAAAAATGTCTCTTTGTTTTGTTGTCACGGCAGAGTCCGTGAACTGCTCTTTCCTTAAAAATCTAGAAAAATATTTTTACAATTTGACTTCCAAAAAAGCTTGGTCAAACACATCAAAAATTTAACGCAACATATATCGGAAGAATTTATCGATTACCGATATCACTTTAAGAAATTGAAATTTACCAATTATAATCGGTATCGCCCAGGGATTTTTTGAAATTATCGGTTATCGTTACTGCTTAAGTACAGAAAATTTTAGCCTATCATGCCCATCACTGCCAGTGCAAATGAAAAATTAGCCTAGTATTTGAACAATGGGTTGTCGGTACAGAACATCAGAACAGCTTTGAAAAAGCTGTTTTCGCCAGGGAGTCAAACCGTTTAATTTTTACGGTTCAAGTTCGGTTTGGGTTCAAAAGCGGTTTCAAATTTCGGTTCAGTTCGGGTTAAGGTTGAAACGCTCCGGTTTGGGTTCGCTCCAGTAAAAAATATTTCAAAACCAGTTTATAAAGTTCCGGTTTAAGTTCGCAGTAAAAATGGTATAATTCTAGTAACACAATATAAAAAATAAAACGTACAAAGCGATTTTTCTTCGCGTTGACAGGTTACTATAATGCATAAAATACTTGTAGTAAGGCCAATTTCGAGATAATTAAATTGCTACTATGCTCCGACACCGGCGGCCTAATCTTTGACAAAGAAACATATCTTCACATTGACGGGCCAATGTACAGCTTGTAGTGCTGTGAAAGTACTGTATTTCTTTGAATATAAGCTATCTTCAAAGTGTCAATCGGTTACATCGATCAAAGTGACGCGTGTGACCTCTCGGAGCGAGCCGCTTTTTCAATTGGTTCGGGTTCAATTAAGGTTCGCAAGTAGCCTACTCACATTCTTCGGTTCAGTTCCGGTTTGCTCTTTGCGATTTTGAAAAATACGGTTCAGGTTCGGTTAAGGTTCGACAAAATTAGCGTAAAACCGGTTTATAAAACTCCTGTTCGGGTTCGGTTCGACTCCCTGGTTTTCGCATTTGGAAAAACCTCTATCATTAATACTCTTAATAGCTTTGAAAAAAGCTATTGCATCCCAGAAGCTTTTCGTGACGCGCTCGTCAAATATTAATATCGTGTGCTGTGCAAGCTTTCTAAAATCTCAAAATTATCCAGCGTATTTTTTTTTTTCTTTTAACCAAGGAAATCGACATTGCGGCTACAATTTGAAACTAAACTACTTTTTAGCTTTTTGCAGTAAAAACTGCTCGGGTAGCGTTACTTCATGCTAAATATACTCGATATCGAAAATGCTAGGCCTACTCGTTTTCAAAAAAGCTTTTCGCGTAAGTTTCTTTTACACCATTGTCTATAATAAGCCTGCCTGCGTAAAGCATTTTTTGCTAAATATGCTGAGAAAAGCAGTGGTTAAATATCAGAGTTGGCTACAAGTTACCTTTTCTTTAGCGTAGTAGCAGAGTTGTGGCAATAGTTTTTAAAAACAAATTCATGCATTTTATATCATGATTTCAAACCAAATGAAAAAAATTGATGCTGCTGCAAGCCACAAGACTGCATTACTGCATTCTTCCGCCGCTGCTGCTACTGTAATGTATGCACTGTAGAGTTTCTTTGAGACAATTGATCTATTAGTATTAAAGCGTGACCATTATAATAAAGAAACAAAAATGAGAGAGTCGGACAACTCTGATAAAGAGAACTCTGGATCGAGCGTGCGAGAAAAAAGGCTCCGTCTGGGAGCAAAGTTTGTCTCTTCTATTATACACGCCTTTTTCTCTCGCGCTGAGTTTCCAGTTTATAATAATAGAAAGTCAATGGTTTGGCGAATGCAATTCATTCTACTAGAATCTACTATAGAGAACTCTGGATCTGAAACACCCTCGGAGGTTCTCCTGAAGTTGTTGCTGTTGACTTGGAAAAAATAAGCTCAACTCTCCGAAATCTTGGTCTAGAAATAAATTCCAACAAATCCGAAGTTATCAATGTTAACTTGACCTCTTTGGAATTCAATAAGGCCAAAAGACTGATTCAGGACTGCCTTTGCCAAGTTCAGGAAACTCCGATCGAGAATGTTTCTATTTTGGGCTCCCCTCTTTCTTCCACCGGGATCCAGCATTCGCTAAAGTCCAAGTTGGAAACTTTGAGGACAATGATTGGCCGACTGCAACTGCTTGACAGTCATCCGGCCTTCTACCTTTTGAAGAGTTGCTTCTCTTTGCCCAAGCTGCTTTTTATTCTCCGAAGTGTGCCGTGTTACTTACAACACTCTATCTTGGCCGAGTTCACGGACACACTCAGGCGGGGGATGGCGAGCATATGTAACATTAGCTTCGATAATGTCAGCTGGGCCCAAGCAACTCTCCCTATCAAAAAAGGTGGTATTGGCCTTCGTCTACCGGAGGATGTTTGTTTACCAGCTTATATCTCCTCCTTGAGTTCATGTCGGGCGCTTGTCCAAGATGTTCTTATTCATTTTCCAGAACTGCCCTTGGACAGCCCCTACGACGTGGCTCTGCAGCCCTGGCTGGATAATGGTTTAACACTCCCATCAAACTTTTCCAGTCAGCGGCTTTGGGACGACATTAGCTGTCAAGCTAAAAAAGATCAGCTCCGCTGCTCTCTAGACCAGCGGCAGCTCGCATGCCTTCAAACAGCATCACAGCCACACTCAGGAGACTGGCTTTCTGCTCTCCCACTACCATCGACTGGCTCTCTCCTGAACAACGATACCATCCGCATTGGCCTCTCATTGCGCCTAGGCTTACGCATCTGCGAAGTTCATCGTTGTCGTTGCGGTGGCGTGGTGGATGAGTATGGCCTTCACCCTTTATCTTGCCGGCGCAGCGCCGGCCGTTTCCCTCGACATTCAGTGCTTAACGACATTATAAAACGTAGTCTTGACGCAGTGGGTTTCCCTTCCATCCTTGAACCAGTCGGGCTTGATCGTGGTGACGGCAGGAGACCTGATGGAATGACCATCTTTTCTTTCACTGCGGGCCAATCACTTGTTTGGGACGCCACCTGCAGCGACAGTTTCTCCTGTTCGAACTTGATCAAGTCCGCCTCTGATCCTGGTAGTGTTGCAAGGCAGGCCGAAGAGTGCAAAGTTACCAAATACCGCACTCTGTCAGACCGTTTCCACTTTGTGCCTCTTGCAGTGGAGACATCTGGCATCATCGGCCCCAGGGGAACCTCACTGCTGCACCGAATTGGCGGCTTGCTGGCTGGCCAAAGGGGTGACCAGAGGGAGTCTATGTGGCTGTTCCAGAGGATAGCCCTAGCAATTGTCCGTGGCAATGCATTTTCGATTATCACAGCAGCAGGCCACCGGACAGCCTTCGACCCCTGATTTTCCTTTATTTCTTCTGTTCTTTCAATTTTATCGCCTTTCACGTGCCCCTTTGTATATATATATATATATATATATATATATATATATATATATATATATATATATATATTTTTTTTTTTTTTTGGTTCTGTCATAAGTTTTTATTTGCACGTGTAATAGTCCTTGATTGCTTTTTTATTATTCCGTAAACTGTAAACGTTTAGTCGATTTGCAATTAATGACGTCTTCTGCAAAAAAAAAATCTACTATAGTGTCGAGATGTGTGAACATCAACATTGTACGCAAGTGTTGAGATGTGTAAACATCAGATTGTAAATCGGTGTTGGATGTGCAAAATCGAAACAATACCTGTTGCAAAAATTGATTTAAAACCGGCATTGGCAAAGCAATGGAAATCAGTATTTGTAAATTGTATCTGAACTGAAGTTGGTGCAAACCAGAAGTGAAGTTATTACATTACCGCAACACAATTAGAATTTTTATTCAAGCCAGTCCGCATTTAACAAGTGTTAGTCTCGCGCTTTGACAGGTAGTGCAATTGAGACGTGACACTCTGGTTTAGCTAAAACTACCTCCGCTTTTATCGAATGTTTTTCCGTATTGGTTAGGGGTGCTCTTTAAATAATTTCCTTTCGTGGAGGGCCAAATTTAGTTTCTTTTAACTCAAGATCAAACAAAACTATTGTAGACTACGTTTCCAATTCATTATCGCATTAAAAATACAATTCGGAAAAGGATTAAGTAGAACAAAGGAATGTAAACACTAAACAAGCACTAATTAGGCTTGATTGACGCTCAAAATACACATAGCCTAAAGTTCAGACGCATTGCGCAAAGTAGTATCGTTGTCGTAACACAATAAAATTTTAAATGTGATATTTTGAGACTATAAACTGCTGGTTACATGGGGCTGCAAAAATTATATTACGCTAATTCACTTCGAAATTTATGGATAAAAATATGCGCATATTTTCCCTAAATTTCCAACTTTGGGTACAATGCGTGAAGTTTTCCCGTCATCCTAGAGCACTCAGATTTATGGGCTTTTCACTATAGAAGGTTCACAAAATGTTTTACTTCTTGATACCATTCGGCAAAATCGTCGCAAGTTTCTAAAGTCATGACTCATGACTTCTAGATCATAGGTTTTTCGAATGGCTTGTTCATACGCAATTCTTTCTGGCTTCATCTTGCTTCTTTTTGTGTTGCTTTGGCTTTCGTGCGCTGTGTGCTCGACTTCAGGCTGGCGCCGAAATAATTTACACAGCAAAAAAGATTGTATGGCGACTGTTGACATGTGATTTTTGCACAGCAGCAACAGTGGAAACTCAAACCTAAACCTGAAAACCCGGTTTTAAAGGAAATTTTGGAAACCTAAACTGAAACTGACACCTACTTAGCCAAAATTTTGAAAACCTAAACTTGAACCAAAACCGTTGTCAAAACCGAAACTAAAACCTGTACAAAATTTTCTAGGGTTTTAGGTTTTGAAAATTGTCATCACCATCCTTACCAGCACAGTTTCTTTAACGCTGAGCGTCGAATAGAGAAGCTGTGAATACTAATTTTTGACTATTTGGTTTCACCGAAGTAGGAATCATGCCCAAGTCGACAACTTCTGAAGCAATTGCTCCCCTCTTTGGCCATCTGAGCTGCTACTTATCATCGTAATAAAACAAAAACGCCAAGAAATAGTGGATTTAAATAATCCGTGTTCACAGTAAAATAATTTTCTTGGATGAAATTTAAACCGAAACCCAGAAACCGCAGCTGCCCGTAAGCAAAACTGAAACCGAAACTGGAACCGATTTTTTAACAGCCGTGAAACCAAACCAAAATTGAAACCTGACATCTGGGTTTCAACACACCGAAACTGAAACTGACACCCTAACGCCAAGTAGCCAGGTTTCCACCCTTGCACAGTAGAAAAGATTGTATGGTGACTGTTGAATGGCAAACGCGATTTCAATCTCTTAAAAGCCTATAACTATATCTTCCTAAATTCTCAACTAATCGATGCTAAAGGTCTGTCAAATTCCAAAGAACCAAAATTTGGAACTCTATTTCTTCAGAACTAAAAACTTATTCATGTAATATATTCAAAACTGAATTTAAAAATCGACTTATAGCTACTTACAATTTGGAAAGTGATTAAATCCTTTGAAACCTTGAAATAACTTTAGAGTTTGTAAAAATTTTAATACTAGGCTAGCATCATTGTGACTTATTATTATTATTGGCATATTTATCCTCCAACCACGAGAAAGCGACGAAGCGCTGAACGAGCTCGCTTAGGAGTTGCCAGCCATCTGTCTACCACACTAAGATGAGGGAATCCCGTTAAGTGTCTTGCCCAACGGCACAACAAGTAAACTTGCCGGCTTGTTCTCCACACTGCCCTTCAATGCTGATAGTCAAGCAGGAAAGCTGTGGATACCAATTTTTAAGTCATTGGTTTGACCCGACTTGGAATCGAAACCCAAGTCTACCGATCCAGAAGCAGACGCTCTATCCCACTGGGCCATCTGATCGGTTGAACGGTAACAAAGCAATTTATGCGAAAGACAGATACTAAGGTGGCTGCTTGACTTGTAGACCTTCAACCGTCATTTCGCAGTCTCCTTTCATAAACAGCCATTTCACAAGAAAACTCCCACTACCTCTAAGCTTTTATCATTTCATCTTACTTTGTTACCGTGTGTTGGATTGTGCTGCATGAATATAAATATTTTGATTGATTGATTTGGCTACTTATTAGTTGAGAAAACCGCCTTGAAAAAATATTTTGTTAAACGGCGTAAAACGCTTAACTTGTGAATATATTCTAAACCAGTGTTTCTTAAAGTCGGCGATATCGCCCCCATGGGGGCAATATTTGTTTTCTTTAATTTCTGTGCACAATTATACATTGCTATCTGTGAGGTGTACAAAGTTTTTGAAAAATTGTAAAAAGTGTAGGCTTACCACAGAAAAAAGGTTGAAGAGCACCGGGCTAGACTACTTACTAGTTGCTATATAGCCTAGCCTGCCAACCTGGTCTGTTTCGGTGGCGTCAGTGGCTGGTGACAAACAATATTTATCCAGCACCACGGCCGCTACAATCATATACTCATCATAAAAACATTGCTTTAACATCCTCGTCACACTACCGACCAAGAACAAGGTTATAAAAACTAGATAAAAACACATTAGCATAAGATAGGGCGAAAAGAATACACAATGATTCCAATAAAATTTAATAGAAAACATGCATTTACTTAGCGCAGTTAAAAAATGAATTTAAACAGCCAAAAACTCAAAACAACACAATTCTCACAGAGGCCACATCTCGTGACAGCTCTTTCGCGCTGTGGAGCTCATCGAAGAAGTCACGAGGCCGCATTGAGGAATAAACAACCAACGGTTGCCTTGCAAAGTCGATTCAATTTTAACTCAATTTTACAGTTATGCGAAATACAGCAGTTACCCCATAACACGAATATTATTTTTTTTTTAATTTTGCTGAGTAAACGTATGTCTACTGTTTAATCTGGAATCTTTGCACATCTAATCAAGTAAAAAGCATTGATATGCTAAGAGCCAAAACTGCTTTGAAGGAACAATAAAGACAAAATCGTGGTTTATTTTATGAAAGAAATTGCAAGAGATAATTTTTTGAAAATTTTTTGCGTTGATCCGAAATCTTCTATTAGGCAATTTAGAAGATATCGAGCTTTCAAAAATGGCTGGCCCTCTATGGAAGTGACGTCATTCACTTCCGCACATGAATCGCGTGATCTTAACGGAAAGCAAATCATTTTATGAGTATTAAAAAACTAATCAATAAAAAGCAATAGTCACTTTGGAGCTGCTTAAAAAAAGTATCGTTAACCAGAACGTTATTAAATCTGAACTTTAACTAAGCGCCGTTTGTGCACTTCTCAATCAGCTAAAAACTTAACGGATTTGATGCACAAGAATATCTGGGCTAATTTTAAAACATTTAAAAATACAAAAGCGTAAAATAATACCAGTGTTGTCAATTCTAATAGTTTTCGAACCATGACTTCGTCATTTCTTTGTTTCATCAATTGCAAGATGTAGTGGTAGGTAGTAGTAGTATATCGCTTAATCTTACTTACCATCTTTTAAACCACCGAAACAGCCCAGCTAGTCAACACATAAAACGCTGCTTAAATAAGGAAGCAACAAAATCGGCACATATACTAAAAACTTTATGTACTTGAAAAAATTTTCTCTACCAACACAATAATCTTCATTGAAAAATGAAAGCTTACACGCAGATTTAATTCATGTCATGCACTAGCGTGAGCAGGCAGAGAAAAACTGGTCTTGGATAGCTACATTACCTTATACCCACGTTCATTTTTTGGTTATCCTCAGGGTAAAATTACTTCTTATAATTGATTCGAACAAACTAAAATTTTTAACACCTGCATGCTTATCATATCACCATCAGCTTAGAAGCAAAGTCCTCAGTAAATTTCTTTATGCCCTAAAGCTGCCCAACCCATAGTTTTCACCCGGTAGCATATTTCGAAATGGTTCTACAGAAAAAGATAGGGCTCAATCGAAATGAGTATAAATAGAAAAATTGCACCGGCTTCGGCAAAAGCGGCGTGATATATCGGTTGGTGTGCTGGACTGCGACACAAAGAGTCAAAGTTCGATGCTGTTCTAAGTTTTGTTTTCATGCACTTTTTTATGTCTATTTCGGGATGGGGAAATTTTGGGATGGGGAAGAGTGGTATGGGGAAGAGTGGTGGTAATAGAATAAACAACAAATTTTGTGTAGAACCAAATAAAAATATGCCGCCCGTAACTTGACATTTTGTGGTAGACTAATCTCAGCAACCAAAACTGATGCCCCGCTGCGGCAAAACTCCACGACTTATGGTTACCTGGAAAATGCTTTAAGATAACTACAAAGTTGTGGAAATTACTTTTATGAAGTCCTTCATTTGTTTTTTGGTGCGCAATTAAAAAACTCAGTTTGGTCATTACAACAATCAAAAAGTCCGTGAAAAGAGGCACGACAGAATATGGCAAGAGTAAATAAACCATAATACAATAGCAATAAGAAATTCATTATGAGTAATATTATATGCGCGAATAACGGGTTCACACTTGTTACTTTTGTTCTATCTTTCACTTTAGACTGAACGTAATTGATAGATAGTCCTTCCAAGAGTTTCAAGTAAAATTTTCACTTTTAATATTCGAAATCCTGTAAAAGGTTTGAAGTTATTATAAATTAAAGTCGGACGGCCAACATAAACCTCACGTAGCTTGACCTGATTGGAAAAATGAATTAACTTTCTTTTAGATTGAAGGATGTTTGCGCCTATTTTGCGAATCAAACTCACAAATTGTTAATTACAAACCCTAAAAAATTTTTAAAGCTGTTTTCTTGGAGAAGTGAGACGCCTGCACAGAGTATTGTGTGGCTGCTTCTGGCACAGTATTGTAAATTATGGGTTCAGTTCCAAATCGGGTCAAACCAAACGTTCAAAAATGACACTAGGATCCTGCTTACTTGATTTTAAGCGCCGGCGATGGGTGTATCGGTTAAGAGCGTCCGCTTGGTAGCCGGGAGACTGGGGTTTTATTCCCGGTCGGGTCATACTAAAGACTTTAAAAGTAGTATTCGCAGCTTCCCGCCAGGCGCTCGGCCAGGCACTCGGCGCTTGTCAACAGCGATTGACCACAAATATCTAATTTTTTTTTCGCCATATAATTGCAAATTCGGTTTTCATATTAATGAAGCAAAGGCTATGCACCATGAAAAATGTCACAATTGAGAATTGAACCCGCGAAACCAGTGCGGGAGCCCAATGCACCAACCACTCAGCCTACTCAAATGTCTCATTGACTTCAGGAGGTATTAAAGTACAGTTAATGCATCATGATGAAATGATAAATTCATTATGTATTTTTGCTCTTTATTCTTTGTAAAGCTTGTAAGTGTTGTCACCATGATCACTCTTATTATCTATCAACTCTTCCTCTCCTACCTGCATGCCATAGCATAAATCGTTTTCTTGCCTCTTCCCTTTTCTTGTACCTCGCTATATTTTCTTAATCTTACCGTATTCTTTATCGTGTTGACGGTGCGTAAATACTGTAAAAGACACTGCAAGGCCTACTACTACTTTGTATTAAACAAAATTTATCACAATTTATTTCTTGATTATTTTTTATTTATTTAGTTGCATATTTATCCTCCTATCACGAGAAAGCGATCAATGCGCTATACGAGCTCGCTTAGGAGTTGCCGGCCATCTGTCTACCACACCAAGATGGGGGAATCCCGCTAAGTGCCTTTCCCAACGGCACAACAAGTAATCTTGCCGGCTTGTTTTCCACACTGTCCCTTTAATGCTGAGCGTCAAGCAGGGAAGCTGTGAATAGCAATTTTAAAGTCATTGGTTTGACCCGACTCGGAATCAAACCCGAGTCTACAGCTCAAAAGACAGACGCTCCATACCACTCGGCCATCTGAGCTATCAGTGAATAAATATGTGATTAAAGCATTGAATAGGCCTACTATTCACGAAATATTCTAGGCCGCCATGGACTTTGTTTTTCCGCATCTGGCCCGCTGACTAGAGAAGTTGCTCACCCCTGGGTTAAGTGTATGTGTGTCGTTCGTCTTTCTTTCTCGTATGTCCTCAAACAGCGTTCAATTATGCATGATTGATATTCGTAATGGACCGCCAACTAAGAATGGCCTACAAAATGTGTGCTTAGCACACGCTGTCCCGTACCTTTACCTTTACTTGATTTTAATCAATAAAAAATGGGACAGTATGGAAAAGCACCTGAAATGTTCATCTGTTTTATCGGTGGAAACAGCACTTCAAAGGATTCTGCACTTTCCTTGGGTGGAAAGGCTATGGCCCATTCAGTGTACTGCTTAGCCATCAAGGAAGTGCAGTAGGACTTTAAAAGCTGCAAAGAAAACTTACAGACAGAAAGTGCACAATCCAGCTCATATGATGAAGAAAAAAGGGTCAAACATTGGTAAACAGATATCACGGTAATGGACGTTCCACCTTCTTAATACTTAATTTTTCCGACTTAGGAGGCACTTGAAGAAAACAAGCCCTTGCTATAAATGAATAACTAAACATTTCCTGCCAGACTAATTTGCTGCTAGTCTAACCACAAGACCCTCATATGCAACCCAAAATCCAACCTAAATGCAACCTATCCCTTTGCAGCTGCAGACGCGTTTCGACATCATTAAGCCTCATCAGTGCAGCATAGCACCCTCTCACCTCAACCTAGAACGATCTGCTAACTTTCACTTAAAATACTACTCCCTGGTCTAGCAAAATAGTGTAAAATAGCCATATTAAGAGAATTATTTGGTAGCCTATGGGTTACGACGTAATGCAGAATCTTAATTCAAAGCAATTTACTCTAAACACTTTCATCAGGGCTTTTCCTCTCGATAACTGTATACTAAAATACTAGGGTGCGATATGATATGGAGTTACTCCAGTTGGATGGGCTAACTTGTCACAAGTCCATATTTCATTCCACAAGGCGTATTTCAACGTCTTCCAAAACAAGAAGTACAAAATAAGATAAACCAGTATCCTGTACATACTCAGTATCTTTCTATGGAACAGGGACGATCTCTATTGAAGGAGGGCTAAAATACTCCCTCCTTAATATCAAGTATGCCAAGAGATGCTCAACCTTTAAGGGACTACCAACATTTGAGAAACGAAATCTCGTTTACATCAACCTTTCGACCTTATCTGTCCCGTAAGTGGTGACTGCTTGACTAGAAGACCTTAACCGGTCATTCGCAATCTCCGAGCGAGTATCATAACAGCTGATGGTTTTATTGGTTTATTTATTTAGTTTTGTTTTTTTGTCCATGTGCTGTGTTGTTTAGCTTGATTAGGCAACTCGCAAAATAATAAATATCATTTAAGCAATATCTTAAGGTCATTATCAGGATTAATCAGGTCATCATCAATACTTGGTAAAAACACATGTCATATATTTACGTAATCTATAGAGAAAAAATGATTAAGCAAAATACTTACATTGTACCCATCCTGAAAAAAATAAAATAAAAATTTGAATAAACAATCTACTAAGATAATGATCTGACTATCTATTGCCAATATCTTGTTTATTTCACTAAACTTCTGTTTTGAGTGGCGACAAATAAACAGCAACAATAATAACACAAGTAAAGCTTTTGAAAAAACAACAAACCCTTTAATGTTTTTACTGTATCAGCAATTTTAGAAAAAAGCTTGGAACGAAATTAAGGCAAAAATTTCGACAAAATTTCCAAAAACTGTATATCACTGGCTTTTTCTGAAAAATTGATTTTTAGAAATCAATGAATATTACAATATAGTTGCATATGACTGGATTACTACTTACCGGTACCATAGTAATAGTAGTGGTAGTTTCACCAGAACCGTCATAGACCACTTGAGAATCAGCAGTTGACGAGAGGATTTCTTCTGAATCGTCAAGTTCATTATTTTGAAGATGTGTAAGCGTAGCAAGGGTTTTCTGAAAACGACAATCACATTCAAAGTGTTGCAATTTGCTGAACATAAACTTTAAACCTTTAACACCATTCATATTTAACCAATTTAATAAGATCGTGCGTAAAATTATGACAAGCCATCACTTTTTACCTCACACCGTAATGATTTTTGCAGTTTTACATATTATGTTTCACTTTTCTCTGATTACGTACTATAGAAAAAGTCAACTATACCCTCCAAAGCATCATGGGCTTAAAGCTTCTATGTAACACTTTCTACAGCTGGACATAAGACCAACCTCGCCTCCACGTGGTGTCCGGTGGAAACAACATTGTAAAGTTGGCTAAAGAGGCTCTGGCATTTTTATTTTTTATGTTTGCCAACTTAGTCTTAGCAACGGCCTTACTTGTTGAATTCGCTACTTGAAGCATTTCGGCTTCTTTTCCTGGTGGATGAGAAGTCGAGCAGTGAAGGAGGGAGTGGATAAATCAGGTTTGGCATTAGCGAGGATGCGGGTGGTAGGCACCAAAAATTGTTTATATGGGACATGTCAGGATTGCGTGACTGGAACTCAGATGATTGCAACGGAATCTCATAGTTGTAGAGGGTACCGGTCTAAAACGCGCTCCGTACCGCGGCCGCAAGATAGTTCAGAGGCCCGCCCCTGATCTAGCCAATTGGGGGGGCTGCCTCCGTCAGCTTGTGGAAATCTCCATGCAATTGTAGCTCCAGTTGGCGACTGGGAGGGGGCCTGCAGTTGTATTGGGGGGGCATTCCTGAGGCCACTGCACAGAATGACAAGTCCATTGCGCATAGTCGCCTGGGTCCAGCTGCGGGACTTGACGTGGCCTAATAACAATTTTTTTTTTTCAAATCTGGTCTTTAGGTTTTTCCAGTTATAAAGAAAAATCAAACTTTATGAATGAAAGACAAACGAAAAAAGAAAACAGTACGGTTTGTTCCCCTAACAAGGAAAGAACCACTGTCGCAGCGAGTAGTTCTTGAACTATTAAGCGGCAGTGAGAGTACACAGCTAGTCAAAACCTCTACTCCTGCAAGGGTTGAGGTGGAGACAAGTGCGAAAAAATTGCCTTCAGCCAGGACTTCTCTTCTGTTGGAGGAGAAGCCTCTGGCAAATCAAGAGGCAACAGTTTCAGCGGCATTGTCGATTGAAAAGTCGAATACCGCTCAAATATCCGGTTCGCTCACTCAGAATCCATCAATGTCTCTGGACGTTGGTAGTACGTCTGAGTGGCGTCGAGGAAAAAATTATAAAAGAAATCAGAAGCGGAAGCAGCGAGAATGGTTGTGGAAGGGGTTAGAGGGTTTGAACATCACTAACTCTGGAGATAATCCTCAAACTGCCTGCAACTCTGCATCAACGAAAAGGTCGATGGAGTCTTCTAGCACTCAATCGAGAACGTCAGAGATGCTTCGGAAGGAGCTGAGGAGCCTTAGAACCTTGATCAGGGTTCGAAGGCAACCAGTTCCTACTAAAGTAGACTGACAATCAATACCTTAGAGCAAAATTGTTGTATTTTCAAAATTCATACCGTGTATGAGTAATAGATCTGCAACAAACGCTTTAAGTAATCAAAAACAAATTCCAGCTCGAAAAACCAAGTCGAATGGATTTGAATGCTGGCAGATTAATCTTCACAGAAGTAAGGCCGCTAGCTATAACTTATGTGAAGTAACAAAAAACATTCGTTCAGGTATAGTCCTAATTCAGGAACCCTGGACTTATGGAGGTGCAATCAGAAGTAAACTCAGGGGATGGAAACTTTTTCAAGGTAATAAAAAAGATAAACGTCCCCGAGCATGTATTTATGTCACTTCTGATATGACATGCTCTCTCATACCACAATTTTCTAGCGAAGATGTGGTAGCAGAGAGAGTTAAAAATGTAAGACGAGAAGGAGATAACTTTGTCTTTGTATCGGCTTACATGGCTTTGGAAGAACCAGCTCCACCAGTAAGCCTGAAAGAGCTGCTGTCATTCAGTGACAGAGATAAAATTCCTACGGTTATAGGAACTGATGCAAACGCACATCACACAGTATGGGGCTCCTCCAACGTCAATACAAGAGGTATGGATTTGCTTATATTCTGTGCTAGTGCGGACTTGCACATCTGTAATGTGGGCAGCAAACCCACCTTCAGAACGAGAAAAAGAGAAGAAGTGCTAGATCTGACTCTAATAAACCGAAATGCTGAGAACTGTATAAGTGACTGGCATGTCAGTGATGTGCCATCCTTTTCAGATCACATGTATATTGGGTTTAGAGTTCAAAGTGGCACCAAAAGAACAAAAATGATCAGGAACGTTAGACGTACTTGCTGGAATAAGTATGCAAACGAACTTGATCACAGGTTACATGATTTGAATAGTACACCAGTTAGCATATCATCAGTAGATGATATAGAAAAACTGGCATCAACTGTTCAATCACAGATAATAAAATCTTACAATGTATCTTGCCCTCAGCGTTAGATCCGTCGTAAAACTGAAAATATTTGGTGGAATACAGAGCTAACCTGTCTCCGCAGAGAGGCTCGTAAAGCCCAACGTAAAGCCATCAAATAAAAACTTGGAAACGATTGGAAAGCTTTTAAGCAGGCCCAATTGACTTTTAAAAATGCCGTAAGAAAAGCCAAGAGAGATTCTTGGCGTCTTTTTACGGAATCGATGAATAGCCACTGTGCAACCGCTCGGCTGGCTAAAATTATGCGTCGAAACGAAACGGTGCAAGTAAGCAACGTTTTAAGACCTAATGGTCAATTCACCGAATCTTCTGTTGAGACTATGAATTGCCTTTTAGACACCCTAGCACCGGGAAGTCGGGAGGTAAACTATAGTAAAGCAGCAGAAGAACCAAATGATAACACTGCTGTGTTACCAACGCACGACGAAATTGTTAGCTCCATCTGTTCACTTGAATAGATGGAAAGAGCAATAAACGAATTTCTGCCATTTAAGGGGCCGGGACCAGACGGTATTTACAC
Organism: Trididemnum miniatum; assembly: GCA_964006365.1. Taxonomy (NCBI): domain Eukaryota; kingdom Metazoa; phylum Chordata; class Ascidiacea; order Aplousobranchia; family Didemnidae; genus Trididemnum; species Trididemnum miniatum. Next base: position 37,203,524 of record OZ023231.1, on the reverse strand, counting down.
GGTGCTTCTACAAAAAGGCTGGAATAGTATTAGAAATATATACCAAACCATTTTCCAAATGTGCTTGAAGTACAGCTATGTGCCGAAAGTATGGAAGGAAGGGACTGGTATCTTCATCCCTAAACCCGGTAAAGAAAACTATCATGAAGTTAAGTCTTTCCGGATGATCACTTTAACTTCCTTTCAACTTAAATGGTTGGAAAGGTTAGTACTGTATCATTTTAATGATGATTCTAATTTGCAAGCAAGGTTTTCTGCATTCCAGTATGGATTCAGAGCAGGAGTTTCAACTGAAACTGCACTGCATGAATTTGTACGACGCATAGAAATAAGCTTGGCAAAGAAAAGAACAGCACTAGGAATATTTCTGGATATTGTTGGTGCTTTTGATAATATCACACATAGTGGCATTGCCGATGCTCTGCGAGAATTGAAGGTGTCGCCTTTTCTCGTCAATTGGATTGAGAATTTACTGAGACACCGCACAGTTCAAGTAGAGCGAAATGGTGAAAAGCTTAAAAGAGAAGTAGTAAAAGGGAATCCCCAAGGTGGTATTTTGTCCCCTTTTCTATGGAACTGTGTATTAAACTCCTTGTTGGTAAACCTACGCAACAGGGGTTTTCATGTACAAGCCTATGCCGATGATGTAGCAATTTTGGTCACTGGCACCAACATGCTGTGGATCAAAGGTAGGGCTCAAAAAGCGCTAAACATTGCAAGTAATTGGGCTCATAATCAAGAGCTTCAACTCAGCAGTAAAAAGACTGAAATAGTTCTGTTTACTAACAAAAGGAAGCCGGATTTGGCAACCTTGCGTTTAAACGGACGCCAGCTAGAAATTTCCAAAGAAGCAACACTACTAGGTGTAACCCTTGATAGTAAGCTTACCTGGAAACCTCACATAACACGTATTGCTCGCAAGGCGACTGCGGCGTTATTACAATGCAGACAAATAGTGGGCAAAGCGTGGGGATTAAATCCCACCAACATGCGATGGATATACACTGCAATGATACGACCTGTTGTCACATATGCGTGTACATCCTGGGTTGGTGGACTAAATAAAAAATATCTAGTGAGAAAGCTTGCTAGAGTACAAAGACTAGCTTGTCTCATGGTTTCTTCAGCATTCCCCAGTACCCCCACAGGTGCTCTGGAAGTGCTGTTGAATATCATGCCAATTAATGAATTCATATTGTCAGAGGCGCTAAAAGGTTCATACAGGTTATCCCGTGTGGGCCTTTGGTCAGCCATGACAATCGGATCAACAGGGAAAACTAAAAGTCATGTTGACGTATGCAATGAAGCAAAGAAAAACTTGTCTTTGTTGAGCATGCCCGCAGATTTGATAAACAAAACAAAGGTATTTGGAAAACAGTACAATTGCCTTGTTTTAGAACGCAAGGACGCAGTGCAGATTGAACGTGCTTTAGAACAAAGCATAATCAGATGCTACACTGACGGGTCCAAATTGAATGGAAGAGCCGGTGCGAGTTTCTATATAGAATACCCATCAGGATCTCACACAGGCCAAAGTTTTTTCCATTTGGGAAGATATAGTACAGTCTTTCAGGCAGAGGTCTTCGCTATAGCTGAAGTAGCAAAGAAACTGACCATGGAAAAAACTCTAAATGAAGAAATAATAATTTTAGTGGATAGCCAAGCAGCGATACTGGCAATCCAAAATAATACTGTAAAATCTAGTACAGTATTATCATGTATCAACCACCTAAATAAATTGGGTGAAGACAATCACGTCACTGTTGCATGGACGCCGGGCCACACCGGCATCCACGGTAATGAGAAGGCGGATACACTAGCTAAATCAGGATCAACATTTAATTGCTTCGGCCCTGAGCCTTTTGTTCCAATCCCATATGCGAGCTGTCGCGCTGCAATGAAGGATTGGAGTGTTGAAAGATGGAAAACATCTTGGATAGAACGAAAGGACTGCCTGAGCACAAAAGAAAACGCTGAGTGGGCCTCGCCCCAATTAACTCGTCGACTTTTGAGTCTCAACAGATCTAGATTAAATGAAGTGTTGCAAGTCCTCACTGGTCACTGCAACTTACAGAAACACAGGAAGACCACTGGACGTGACGAGTCACTGACATGCCCAAAATGTAACCTGGAAGAAGAAACTCCAAATCACCATATTGGAGCATGTACTTATTACCAAGCTCTTCGAAGAAAGGTGTTTGGTAAAGAAAAAACCACAACAAAATCTGTGGTACAAAAGCTAAATATAAATCTACTGGCTAAGTATTTGCAGCAGGCCGGAAGGCTTGCTGAATACGGCCAGTAGACTAATCTGAATAAAACAAAAAAAAAGCGGTGAAAAATTGTAATGGGCCTAATTGATGGCCTACACAATGTGCCAGAGAGGTTTAAACGTTGTTGTTCCTCTTTGGCACCACCGCCCACTAATAATAATAATAACACTTTCTACAAACGTGAACGAATACTAGGATTTCAGTCTCGAGCACAGATGCTTGTACAGAGGATGAAACCAAAAAGTATTGCTCAAAGTTATAGAAGTCCTGGTGTCAAGCAACCTTACAATTAAAAGGACTTTATCCCTCATATTTTTTCATAATCATTCAGGGTTTTACAGCAGCAAAACAACGCCGGCGCTGTCATAAAAGTTTTTTCCCATTCTTACAGATTACTGGCAGAGACCGACTAGACAAGTTGCAATGAAGGTTAGTGGTTTGCCTCAACGAAGCTGAAGCTGAGCAGAGGCGTATGCAGTAATTTTCTGAGGAAATGTGTAAAGGAGTTTGGCCGTAAAAAGGCTTAAGTTTTCCAGGAAAATCTGACGACAGAGATTTTTAACATGTAGCGCAAACTTTTCATTGTTTAAAAAAGATTGAAGATTTGTTAAGTGGCAAAAAAAACTGCTGGACTTCGGAATAAAACTGACGATATCAACCCATCCGTCAGAGGCATACTGTACTGTTTGAGCCCTCTTTTAATAATATCACTCTGCATGCGTAGTCACACCTTAACATACGGTATGCCAGCGATGCGAGTAAACCGATCATTTTTCTCTTTGGTATCGCTTAAGGTTTGATGCGTTTGTGCTTTTTCTGAAGTCCTTGCTGCCACGTGTTTTATATGGCTGTGATTAGACGGTTATTTCTTCAGATATATTTTAGTGAATTTTAGCGTCAAAACCTGATGTGCTGTTTTTGTTTTACTTTTACTAGCAACGTACTGACCAACCCTGGTTTATCACACCACCGGTTTCAACGTAGACCTACTTCAAAAGAGACCGGAGAATAGAAGCACCTTTTTTTCGTTCCACACTGGCTAAAAGTGTCTCGCGAAGAAAGGCAGAAACATGTTAAAACTTTCAGGAGTAAAGCTTACTTAGTTGGATCGCCGTTTAGCAATAGAAAATTTTTCGCTTGGCGTTTTATTTTGGTAAAACACTTAAACGCTTGGCTTTTTAACCAGTAGGTCTGAGCAGCTTACCTAACGCAAAAATTCACAAGACTGGAGCCACTACTAGGTATAGACTGATGGAAACTACTTTTCTAATTAAAATCTCCTAATTACGGTGAGTAGAAGCATTAAATTGAAATACATGATACTTACTGTGACGTTGGTTTCTACAAAAGACCTCAAAGAATTCAAATTTCGCTGAATAATTTCAAACTGACTTTCACAGCGGCTAGATGTATTCTAAAATAGAAATAGAATGTACACGGCTACATCTTTAGCAGGCAAGACTACTCATGAAAAACCAATAACTCTGCTTTTCAATTAGTTGACAGCAGTACCACTACCAGTATAAAACCTAAGGTAGAGCGCATGCGCATGAGCATGAGCGAAATGGGCAGATAAGGTGAATTAAATCATAACAACTGTGTTTTGTGTTTAGGCTTGGTAAGAATTTAACTACGCTTATTAAAATGCATGTCATGTCAAATGACCATTGATTTCAATCATTTTGCTTTCGAGAACCATTCTTTTACAATTACACAAAATTACAGTTAATACTGAATATTAATTCATTGCATTATAACTTGTCACTCGGTCAATTTTGTTTTGAAATATGCATGAGGGAGTGGTAAGTTGAAAACGTAAGCCTCAACAAATTCCAACTTGTACTAGAGCCACATAAGTAATTAGCTTTGTAGGACATTATATGTGTATTTCCATTTTGCCAAAAAGATCACTTTTCTATAGAACAATAAACTTAAAAAATCCGTTTAAATTTATTGTCCACGAGTAGGTCTATTAAAAATGCAATCAATTTCTGTATCAAGTCTCTTTCTCAACAACAAATTAACGCTAATAGCTGCGAAATTCCAAATCCTCGGTGCTGAAGTTCTTTGAAACACCTTTTTTCTGCCCTTTTAATTTTTTTCTTGACATACACTGATCTAATCGAAACAGCGTTTACCATGTTTTATCTGGCTTCAATTCGTTAGCTGTTATTTTATCGCGTTTCCTTTCACTCTTTATCTGGTGCACTTGTTATTCTTGCTTCATCATCCTCGTATTCTGTAAGTTTTACCTGGTCTTCGTGAAGTAGCTCAATTCAAACTCCGTTAATTCAAGATAGGTTTCAGATTGGACAACAACAACGGCGACTGATAAATTAAAGCTGCCTACTTACCGACATTCGCTGTTTAATTTTTTCGTCAAGCTGTTCAGCTTGGTTTGAAGCAGTTGCAACACTAGATTGAAGACCAAAAATGTCGATCTACAAACAATTCATGGAATAGTTGCAGCTCGAAGTTATTTCAGAAAAGCAAGTTTTGCCATTTTTTTCACTAAAATGCCAAGGGTAAGAAATGTCCAATTGACAATTTTATAAATAGGGTTGACGCTGAACAGACAAGAAAGTAAATACCGGTATAGTAGTAAGTTTTATTTTGTCTATTATCTGCTTAAATCGTTCTCAAAGAAATTATTGAAATACGAGTGTACTTGTACTGTGATCGGTACAACGAGAAAACTAAAAACAAGCACTTTAGATAAAGCCGTGTTATTTGAAAAAAAAATGCTGCTTTTCCATAACAATGAACATAAAAATCTAAAAGATAAAGTTTGAATGGGTTTAGTCTAAATAGTCCAAAATGCATAGGTCTATAGTGAGCTCGTCTTGCTGTTACCAGATAGTCCATCCATTGTCAGGGTGTAATCATCATACTATTTTTACAATACAAGTTCGACGACGTATCTTCATAAAGCAACACTTGTTACAGATGCTGCTCGTGTATTACTTATATCAAAAATTGTGCGACGAAGGGATAGCAACTCTTTATATTTTCAACTCTTTATATTTCCATAAAATCAAATCTTCGCACCAATAAATTAGAAAATTCTGCAGTTGCTACGCAATCCAATGTTAGAAGCAAAAACGATTAGAGAAACGTGAAAAACTGATGAGAGACTATTAATCGCAATATAAACACAGCTTACGTCATTTCCGCAAACCCAAATATGCATGACTTACTGTAACGTTGTTTTCAACAAGAGATCTCAAAGAATCCAGATCTTCTTGAAAACTTTCAACTTGGTTTTGAGCATGATCTGATATGATCTAAAGAACGACATTTTTTCGTGTCTCACATCGCTAATTACTTCACCTGACAGATTAATGATTTTTTTTTTTTTTTTTTTTTTTTTTTTTATTGTTGCAAAAAGTAATAATAAAATGGGTATCAACACAAAAACAACACTATACTATTTTCAAAGTCTAATACTTATGGAGTTACAAAATAACGTCGTT
>OZ023231.1:36461061-36597578 GCA_964006365.1 Trididemnum miniatum | reverse complement strand
AGATTCGCTTAAGAGTTGCCTTTGTGTCCAAGGTTTCCGCTTGAATTTTGCGTCTGACTTCTTCAATTTGCTGCTTGTTAGATTCCACCAAGCAGAGATGATTGTCGTGAAGCATCTTATCCCAGGACGCAACAACGAGGCTTGGGTGTATATTGAACCATCCACCTTGCGATCATGGCCGTCGTAAAAATTACTCTCCGAAGTACTCGGCCACGCTACCGACATATGTGCTGTCATTGCAGCAATTAACTTGCCAGCACATATATGGTATTTGTCGCAGCAACTCATGGGTTTGGCTTGTTTTGACGATAATCTCCCATGGTCTTTGAGGCGCCAGACGATTCAGTCATTGAAAAGTATAGGTGATGAAGAGCCCCAGGAGCGAGTATCAATCAACCAGCAAATAATAACTAGTTTCAACCTGAACAATTTTGTGATCTCAACTTCCAAAGTTCCATTCTAAAAACTAAAACTTCCGTTTGGTTTTCTACAAAAAGATCCTGATACTTGGAAGGACGATAACGATTTTCTCCGAGCTTCATCAATTATGCCAGAATTGAAAGTGGTGAACGACCATGCTAAAGGAGGTGTGACTCTTAATCAAGAGCACTGTAGACTAATGACAAAGGATAAACAACAATTGCTGTTTTTACATAGAATTGTTCAGGAACACCGAAAATAGTTTCCTGACAGCAGAAAAAATCTTTAAAGCAATAATTGCTCAAAATTGGAACCTTGAATATTGTTAAAAAGACAATTACTGTTGTTGTTGCTGTTTATAGATTTCTGCCATTGATTTTTGGAGTAACTGTATGCTGGTGTGACAACCAAAATATAACTATTTCATATCATGTTATTTAAAATGTGCTGGGTGACCACATTTATACATAATTTGATGACGAGCCAACATATCCTACCATTTTTACCTCATTTTTTACAAATTTTTTGTCTGATTTCGCAAAACAATTTTTTGACTTCCTTCAAACACTAAGCTAACGGCACCTATCAAACATTGATAGAAAATCACACACTCCACATCGTTTGGTACTAAGATGGTGTTCCAGCATTTAAATTAGGGAGAAAATGCTATTGCAGTCATTAGGCCTCCGTCGTAAAGTGTAAGAGGCTTAAGCGACCCCTAAATATTTAAGGTATGGAAAAATATTTTACATAAGTTATTTCTTATCCAAATGGACCCCTTTAAAGGGTTGGCCCATAGAAAAATCAAAAAAAAAGTTTTTTAAAGACCACTCTAGTGTACTGTACATTCAGGGATAAACTGTCATTAATAGCAATATTTTAATATTTAGAAACATAAACACCGACTCCCCCTGTTATAGTGGGTGAGGGAACATGAAAAAAAATATAGTCAGGTATATTTATGTTAATTTGTGTATCAACGTTTATACGGGTTTCAGACAGAAGAATTTTAGGAGGAGGGTTTGGGAAATTAAAAAGAAATTCTTGAGAATAGCTTTGAAAAAAGTTGTTTTCGCGTTAGGCCTGGTCTACACTAAAGCAACACGAAGCGTCGCCATGCGCCAAATTTTAGTTGTTTTATTATGACGCAATGAAGCTGCGTCGCGCATTGTATCGCCCCGTGGAGCATGGTGGAGCTGATGCTTCGTGAAGCTTGGTAACGCTCGGGAGCAATTCGTGGAGCAGGTAGCGCGAGAACGTAGCTCCACCGAGCGCCATTTTTTTTTAGGTCTCGTATAGGCTAGCATCACAGGGTGAGACAAAATGTTTTTGTGAGATGTATAAGAGCTTTGTAAAACTACTTTTGACAAGGTACCAATTATAAATTATTCAATATTTGTTAGTGAAATAAATACTAAAAAGTACCGGTATTTAGACTAGAAAAAAATTAGGTGTTAGCAGTGATAACTTTTTGACCACAGTTCCTCAAACTGCAGTTTCTTGCCATCAATTGTGAACTTAAATATTAGAAAGTGTAAGAAAGTAGACTACCACTGAAAGTGTAGCCTGGATCAAAGCTACTATGAGATTTTATCAGGTTGCCGGTATCTGTGATTCTTAGCTAGCTGCACTTGCTCAGTTCTTTTGACAATCTTGACATCACCTTCTAATTTTTTTGTTTGTTTGTTGACGTTAAATCGTATGTTTTATTATCGACAGGCTGCTAGATTTTTTGAAGTACCAGTATTATCGGTATGCAAGCCATAATTATGTTTTATAATAATTCAGAGGGATCACCCAGCAACCATTTTCTGATTATGATATATGCTTTCCAGTTATGAAAAGTTAAAAAAATGTGAAAGTTATATGTCTAGTTCAAAGAAGGTCCGAACTGAAGTTGCTTATTTTCATAATTCTGCGAATCACGGATAAAGTAAGTTTATATTATAAAATATAATTACAGTGTATAATTATCGAGACGCATAATAAACACTAAAATATATGGATTTCACTGTTTCAGATGTAAAAAATCTGCATCTTTCACCTTTTTTTATCAATTAATAATTATCTGGTGCACAATGTAATGACGAACTAAACATTAATCGGGTCTAGTCTAGAATAAGTCGTCTGCATCTAAAAAAAGCCGTCCGCATAAGGTAACGGAAGACACAGACGGCCTACTTTAGATTGGACCCATTAATCATACTAGCACCAGTAGATATTCTTAAAAACTGACCACAGCGCAATACCGGTAGTAAAAGTGGAAACTCGTTATGGTGCTATGTGAAACACACCATATTGTTTCAGCTTCTGTGACAAAATTTACAGCAGTGGTAACAAGCTGTTTTTTCTGATAGAGCCTACAGTTAGGTATTGTTTTATGCAATAAGCAAAGTATGCAATCAATATTTCTCTTAGATGCATGATTTGCTAGTATTGTGTTGTTTATATATGATGTGTGTCTACTGCAATGATAAAGTTTTGTGCACATAAGTTTACTTCCACCACATAAGCGGTATGAGCTGTGTATTGTAAAACTATATTGACTAGTTAATATTGTGTGTTAGTGGTGATGCTTGATTTGATAAATGCATACATAATATTTTACTTCGGAAAAGTACAGATCATGCTATAATTTTTGCAGATCATGAAACTAATTATTTATCAGCCTATTTAAATCCAATTTTATTTAAATGCTTTGCTGTTGTAATATGCAATTTTGGTGTAGGATTGTCATGGGTGCAATTTATTCTGCTCAGTGATGATAATAAGTGCAGTCAAAGATCGAAGACTTTTATATCTGCTTAAGCAATTTCAAAAGTGAAAGGTAAAGGTTCGGGACAGCGGGTGCAAGCACACATTGTTTAGGCCATTTTAAATTGTCGGCCCATCACAATTTTCAATGCTATTTTTAAAGTCTTTAGTATGACCCGACTGGGAATAAAACTTCAGTCTACCAACTACCAAGTAGACGCTCTTAACCGATACACCAAGCGCCGGTTTTTAAAAAACGTCGCTACGGTGGCGAGCCGTTGGCGACACGGTGCCGATTTGATCGGCCCGGGAATCGAACCCCAGACCTCCTGCACCGATTGCGTGCGCGGTGCAATTTCAAAAGTAAGGCGAAAGTTGTTTTTGCACTACCCAATGTTATGCTGAACTATCACATGTTAAAACTTTAGCGACAGAGAGAAGTCCTTTGCATGTATGGTATATTGTGAGTAGTAACTGTATAACGAGTTGCATGAAATCCCGCTACCCACATTAGTGTCTGATATGAGGAAACAAGAATTGTTAGTCATTGGTTTTGAAGGTTTGATTTTACTTTGTCAAAGAAACCTTAACTTCAAGTTGATTTTTTTGATAAATCATCACCTAGTCAGTTCGTTATGCATTCGGTAATGATTGGATTTTGGTATTTTATTTTGTGATTTATTGTGCCAAAAGCTCAGTTTGTGTGCCCCCAGTATAATGCTACTATTTAGTGCAGTTACTTAGTGGGGAAAAAAGAGATTGCAGTTTTTTTGTTGGGTTGAAGTTGTGAATTATATGCAATATTCCTTTTATGCAATAGTGAACTGTATGAAAATCTTGCAAAAGATAATGCTTATACAAGATTTTCTTTACTAAAATATGAATTATGCCGTACAAGTACACTGCTTCAATGTGGTAAGTGAAAAAAATATTTAACACTGTTAATGGAATGCAGCTCTTTTGTAAACTAGAGTTTGGTCAGGTGCTGTGCTGAAATAGTAGTTGTATTGTAGTTGATCACTTTCACACTGTAAACAATTTTTAACGTTTTCAGCTTTCCTTCCTGTTGTAAAGTCGCATGTTTGCTATAGGTTGCCTGCCAGTCATAGGTGCAAATCCAGGGGGATGTATCCCCCCCAATAATCCGGCAGCACCCCCCCCCCGATATTTTTCATGGATGTGGAAAAATTTCCATACGATGTATAGTAAGCCTACCCAACCAAGACGCATAAGTGCTAATTATGCAGATAGTGTAGAGCAAATCAGTTCTGCGTCTGTTCGCAGCATTTTTCGCTAATACGGCGTTTATTACCAATGAATAGGCTATACTGCTCTTTGTTATGCCAAATAATTAATTTTTGTTTGGGCATTGTTGTGACAAGTTAAAAAAATTTCGTAATTTAGTGATCGAAAAGTTTAGGGAAAGTGTGTGAATTAAGATAATACGTAGCAGAAGCATAGGCGTACGCAAAGGGGGCACGGTGCCATGCCCCCCCCCCCTTTAGCCCTGTAATAAGGTGCTAAAACTTTACTTTCAGTCTATCTCAAACTAATAATGATTGCAGCCTCTTTTCACTTATTTTAGCCAAGCTTCTGGTTTTACGCATAAGCTGCGAAAATATTTTTGCTTCGTCCATAGTGACTTCACTCACTAGGCCTTACATGCCCTTTTTCGATAACAAAAAAAAAGGGGGCTAAAATAAATGTTTTATATGCGAAAATCGTCTGGGGGCTACGCCCCCAGATCCCCATAATAGCCGGCGGCTAGGAGTCTACCTCCAGATCTACGATTGTGCCCTCACCCCTTTTCAAATCCTAGGTATGCCATTGAGCAGAAGGAATGGGCTCAAACGATGACTGGCTAGTGGCTAGCAATTGAATTGCCAATTTACATCCCCCCACAGTGGCGGCTTGTGCATAGCTGCAGAGCTGCAGCACTCTCTAACTTTTTCCTATGCACTTAATTTTTTTTCATTGTTTTTTGAAGTTCTATTGCCAAATTTTTTAAATTTCATATTTCTTTCTAAGTTTTGATCATATGTGAGTATAAATTTTAAAATGGAATCCCTGTTTTGTCTGCAGCGAAAGTTTTTTCATGTGCAAATGAGCCAAATGGTGACGCGACAAAGGCTATTGATGACGTTTTTGGACGAAACCCGACATTTGGGCGCGAACATTTGGACGCGAGCCATTTGGGCGCGGGGGCAATTGGGCGCAGTGCCATTTGGGCGCTGGGCATTTGGGCGCAGTGCCATTTGGGCGCAGGGGCATTTGGGCGCAGTGCCATTAGAGCGCAAAGTCATTTGGGCGCGAAATACGTTCGCATCTATTTTGCGTTGGTTTTTTAAATTTTAAATATTTAATTTACGTTTGCAACGATCTTATTAAATAAATTAAGATGTGTTAATTAACGGCGGTAACCTTTATCGAAAAAGACGAAAAAAATGGAGCCGAAATAGAAAAGAATTAGTAGCATGCTTAACGCAATTATAATTTAATTTCGGTAGAGAGGTAGATTTTTTATACCATAATAAATATGGTGAAGAGCAATACTTTAAATGCATTTTGCATTTTTATTAAACAACATTAAAAAACAATAAAAAGTCGAACGGTTTCGGCTAAATCTACTAGCCTTCATCAGGACATTTAAAAAAACATACAGTTATTACAAATAAATCAGATTATTACGAAATAAAACAAAAAGTTATTGAACAATTCATAGATAAACAATAATATCAGTCAAGCATAGGAACCAAAGAAGAAAGCAGATGCAAAATTAAGTTCAGTCTAAAAACTAGAGAAAATTGTAAGCAAAAACGTAAGGACTTCAGCGAAGAGAAAATAACCTATAGAATGAAATAGAAAAATGGTGTCAGTTGAGAAAGAAGGTAAGGGAACGAGAAGATATCAGTAATATAAGGTTCGAAAATGTTCAATAAGGAAGCACCATGAGCATATAACTGCTTGTTAAGCTTAGAGCGTTTTTTTTTTTTTGATGTAGAGAGCTTCTTGAATCTTGGTGTCAAAATCTGACCGGCATTTCTTCAGAATCTTGAAGTTAACAGCGTAAAGTTGGGCTTTGCAGGCTTCACATCAAACATCAATTATACTGTAATTTGTAAATACTTTGAAATGGATTCATGTTTGATGGAATAAAATAAATAATTATGAGTTAGCAGTTATTTACTCACGAAAACAATGATCCATTTCATTCGTATATCAAGTACTCGTACCTTTTTCAAAATCATGTTATTTTTTTGAAAAAAGACATCTTACGATTTTATTAAATATTTGCTACGCATTTATCACTCATTACCGTGTAGTTACAATTGTCTTATTCTCACGCGTTTCCGTCGTTCGAGAAGATTGCAACAAAATGTTCTAACTTTAAGTTCTTCTGTTTTCTTTGTTAATTTTTGAGCCTTGAGTTTAACACCGTTTGAACGGCGGAAACGCGTGAGAATAAGACAATTGTAACTACACGGTAATGAGTGATAAATGCGTAGCAAATATTTGATAAAAACGTAAGATGTCTTTTTTCAAAAAAATAACATAATTTTGAAAAAGGTTCGAGTACAAAAAAGGTACGAGTACTTGATATACGAATGAAATGGATCATTGTTTTCGTGAGTAAATAACTGCTAACTCGTAATTATTTATTTTATTCCATCAAACATGAATCCATTTCAAAGTATTTACAAATTACAGTATAATTGATGTTTGATGTGAAGCCTGCAAAGCCCAACTTTATGCTGATAACCTCAAGATTCTGAAGAAATGCCGGTCAGATTTTGACACCAAGATTCAAGAAGCTCTCTACATCAAAAAAAAAAAACGCTCTAAGCTTAACAAGCAGTTTTATGAGATCGTTGCAAACGTAAATTAAATATTGGAAAAGACTGTTGTAAACAGAGAACTGTTTTGATGAATTTAAAAGTTTAAAAAACCAACGCAAAATAGATGCGAACGTATTTCGCAACCAAATGACTTTGCGCCCAAATGGCAGTGCGCCCAAATGGCGCTGCGCCCAAAAGGCGCTGCGCCCAAATGCCCCGCGCCCAAATGGCAGTGCGCCCAAATGCCCCGCGCCCAAATGCCCCGCGCCCAAATGTTCGCGCTCAAATGTCGTACACCGTTTTTGGACTCGCCGTTTAATTTTGGTATGAGCTGCTCTGTTGGCAGATCAAAGGGAGTTCCGACTAGTTCCGGCTCATGGCATTACGGGACTGGTTTTTAGCCATGCTAGGCTGTTGCTTCTGATCGAGTTAGTTTGTGTAAGAGCTGTATGATAGTTGGTACTTGATGCAGATTTAGACTGGGCAGACTTTCTACTTTAGATTAGTCAGACAGATATCAGTAGCCTAACTGTAGGTTAATCAGTAATGGTAGGCTATTGGTACCAGTATGTGTAGCCTAGACAGTTTAGACCACTGCCAGACAGTTGATACTCTTGTTATAAGATTAGGCTAAAGTTGGTTGATGGTTGCAGAAAGATCAATCAATCAATCAATCAATCATGTTTATTCGTTGCAAGCGAGTGATGCATATAAAATATGTCGCAGAAAGATTTGCAAACTGGAGACAACGAAAAGACCAGTTGGTCATCAAAGTCAGTTGCCACCACCAGACAAATAGCTTACTTAGCAGATATGATTGTTTTGACATGAAAACAAAAACAGAACAAAACAAAAAAAAAAAAAAAAAAAAAAAAAAAATCTTATCTGCTCTTTGACACAAACCACTATCCGCAACTTAATGAAATGAAATGCGGTATTGACATAAATGAAATTAAAGATTTTTTCCATTACCTATCAGAAAAGTCATATAGCCTGTAACTTACAGGCTACACTATTATGTTTTTGTTTACACTTTAAGAGAAACATTTACCTTAATTGCAATATTGATTAATCAAAAATTTTTTGTATTCAGACTTAAACTTGGTTATGTCATAACATTTTATGTCTCTTGGAACTGCTCTCCATATTTTAGGACCAGTAAAAGTAATTGTTTTTTTAGCTAGTTCTGTTCTAGCATAAATTTGTTTGAAATTAAAGTTTGCTGAACATCTCGTTTCATATTTGTGAATCAGATTTACTTGAACAAGTCCAAAATAATCTCTGGACACTTTTTTTTTATAACAACGATGAATAATTTTAGCAATCTGTAATTTCAAAATATCTTCTAACTTCAATAATTTAAGCGAGCTATACAACGGTTTAGCAGAAACATATAGGGGAGTTCGTGTAATAATTCGTAATGCTCTGTTTTGAAGAGATTTTAAGGGTTTCAATGCTGTTGCTGAGGCTTGACCCCAGGTTGATATACAGTATTGAAGGTGGGGATAGATAAGACTGTAATAGACAGATTTCATGATACCTTCAGACACATACTTTCGTAGATTTGAGAGAGCCCAAATACCACTGGAGATTTTAGAACATTGTTTAAGAATATGTGGTTTCCAGGATAACTCATTGTCAAGTAGGACTCCCAAGTAACGGATTTGAGTTTTTTGAGCAATTTCAATATCATTGATATGAATTTTAAATGTACTACCTACTTTCTTAGGTTTGTTTATTATCATGTATTCAGTTTTATTGTGGTTTAAGGACAGCTTGTTTGTTTTTATCCAAGCATCTACATTTTTCAGTTCATCATTCATTTTTTGTTCCAGGGCGGATATGGATTTAGAAGAAAATGTAAGATTGGCATCATCTGCAAACAGCCTAACACGCAGGGTGCATGAAGATGGTAAGTCATTTATATATATCAAGAATAGTAGAGGTCCTAAGGTAGAACCCTGAGGTACTCCATAGGTTACTGGTTGAATAGAAGATTTAGTTTGGTGTGTTACAACACATTGCTTTCTATTTGATAAAAAGCTTTCTAACAAGTTCAAAGGCAAACCTCGAATACCGTATCTATGTAATTTGTTTAAAAGAATTTTGTGATCAACAGTATCAAAGGCTTTCTTTAGATCTATAAATACCGAACAGACAATTTCTTTATTATCAACACACGTTACGAAGTCTTCATATATTTGGGCCACAGCTAGTTCAGTGGACAAATTTTCTCTAAAACCAAATTGATTTATATAAAATATATTATTATTATTAAAGTAGTCGTACAACTGACCATAAAGACATTTTTCAAATAATTTGGAAAAGGGTGACAACAGCGAAATTGGTCTATAATTTGAGCACTCATTTTTTGATCCATTTTTATGAATAGGAATTACTTCAGCTATTTTTAAAACACAAGGAAAAGTGGATTGCAATATGCAAATATTATAAAGTTTAGTGAGGATCGGTGCTATTATTATGTTACACATTTTAATAAATTTAATAGGAACACCATCTAGTCCTGAACTTTTAGAACTATTCAAATTATTTATATGAGCAACTACTTCTTCAACTAATATTGGTTTCAGAAAAAATGAATGCTGGACTCCTTGTATCAATTTAGGTGGAGAGAAATCAAGGTTAACTGGAGGCTGGTCAATTTTTTCAGCTAGCATTTGTGGAATGTTTGTGAAGTACTTATTAAAAGAATTACTAATTGTTAAGGGAGAGTTTGCCCATTCATCATTATTATCTTTCATTCTTAATGGAATAGACAAGCTTTTCTTTTTGAATTTGATGATGTCATTTATTGTTTTCCACATTAATCCTGAATTGTGCTGATTTTGCCTAATTATGTCACCATAGTATTGCTGTTTAGCAAATTCTTTTATATGTGTCAATTTATTTCTATATTTTTTGTAGTTCAACTGAGCAGACCTTGATTTGTCTTGTAATGTTTTTTTAAATAGCTGATTTCTTTTTCTAATAGAGACTAAGATACCTTTAGTAATCCAGGGTTTGTTGGCCAATTTTTGTTCTTTTCTTGTCATTTGTTTCAATGGTGCATGTTTATTTAATACTGATTTGAATATACCAATAAACTGTTCAAATAAAAGGTTTACAGGTTTGTGTTCATTTATTTCGTCATTGTAACTATCAAAATTCATAGAAAGTTCAGAAAGAAACTCTTCAGGAACAAAATTTTTTAAAGATCGTTTCTTAAACCTTAAGTTTACCTTAGTGGGTTTGAGATCTTTTACCATAACTGTAACAGGTAAATGGTCAGATATATCAGAGAGAAGAATATGGGTACCTACTTCTGACCAAGTATTATTTGTGTATATGTGATCCAGTAAAGTAGAAGAGGATGGACTTATTCTTGTGGCATATCTGATAAGTTGAGAGCAACCAAGGCTGTGCAAAGAATTTTTATAAGCTTGTACTGAAGTGTTTGAGTTTTCTTTCAGCAAATTAATATTCACATCTCCACAAATGTAAAAAATTGAATTATGTAAGTTTAGCTTTTCAATTGTTCTTTCCAAGCTAACTTGGAAGTCTTTGAAATTAAAATTTGGATGCCTATATAATGCCCCAATAAAGCATTTTTTATTGTGAGCTTGTTCTAACTCTATCCACATGTCTTCACAACCATTTACATGCAAGTCAAATTCATTTACTATAGTATATGAATAAATTTGATTGATGTATATTCCCACACCTCCGGCATTGGTATCTGAATTTTTATGAACAAAATCATACCCCTCTAGATCTACGTTAGGGTTGCAGCTATTTTTTAATTTTGTTTCGCTTATAGTTAGTACATCTGGTTTTTTGCCCAAGTCAACCAATAGCTCATGTAGATTACAGTGATTCTTTTTCAGACTGCGTGTATTGACATGCATAATAAAAAAATCATCAGATGAAGAATAAGCGTCTTTAAAGTCTGAAGCTGATAAGTAGTAATTTTCTAGTTTAGCATCTTTAGGAAGCTTAGCATAATT
Source organism: Trididemnum miniatum (assembly GCA_964006365.1). NCBI lineage: Eukaryota > Metazoa > Chordata > Ascidiacea > Aplousobranchia > Didemnidae > Trididemnum > Trididemnum miniatum. Next base: position 36,586,564 of record OZ023231.1, on the reverse strand, counting down.
GACTAGATTTTTTATTTTTGTATCCCCCAGGAATAGTTTTATAAATGCGTCATCATCTATTTGATGAAACGGATATAGATAAGTATAACATAATGTACAGTAATACGGACTATCTGTAGTTCCAAGAGACATAAATTCAATACTAGTTAAATTGGTGCACTTTAGATGACACCAGTTATTGCAGATGTCACATTGGATGGAATTTTGGTTAGATTTGCATGGTTTGCAGCACAATGAGAAAGATGTAGTGGTAACTGGATCAAGGATGCTATGGTTTGCTCGAGCAAGTGTAGGTTTGGCAGGTTTTTTATGGGAGATTTTAGTTGCATTGAAAAAAACTTTTCCTCTACAGTTTTCCCTGATTTTAGGTATATGCATACCGTAACCTGGTTTATGTACCGGTATATTGTATAAAATGATAAAAAAAAAACTTGAATTTTTGGATAATAGCTCTCAATCTACCTACATGTATGTAGTGTACATTGCCTAATTTAAAAAACTAGTGAAAAAATGTGTATTGTTTTTACCAAATCTACTGGTACTGTTTTGTGTTACCTATCGCAGCCTTACTTGATCATCAGTATTAAGGTATTACTAGCTTGGTAACTCTTTCTATGGTTTTAGTATGAAATCATTCCTGTAAATTGTTATGTATCAGAGAGTTTCTTTAGTAGGCGTTGGAATTACCACAGTTAAGCAGGCTTGTCAAAATTTGTCGCTTGTAGCACCTCTTTTTTTTTGGCTTCGAGCCGCCACTGTCCCCCCAAATATCAAAAAATGATCATTTTTTTTAAATGATCCCCCAATATCGAAAAATGATCAATTATGCTAAATCATCATTCCTAATACTCAACATAGATTTGCACCCCTGCTGCCAGTGTTAATCATATATTATTAGCTAACCCTGTTTTGTTAAGGTGCTGGAGTCTTTTAAAACCTTCATCACCTCGGCATTGTTTTTGTCCAGTTTTGAATGCGAAGCGGAAATTACCGAATTCGTGTCTACGAACAACAAGACATTTAAGGCATTTTTTACAAGTCAGTATTTTTTCACTGTTGGTTACTCTGCTAATTATTGCGCTGTAATAATATAATTGACCTACAATTCTATTTTAAAAATGTTATGGTATTTACACTGATCAGATAGCCAAGTGGGATAGACCGTCTGGTTTTTTTTTCGGTGGAATCGGGGTTCAATTCCGAGTGGAGTTGAACCATAGACTTTTTATTATATAGACTGTAAACTTGGAATTATGCCTTTTTTCTCTCACGCTTAAGTTGTTCTGGGTCGACAGAGATGTCTGGACGATCTCGCCACTAAAAGCTGTGCTGCTATAGCCTTCTGTGAGCGATTGCGAATAGGCCGCAGAAATTGCACATAAAATAATATCGTAAAATCCAGAATGTGAAGCTCTATTCAAGAATTTTGCGTTTAATAAACACAACACGCATTATAAAAATTAAAAGTAATAGCCTAAATAGCACGCAATATGACGGTGCTAAAAGATATAAAGTGTGTAATGCGTATGCACTATGCATGCGGATTGTGACTTGCCCGTCGCTTCTTCGTAATTTTCTTGAAACGTCTGCGGTTTTTTTTCAGTGGTATTGATCTCAACAGAAATATTTACTACTGCGATTTGATATTATAATTTAAACCCCAAAATTCGGAAATTCAAGAATATATCGCCAGTTTTCGCTACTTCATTTTTATCAAAAGTTCTTTCAGCAATAAAGCAAACGTTTTTATTATAAGCTACATTTTGTATGAAAATGAAAACATGAAACGCCTATTCGATTGCATATGGTGTTCAAAACTTTCAGCGCCAACTGAAAAGTTTAATTGCAACTCTATTTTAAAGTTTTTATGCCTTAGTTGGGGCTGTATAGCTGCGGTAACATTGAAGGATAATATCTGCGGTAGGTTGTGCCTATATTCAAAAAAGGTGATCGGTCAAAAGCAACCAACTACAGACCAATTTTGCTGTTGTCTCGGTTCGATAAAATTTTGGAAAAAAATATATACCATCGTCTAATTCATTTTTAGAGAAATATCAGTTGCTAAATAAGGTTCAATTCGGATTTCGACAAAATTCGTCAACAATACAGGCAATTAGTAAGATATATGATGAAATAGTTCAAAATATTGACCAAGATCTTTACACGTGTTGTATTTTTCTTGACTTATCTAAAGCGTTCGATACTGTTGATCATGACATTTTGCTTGAAAAGTTATACCATTCGTTTCGCATTAGAGGCATCCCTTATGAACTGCTACGGAGCTACCTAACAGATAGACTTCAATGCACTGTTGCGGCAAATGCTGTATCAAGTGAGAGACCAGTTAGGTGTGAGATTCCGCAAGGATCATGTTTAGGCCCGTTGCTGTTCATATTATACATAAACGACCTTCCCAGTGCATCACAGTTCAAATACAACTCTATTTGCTGATGATACTCTTTTGATGCTTGCAGACAAAAATTTAGATATGCTTGAAACCAAAGTAAATGAACAAATTCAGCATGTTGACTATTGGCTTCGCAAAAATAAATTGTCCTTAAATTATTCAAAAACAAATTTTTTATTGATTCAAAAACAAATTTTTTTGTTGAAAAAAAAATTTTTTATTGATAAACAAACACCCTCAGAAAAAGGTGGATGAAAATTTTGTTATCCGTCTAAATGATAAGCTACTGGAACGTTCTTCTACAGTAAAATATTTAGGCTTGCTCATAGATGACACATTAAACTGGTCTTCCCGTATACAGCATTTGTCTCATCAGCTTGCTCGTCTCTCTGGAATTTTCTACAGGTTGCGCAATTATGTTAAAAAAGAAACACTTTGTATGGTTTATCACAGCCTTGTAAATAATAGAATACAATACGGTATTTCTGTGTGGGGGACGGCTAACTAAACTCATTTAGAACGTCTACGAGTGAGATTGAGTAAAGTATTGAGGATAATTCTTTCGTGTGGAATTGAAACCCCAATTAACAAAATGTACAGTACCTTATAATTTCTGAAAATTTATGACATATACGAATTCGAACTGTATAAATTCATGCATCAGTTACATCATGGTAAATTACCCGAAGTATTTTACAAATCGTTCACAAAAATAGCCTCTGTTCATGCCCACGATACTACTGTAGATTCAAGCAATCTGCCTATATGCCTTATCGCGTGTTAACAAGAGCTTTTGCAAAAACCAACTTTCCTATAGTCAGTTGTCAGTAGTTGTCACGCGGAGCAGACGCTATTTTTTTCTCTCTGAAAAAAAAAAAAAAAAACTGCAAGTCAATATGCCAACCAAATCATCACAGAATGAAGAAGAATCAATCGCGAAATGTTTGGCAATGCTAAAACCTAAAATTAAAAGCGTACTTGTAAAGGAATCAGAGATCTATCGAAACGCACAAGCAGAAGAAATTATGGTTCTAAAATCACAATCAAAAATTAAGAGATGAAGTGGAAATGCTGCATGATGCGCAGACCGATCAATTCGAGCATTTGGATAACCTTGAGCAATATGGCAGAAGGGAGAACTTGGAATTTGAAAGGGTTCCACAAGTTCAAAATGAAGATGCAACTGAAGTTGTAATTAAAATAGTTGAAAAATTAAATATTAATTTCAATGAAAACGACATTTCCATTGCGCATCGTCTACCCACGAAAAGACCTAGCGGAAGCAATAACAGCAGTACCAATCTAGCAACGCCTGCAATCATTGCACGATTTGCGAACCGAAGTATTCGTAATTTAATCTACAGCAAGCGATCTGCAGCGAGGAAAATCCCGACCACCGAGTTTCCAGTGCCAGGCATAACTCGTTTGTTTATAAACGAACATTTTACCTCGTACCGAAAAAAACTGCTCTGGTAGACCAAGCAAAAAATGAAAGAAAACAATTACAAATACATCTGGACGAAAAATGGAAGAATCTTTATTCGAAAAGACGATGATTCCAACCCAATTGAAATTCGCCGTGAACGAGATACTTGGTCACTGTAACTGTCTATATGCGAAGCCTACGGTTAAAATTCTGCAATGTTCGATTCTAAATTTAACACAGAAACAACGATTTACAAAAACTTCGACTATAAATCTGATGACGCAAGCAAATGACAAAAATCAGTGTGCAACCGAGGTAAATGACTACGACGAGCTTTTTCTAAATAGTGAGTACTATGATACTGATTCCATTAATAAGAAGTTTAACACTTCTAATCCCCAGAAAAAACTTTTATTTATGCATTTTAACATGAAAAGTTTGTCAAAAAACGTTGACAAGCTTCATGAGTTTCTCACTGATTTAAAAACCCGTCCTGCGGTTATTGCTACTTCAGAAACTAAACTGAAAGAAAGCAAAATTGCTAACAATATAAATCTGCAAGGGTACAATTTCATACATTACGATAGTAAAACATCTGCTGGTGGTGTGGGACTGTATATTAATAAGTTATTAGTTTTCAGTAGCAGAAACGATCTGCGTCTGAACCTTGATCGAGTGGAAGACTTACGGATCGAAATTACTGTAAATAATAAGCCCTACGTTGTGGGAGTAATATATCGCCATCCAGCATGCTCGATGGCCGAACTTGACACCTTTAGCAAATCAGTTTATGACACCCTTCGTAACCTAAATCTTAAAAAAACTAATTTCTGCATTTTAGGTGATTTTAACATTGATCTATCAAGAATTCGTGAATATAACAATACTAGAAAATACGCAGATAATTTACTTAGTTGCTCAGTGAAATGTGTTATTGATCAACCGACTCGTGTCACTGCTCACTCAAAAACGTTATTGGACCATATCTATGTTAACAGTCGTCAACAAAATGTGAGCGAGGTAATAGCTGTTTCTGATATTTCCGATCATTTTTCTACTTTTGCGGTAATTGAAATCAAAGCAGGTCAAAAAAAAAAAAACAAACTGATCAAATTTTCACACGCGATCTGAATAACTTCAATGTAAAAGCGTTTCTCCGTCGTCGTCGTCGTCGTTTGGCGGGGCATCTCTTCCAAGACAGATGGGAGGACCAAGGCCGAGGGTTTATCCTTTTACCACCCTGGCCACCAAACTGCTTGGGTCAGATGCTGACTGTAAGGGACTTCAGCCAGCATCTTGTTTCGTCATCCAAAACCATTAGACCAAACATACCTCGGGGTGCTCGATGTATGGGACACTGTGAGATGATGTGATCTGCGGTTTGTTCACTGGCACCACACTCACAATTCGCTAGAGGAGCGAGACCCCATTTGTACATGGACGAACAGAAACGTCCAACACCAGAACGCAGACGGTTGAGCTTGACCCAGGCTGCCCTGGGCAGACCCATACCCAAGGGTCTGGAGCTAGCCCTGGGAATGAAAGCGTGGAGTGACAATGCGTTGGCAGAGTACTCCATGTCCCATTTCGTGTTCGTCCACTCGGCTGCACGGACGTCCATCTCAGCTCCGGATGGCAGATGCTTTCCCGTAGCCCGGAGCGTTACTCTGTCTACGCTATCTAATCTGGCTGACAGAAACCGAATCTGCCTTAACGGCGAGACACCTAACGAAAGCGTTTCTCCAAGAGTTGAACTCTAATTTTACAGATCTACAAATAACCGATACTGCTTCTATGCATCAACAATTTGATAAATTTGTCAACGACTTCACCGAGATTGTTAACACGCACGCGCCGTTAAAACGAGCAAAGCAACCAGACGAGAAAAAAGGCTGATATCGAAACCATGGCTGACCAAAGGTTAGTTAAAGTCTATTAAATCAAAAAACAAAATTTTTAGTTGCTTGCATAAAACGTACGACCGACATCAGGAAGCTGAATTCAAAACATACCGCAATACTTTGAATCGCGCCATTAAATGCGCCAAGCAAAATTATTACAAAAATTATATAGAACTGAATAAAAATTCTTTTGATAAAATCTGGAAAATAATTGACGAAATGGTAAACGTTAAGTATAAATGTAAGAAAACCCCTACTAAGCTAGTAATAACTGAAGAAATTATCCTAACTGAACCTAAAGCTATCTCAAATGCAATGAACGGTTTTTTGTAAGTATTGGTAGGAAAATGGCTGACGCTATTCCTCATGTACACTCTGCTGTTCTCACACCACCACCAGTTATCAGCATGAAAAACTCGATATTTCTGCAGCCAACCACTTCTGATGAAGTAGAAACAGTTATCAATGCACTTAAAAATAATAAGGCTATTAGAATCATGGATGTGGAGACCAAATGTATAAAGTTAAGTAAAAATATTTTATCGCCTGTATTAAGTGATTTATTTAACGTGTGCATTGCACAAGGCGTATTTCCTGACTGCTTGAAAATAGCGGAAGTGATTCCAATCTTTAAAAAGGGGGATCACAATTTAGCCACAAACTACCGTCCAATATCTATTTTATCTCAATTTGATAAAATCTTTGAAAAGTTGATTTACATCAAAATCTCCTCTTACCTTGAAAAGTACGATTTATTGAGTAAAAATCAATTTGGATTTCGTGAAAATTCTTCTACGAACTTTACGATTGCCCACATCCATGATAACATTCTAAGAAATGCTGACTGCATACCTGTTGTATATTCTTAGATTTTTCAAAAGCGTTCAATACTGTTGATCACCAAATCTTGCTAGCTAAATTGCAAAGATACTTCGGGATTCGTGGTAAACCACTTGATCTATTTAAAAGCTACTTAAGTAACCGATACCAATATACTAAAATTCTACAAACCCAGTCTCTGCTAATGCATGTTTCTTGCGGTGTCCCCCAAGGTTCTTGCTTAGGCCCACTTTTATTTCTGATGTATATTAACGACCTCCCTTTAGCTACAAAATTTGAAACGACCTTATATGATGACGACACATATCTATGTAGCTATGACTGACAAAGATATAGATAGATTCTTTAGAAATTCGCGCCAATAAAGAAATTTCAAAAATTGATCTATGGCTACGGAAAAACAAACTGTCTTTGAATTACTGTGAATCAAACACTCTGATTGTCAGTGGCAATCCAAAGAAAACTGTTGATGATAACTTTAAGCTGATCCTAAATAATTCTGCCCTGATCAGAGCTTCGTCGGTTAAGTACCTCGGCTTGCACATTGATGAACATCTAAACTGGTCTGTTCATTTGAAACATCTCTCAAATCAATTGGCAAGATACTACGAAATATTTTACAGGCTTCGTGATTTTGTTAACGTGGAAACTCTGTGCATGCTATACTACAGCTTTATCTACAGCAGATTACAATATGGCATAATTGTATGGGGCACGGCTACCAAAAATTATCTAAATGAAATCAGTGTCAGATTGAATTATATAATTCGGACTATTACCCGTAGCAACCGTTATACGTTAATGATTTCGCTGCATAAAAAACTTAAATTTTTAAAACTTCATGACGTATACAATTTTGAACTTGGCAAATTCATCTTTCAATGGTGTAAAGGAAATGTGCCGAAAATATTTCATGATTGGTTCATGAAGATTAATCAAATTCATCATCACAATACAAGATCCACTGAAAAAGCAATTTACTTTTTACCGCGTATGAACAAAAGTTTTTCTTAAAAAACTCTTTCGTTCAGAGGAACCAAACTCTGGAAAGAGATTGATAATGAAATAAAAAGCACACACTGGGTTTCTTTTAAAAGGGCTTACAAACATTTTTCATTGCAATCGTATTGATGTTTATTGAATATGCTTTTCTTTGTATAATCTTGTTTAATGTTTTGAATTTACTTAATTGATTACTCACTGAAAATTTGATTATTGGCACCTAAAAATATTAGTAATCGTTTTTTCACTCTGTGATTTTCTTTTTTTTGTGTGATGTACTTTCTGCGACTGTCAGGGAGCATCTTGATTCGAAAACCTTGCGGTTAGTCGATGCTTCCTGGCCATTTGTTTACTGGAATTTTTTCCTTTTTTATATTTTGTTATATCGTGTAGTGAATGAATGGCGAAATAAATCTCTCTCTCTATAGAGGGACCAAATTATGGTGTAAATTGGACAGTAACTATAAAAATATACATTGGACTTCTTGTAAAAAAAGATTCAAAAGGTATCTCTTGGATCGCTATTGACATTATTTAGGCCTACAGATATACAGTGCATTTAACTGCATTTCGAAGTATTAAGTAATCTTTTGTTTTTTTTTGTTTACTCTTTCCAAAGTGACTGTTATTGCTTTCGTTTGTGTCTTGTACTATCCGTAACTTTATTGTATTACTTATATCGTATTGTATTACCACTAACTTGTATTTTTTTTTATCTCACTGTTTACTGCATTCGTGTCAGAGAGCATCTTGACGCGATAACCTAACGGTTTTTCGGTGCTTCTTGCCATTGTGCACAAATCATTGTATTGTGTGTAACAGTGCTATTGCTACTGTATGTGTAATCTTTTTTTGTCTGTGACACGTGTACTGGCAAAAAAATAAACTCTCTCTCTCTTTCTCTTGTCTTGTCGATATTTTTGAAGCTTCATTGATGCGGCCATCATACCTTCATTTGGTAGCCAACAACAAATGCCTTGTCACATAGGAACTACAACTGAGCTTTATTAGTTTTGGTTATTAAACCTATGATATTGCTATTTCTGTAGTAGTCATAATCATTGTACAGTAATACGATTAATTATTTCCGCTTTGGCTCTCATTGTTGGCACAGTAGATGAGATATTGCGGACTGGAGCATATGGTTACGCTACAGTAATGATCAGAAAACTATTGGTTCAGTAATTATTTAATCTCCCCGAGCTTTGTTGTTGCATTTTTGGATATGATTTTCGCAATGGCTAGACAGAGTTACTAAAGCAAGAAATAAATTTTATTTTAGAGCTTGAACATGACAGAAATTTCTCGCAAGTCTGAATTTGTTCTATACTCATAACGACAATGTTAGCGTTGACTTTTTGTCCCTGCATAAAAAATAATGATAAAAAATGATCACCGTCCTTTTTGGTACAAAATTTATCTATACTGTAAATCCGTGATAGCAGGATTGGCGCCAAAGGGGGCCAGCCCCCCCAATTAACAAGCTTATTCTTTTGAAAACAGCGGCTTTTGTGCTTAATTTCAAACTCTAGCCGCCATAAGTCGACTGCTAAAGCGCCGGATCGGCGTGATAGCATTCGCAATCGCAGTGCTAAGCATATCGTATCAGTAAATTAGTTTACACGATATTTTGAAAATCTATAAGCTAGGTTTATCTATTTATTTATTTGTATACTTATCCTCCTATCGCAAGAAAGCGTCAAGGGGTTATACCGTCCAAAATACGTTATGCGATCATAACCGTCCAAAATACGTCAAGCCACTAGTACACCTAGTCCTATCCACTAGTACACCAAGTCCTATTCAATTTTCCTTTAGGCCTATTTAAGAACTGAAAAAAGTCGTCCCCATCTGTAGCAGGTTTTTCAACGCTACGGAAGAGTTTTATGAAATGCTTCATTTTGAAATTGTACAATCGTATTGGCAGTGATTGATCTAAAAGTTTGAACTTTTTCATTAATTATTTCCGCTTGGGCTCTCGTTGTTGGTTCTCGTTGTTGTAAGAAATGAATGTACCGCACTTAAATTAAACAGTTTTCCAAGGCTTATACTATATGGAATTTTGTGACATATGAAAAGGTTTGAAAAATCTCTTCGGATATGTATTATCATCACCAACTAGGCGAAAAAGACAAAAGCCGTTAGTGACATTTTAGACTACATAATTCAAACAGTTCACCACAACATGAAATATTTCAAAAAAATTCCATACATGCTTAAATTCGCAAAAGAAATCGAAACCTTTTGTATTTACATTGAAGTTAAAGTTTTCTCAAAAAAACCCTACCAAGGGTAGGCTATATAATGAATAAACTAAAGCAAAATTTTCAATTTCAAACTAACGTTTCTGCAAAGCTCTTAGAATTTTTAAACGTAGCCTAAATATAACGTTGCCTTTACTTGAAAAAATTTATTTTTCAAATGAAACAGAAATTGACGTTATATTTTTTGATCAACTAAGCAACATCGATCTTTTTGCAGCACTGACACACCTTTCCCACGCACCAGTCATCACAAATACTAAGTACTAACATTATCAGTTAAATTTTAATCGTTATTTTTGTACATTATGCAGTAAAATTTATTGTTTTATGGAGCTTATTCAGCGCTAGTAAATTAAGTATGCAGAATAAATCGAGCGTGCAAAAAAAGGCTTCGTCCGGGAGCAAAGTTTGTTTCTTCTGTTATACACGCCTTTTTCTTTCGTGCTGAGTTTCCAGTCCAAGTAATGGAAAGTCTATGGTTGAACCAATGACTTCAATATTCGTATTTGCAGCTTCCCTGCTTGACGTTCAGCTTTAAAGGGACAGTGTGGAGCAAACTGGCAAGTTCGCTTGTTTTGCTGTTGGGAAAGGCACTTTAAGGGATTCCTCCATCTTAGTGTGATAGACATATGGCTGGCAACTCCAAAGCGAGCTCGTACAGCGCTCAGTAGCTTTCTCGTAATAGAAGAATAAAAATGCGACCAAATAAATAAAATAACAGTTTTCGTTTCTAATCAAACATTGAACTACAATTTGGATTTTTAATTTTCAGATGCCAAGCTTTGAAAGGTTTCTCATCATCATCATGTGAGCTTGCGGTATAAGTTCTTGTGCTGCAGATTCCAGAGCTGCATTTTCGACAAACCAACTTAACATGAAGCCAATATCTCAAATGATAAACAACACTTCATACTTATCCTGAACATAATAAGATTATTATTTTGGATGTTTAGTGTTTATTCTGCAGTGTTGTCCAATGTTTATCATGCCAAGATTTTTAAGCGTTGCATAGATGTGCAATTGTGCATTCGTTTAATTCCAAATTTTGCTAAAATGCTTTGATACAATTCGAGCCAAAATTGTGTCAAGAACATCATAACAAAGACATTTTATTTTCAACAATTTTCTTTAATCTGCTCTACAAGTTTGAGTGAGGCTCAATCTTCGCTGGCAAAGTGCTCAATAACTCTGGCTGTCTAGAGCTTTTATTGTATTTGAATAAAAACCGTAAAACATCTCCTCTTTGAAGAAGATAAATTATGTCTACCGAAGAGCCGACAAAGGCGAAACAGGCTGTTAGTGGCTTTACGATTTTACAGTGATTTTATTCAAATGTAATCTGATCTACAGATATTTATTGCAACATGACCATGGCAAAATGTCGATGTAATTTCAAATGATGTGCTGTATAATATTAGAAAAACTACTAGCGTACTGTTGAGTTGAATAAATTATATGCTTCTCAACACGTAACGTTTGTGTTATTTTCTTTAAATATGCTTTTAATGTGTACCTTTGCTAAGTTTTACTTGCTTATTTTAACTTAAGCTTACATAATACCTAGTTCTGCAGTAAATGTAAAACTTTTAGGCCTATCCTTTTTGCAACTGCCCCCTAGAAACTCTGTTTAAACGCTGAAGAGATCATATACGGATGGCATCAAATGCTTTTTTGAGGCCGCTAATAATTTTACGCGGAAATAACAGCGGAAACTGCGGGCCATAGCTCCAACCTCGATGAATCATCAAGGGTACGAAGCAAAAGGCCCTAAAGATGCAATCAAATCAGAAACCTTTGGTATCTGGCTTCCAGATAACGAAGGTCTGGATATCAAAAATGTCCTTGAATTAGTGGATCGCTGTAATCCAGATATCCACCTCAGGGACATTAGAGTTAAATATAGCGCGAAAGGCTCGGGTGGAATGCTACATGTTGTAGCAGTCCAAGAACCTTCGCTAGATTCACTAGAGGAATGGGACTGGGCACCTTTCGCTGGTTGTCGGAGGGTGCAGTTCCAAAAACGTACCGTCAAAAAGGTTCAATGTCCAGAAGTACCCACAGAGGTGCAGACGAATGTTGTGACTCAGATGGAGGCAGAATCGGAGAACGTCAGAGTTGCTTCGGAAGGAGCTGAGGAGACTGAGAACCCTGATCAGGGTTCAAAGGCAACCAGTTTCGACTGAAGTAAACTGACAATCAACACCTTACAGCAAAATTGTTGTATTTTCAAAATTTATACCTGGTGTGAGTAATAGATCTACAACAAACATTGTAATTAATCAAAAACAAACCCCAGCACAAAAAAACAAATTGAATGGATTTGAATGCTGGCAGATCAATCTTCACAGATGTAAGGCTGCTAGCTATAACTTATGTGAAGTAACGAAAAACATTTGTTCAGGTATAATCCTAATTCAGCAACCTTGGGCCTATGGAGGCTCAATCAGACGTAAACTCAGGGGATGGAAACTTTTTCAAGGTAATAGAAAAGAAGCACGTCTCCGAGCATGCATATACGTTACTTTTGATATGGCATGCTCTCTCATGCCACAATTTTCTAACAAAGATGTGGTAGCAGTGAGAGTTAAAAATGTGAGACGAGAAGGAGATAGCTTTGTCTTTGTATCGGCTTGCATGGCCTTGGAAGAACCAGCTCCACCAGTAATTCGGAAAGAGCTGCTGTCATTCAGTGACAAAGATAATATTCCTACCGTAATAGGAACTGATGCAAACGCACATCACACAGTATGGGGCTCCTCCAACGTCAATCAAAGAGATATGGATGCGCTTACGTACTGTGCTAGTGCGAACCTGCACTTCTGTAATATGGGCAATAAGCCCACGTTCAGAACGAGAAAAAGAGAAGAAGTGCTAGATTTGACTCTAATAAACCGAAATGCTGGGAACTGTATAAGAGATTGGCATGTCAGTAATGTGCCTTCCTTTTCAGATCACATGTATATTAGGTTTAGAGTTCGAAGCAGTACCAAAAGAACAAAAATTATCAGGAACGTCAGACGTACTTGCTGGAACAAGTATGCAAACGAACTTGATCAGAGATTACATGATTTGAATGGTACACCAGTTGGCATATCGTCAGTAGATGATATAGAAAGACTGGCATCAACTATTCAATCAGAGATAATAAAATCTTACAATGTATCTTGCCCTCAGCGTAAGATCTGTCGTAAAACTGACAACGTGTGGTGGAATACAGAGCTAACTTGTCTCCGCAGAGAGGCTCGTAAAGCTCAACGTAAAGCCATCAAATCAAAACTTGAGAATAACTGGGAAGCTTTTAAGCAAGCCCAATCGACTTTCAAAAACGCCGTAAGAAAAGCCAGGAGAGATTCCCGGCGTCTCTTTACGGAATCGATGAATAGCCAAAGTGCAACCGCTCGGCTGGCTAAAATTATGCGTCGAAACGAAACGGTGCAAGTAAGCAACGTATTAAGACCTAATGGTGAATTCACCAAGTCTTCTGTAGAAACTATGAATTGCCTCTTAGACACCCTAGCACCAGGTAGTCGAGAGGTAGATTATAGTAAAGCAACAGAAGAACTAAATGAACACACTGTTATAACAACAGACGACGAAATAGTAAGTTCCATCTTTTCACTTGAAAAGATGAAAAGAGCTATAAGCGAATTTCAGCCATTTAAGGCACCGGGACCAGATGGTATTTACCCGGTGCTACTACGAAAAGCAGTGGCGTACGCACGGGGGGTTCGGGGGTCAAACCCCCCATTGAAGATTTTAAAAGAAATGAAAACCTCTCTTTTGGGAACGAACCGCGTTTTTTCATACAGAAATAGCCGAAACTGCTCTTATGTTTTCCTGTGCTATCCAACTTGCTTATAAAATCTTGAAAAACTTTCATTGTGATGCAATAATAGGTCTACCGGTGGTCAAACTTTTCTGGTGCGCTGCGCTTGACGTTGACGATTGCAGAAAAAAAGAAACCTTTCTTTCTTGAAACAAACCGACTTTTGTTTGTGCGGAGCTTGCCGAAACTGCTGTCATGTTTTTCCTTTCGGTTCAACTTTCTAATTTAATTTCGAGAAACGTGTATTACCATGCGATGTAACAATACCGGTGTTTCAACTCTTCTGATGTGTTTCGTTTGAACTACATTTTTGTCGTCGATGCTGCTGTGAAGCAACTAGTAAGCAGGAGCTTCCTTAAATACGGTGCATCTGCAGTAACTATGGCCGCACACAAAATCTTTTAAAAAATCAAATCTTTACTGTAGGCCTACTCGTTTGATTAACTCGCTGTAGTACCGAAGGGTGGTAGCTAGTGGCGAGTCCCGACCCCGTGGCTTAGCGCCTGGGCAACACAGCTCCAAAGAATCGTCGCAGCGGCGACGAGCCGTTGGTTACACTGTGTCCGATTTGACCTGCCTGGGAATTGAACCTCAGACCTTTCGCATCGATAGCGATATCTTTAAGACTGCGCTATAACCGGCCGGTTTGTTGAAAAATTAATTATTAAAATATAAAAACTTATATTGACACTGCCCTACCTAAATGCTGAAAATAAAATAAAAATACTGTCAAGGAAGACCAGACCAAGGAAAGATTTAAAGAGGTCCAGGAGCGGAGCAAAATCGTTTTTATGCTCCGTAACTATCTAAGGAGCTGGAGTGCTCTGTTTTCCAGACACCCCGATTATGTGCTTGATAGTATATCATGATATCGACGCTGTGATTTGGGTGAAAAATACTTGGATAATATTGACGCTGTTTTTGACCTTAATCACATGATTAGAGATTCCTCTAGCGCAAAATTTACAGTAATTTAAAAATGTTTCGGTAGGGAGGGCAGTTTTTCTCATGCTTTACTGTCTTCAGTTTTCAAGTGGGGAAACTGCCCCTTTCATAATGAGTGCATTATTAAATGTTTTATCAAGGTTTGTATGCGTTGTTTATATCAATGTTGGTTCTTGAAACGGTTTTTTTGGAGGGAAGCAATTATCTGTTTAACCCCCTGGCTACACCCTGTTTTTGTGACGTTGCGAAAGCCAGCTTACTTTAGTCAGTTAACCTTCATATGGCCCAAAAATGAGGTCAACTAAAATTCTTCAGTAAATTTTTAACCACGGATTGACAGCTTGAGATTTTGTGAAATGTTTTCGCTCCTAAATGAAGCGCAAAGAATCAAGCAAAAGTGTGAATGAAATATCTGAATTGTTTACTTCGTTACAGCATTATAATAGCTGTGACGTCACTGAAACTTACGTCATCACGATGTGACGTCGCTGAAACCCCCCCATTGAAAAATCCTGCGTACGCCACTGACGAAAAGGCTGGAATAGTATTAAAAATCTATACCAAATCATTTTCCAAACGTGCCTGAAGTACAGTTATGTACCAAAAGTATGGAAAGAAGGGACTGGTATATTTATTCCTAAACCCGGTAAAGAAAACTATCATGAAATTAAGTCTTTTCGGATGATTACCTTAACATCTTTCCAACTTAAATGGTTGGAAAGGTTAATACTATATCGTCTCAATGATGATTCTAATTTGCAAGCTAGATTTTCTGTGTTCCAGTATGGATTTAGAGCAGGAGTTTCAACGGAAACTGCACTGCATGAATTTGTACGACGCATAGAACTTAGCTTAGCAAAGAAAAGAACAGCACTAGGAATATTTCTAGATATTGTTGGTGCATTCGATAACATCACTCACTAAGGCATTGCCGATGCTCTTCGAGAATTGGAGGTGTCGCATTGTTTCGTCCACTGGATTGAGAATTTATTGAGACACCGCACAGATTAAGTTGAGCTAAATTGTGAGAAGATTAAAAGAGAAGTAGTGAAGGGGAATCCCCAAGGAGGTATTCTGTCCCCTTTTCTATGGAATTGTGTATTAAACTCCTTGTTGATAGATCTACGCAACAGGGGTCTTCATCTACAAGCCTATGCCGATGATGTAGCAATTTTGGTCACTGGCACCAATATGCTATGGATCAAAGGTAGGGCTCAAAAAGCGCTAAATATTGCAAGTAATTGGGCTCATAACCAAGAGCTTCAATTCAGCTGTAAAAAGACTGAAATAGTTTTGTTTACAAACAAAAGGAAGCCGGCTTTCGAATCCTTGCGTTTAAACGGACGCCAGCTCGAAAAATCCAAAAAGGCAACACTACTAGGTATAACCCTTGATAGTAAGCTTACTTGGAAATCTCACATAACACGAATTGCTCGCAAGGCGACTGCAGCGTTATTACAACGCAGACGAATAGTGGGCAGAGCGTGGGGATTAAATCCAACTAACATGAAATGGATATACACTGCAATGATACGACCTGTTATCACATATCCATGTACATCATGGGTTGGTGGGTTAAATAAAAAGTACTTAGTGAAAAAACTTTCCAGAGTACAAAGACTAGCATGTCTCAAGATTTCTTCAGCATTTCCTAACACCCCCACAGGAGCTTTAGAGATACTGCTGAATATCATGCCTATTAATGAATTCATACTGTTTGAGGCAGTAAAAGGTTCATACCGGTTATCCCGTATGGACCTTTGGCCTGCCACGACAGTTAGTTCAACAAGAAAAATCAAAAGTCATGTAGACTTAATGAAGCAAAGGAAAAATTGCTTTTGCTGAGTATGCCTGCAGATGTAATACAGAAAACAAAGGTATTTGGAAAACAGTACAAATGCCTTGTTATGGAACGCAAGGACGCAGTGCAATATGAGAATGCTTTAGAACAAAGCATAATCAAATGTTACACTGACGAATCCAAATTAAATGGAAGAGTAGGTGCGAGTTTCTACATAGAATATCCATCAGGCTCTCTAACAGACCAAGATTTTTTCCATCTGGGAAGACATAGTGCAGTCTTCCTGGCAGAATCTTCGCTATAGCTGTAGTAGCCAAGAAACTGATCATGAAAAGAATTATAAATGAAAAAATAATAATTTTAGTGGACAGCCAAGCAGCAATTCTGGCAATCCAAAATAATATTGTGAAATCGAACGCAGTATTAACGTGTATTACTCGTCTAAACATGTTAAGTAAAGATAATCACGTCACTATTGCCTGGACGCCGGGTCACACCGGAATCCACGGTAATGAGAATGCGGATATCTTGGCTAAATCAGGATCAGCATTAAATTGCTTTGGTCCCGAACCCTTTATTCCAATCCCATATGCAAGCTGTTGCGCTGCAGTAAAGGAATGGAGAGTTAAAAGATGGAAGACATCTTCGATAGAACGAAAGCACTGTCAGAGAACAAAAAAAAATGTGGAGTGGGCTCCGCTCTTCTTAACTTATCGACTTTTGGGTCTCAAAAGACCTAGATTAAATGAAGTGTTGCAAGTCCTCACGGGTCACTGCAACCTACAGAAACACAGGAAGACTATTGGACATGACGTATCATCGACATGCCCAAAATGTAACCTGGAAGAAGAAACTCCAAATCACCATGTTGGAGAATGCAGTCATTACCAAGCCCTACGAAAAGTTTTTGGTGAAGAAAAAACCGCAACAAAGTTGGTGATCAAAAGTTTAAATCTAAACCAACTGGCAAAGTATCTGCAGCAGGCGGGAATACTTGCTGAGTACGGCCAGTAGGCCAAATTAAATAAACAAAAAGTGGTGAAAATTGTAATGGGCCGAAATAATGGCCTAAACAATGTGCCAGAAATGATAACCTGAACATGATTAGTTCGTTAATAATAATAATAATAACGGCGGAAACGCTGGAATAAAAAATTTTCGCATTGAATTTGGTTGTGTTGACCATAATATTATGAGAGGTAGCGAGACATGACAATTAGAGTGCCTGGATCTAGAGATAAAATAACGAAAGATAAGAATTTGTGTAGTTTTACGAACGAATCGGCTGAGATTTTACAAAAAAGCAGCGTCGAGTGCATGAACCTCCGTTAGTTATTCTGAGATAGAATAACAGTTATACAAAACTTATAAAAACCATTACGCTAAGTTACGATTTTTACAGTGCTAAAATTTGCTTCACACATAAAATAGGTTCTTGTCGGTGTAAAACAGTGTTTTTAATCAGGTTAGTACGACTAATTTGCTATGACTTGACTTCGGTTCGTATTCGTTACGACCAGTGCCTACAGGGTAACTGCAAAATGGGAGTTCCAATGTAGCAATTTGTTCTGTAGTTTCAGCCGTAAAATTCATTTTAAGCACCCAACTCAAAATTAATTTGGGCATCCCTATAGAAAATGTTGGCTAAGTTGCGGCAAAAACGTATCGATTTCACTGGCCTACCGGTAAGTAACTAATTCCACAAAGGCGAAACTCCAATGGGTCTAAGGTAGGGCTGGGCAAACTACGGCCCGAGAGAACATTTTATGCGGCCCGCAGACGCTTACAGAAATATAAACTCCTTCCGTGAATCAAGGCCTTTTTTGCTCTGAACTGATTCTCAGTAGAAACAGAACATCTGAGAACGTGCGCGTAGACCTTTGTTGCTCTTCACCGATTTTCAGTAAAAAACAGCAAATCTGAGAGCGTGTAGACTGTAGACCTTTTTTTTGCTCTTTCAATCAGTGCTGTCCTCGGCTTCAAAAGTTTTTTAAACGTGGCTCTCGTGTAAAGTTTGTCCACCCCTGGGCCCTGGTCTATAGGCCGTAGTTTTGGGCGAGAGTACGCCCTGTAGTTGCTCATGTATTCACCTGCCAGGCTACCACATAGCGTACTGTAGGTGATACGCTAATGATATGTTTTCTAAATAAAATTATCTTTTGTCTCGCAAACTTAAATGAAATTGGACAAGCAAAAGCTTTAGTGCGTTAGCTGAATGGGATATTTTGACTTTTAAAAATAATCCCGTTAAGTGTTAACCAGACTACAAATTCAACCAATGATCTATTTTGTTAGTTTTTTTGCTGCTTTGATTTGAATGGAAGTTAGATGAAAAAAATGCATAAGCTGAAAAGGTTAATTTGTCAAAATAAATTTATCTTGTTAACCTGGGTGCGAATCGAACGCGAAAAATTTTGCTACTGCTACGTCACTTTGGCACAAAGCTTCGCTCAACGGTGCAAGTAAAAACATAATGTACACAGAGACGCTTTTGGCAACGGTACGTCGCATCACGTCGCTTAGCTTCGTGTCGCTCTGGTGTAGACCAGGCCTGAGGCTTCCAGAAACCCTCTGTCATTGTTGACATGAAATGTTGTGTGGTTTTATGGCGTTTTGCAGTATAACTACTAAGGTCTTTCAGAGCCAGGACTAAATTTTGTCTAGAATTCACTGACGTATTTTTATTCTTTGTTTATTTCATCCTCCGCGCTACACTTAATTGCTAAGCGTTTAGCCAGTGTTACTGCAGATACCAGTTTTAAAATCTTTGGTTTGACCCGACTGAGAGTAGAACCCAACTTCCAAAGCGAACGCTCTTAACCACTAGGCCATGGCGCTAGTTACTCTGTTAGAGTAGCTTTGAAAAAAGCTGTTTGTCCCAGAAACTTTTCGTGACGCACTCGTCAGTGGGTAATCGCGTCAAAGTGAGAACGAGAAAGCAAAGTTTGGCGACTCATGAATATCAGTTTTGGACGGCAGCAAAGCGGTAGTCACATTGGCGAATCAAAAAAATTACATTTCATGTTTTTTGGTAACCTTTTATTTTTTAAAATTATAGCAGTGTTTTTGTGTTATTTTTTGCCTAATTTTCTAACTTTTTATCTTATTGCTTCAATGGGAATGGATTCCAACCTGCATACTGCATCCAAATGTTTCGTGCCAAATATAAAGTCCACAAAGTTCGACGCTTGCCAATAATGCATAAGCATTGGGGTCGCTGAAATGATTTTGAGGTCTTAGGCCAAAAAAATCAAATACTGCTGGTATAATCAAAATGCATTCATTAAAAAAATTAAACAAATTCTTAATAGGCACCTTCTTTTAGAAAAAAAGTTAGCCACCCCAGACGTAGGTCTCTGGGCATTTGCACCGGCCTTCCCCTTTCTCAGTGGTACAGGCTGCAGTAGTAAGCAGTTTTTCCATGTTGAAGCTACTTGCTGAAAACATAAACTTTTTAGCCAAAGAATGTATGATATTTACTTCAGCACATCAGTTAAAAAAAGTTACAATATTAAAACCCGACAGTCCGTTTCTTTTGGTATAATTCGTCAGGGATGTGACGAATCTTACTATATTCTTTTTGAGATTTACTATGCTTGCTGATAATTGATAAGTAGAAAATAATTTGATATGCAATCATAATGTTAACAGCAATAATTGAGTTGAGTAGAAATATATTGAGTGCACTAGCTCACCCAACTTTTTAAAAATTCTTTTAACTGTCGTTTGAGAAACGTTGATGCAATCTTTGGAAACAATTTGAAAGCCTTCGGAAGCCAGTTCACTGGAAACGAAAAAGGTTCGAAAAAAAACCAAAGCAGGTGCTACAAAACATGGGGTATTCTGTCATCAAAAAGACCTAAGCAAGGGTTTTTCTGTCATCAAGAAGACCTTAAGCAAGGGTGTTTTGTCATCAAGAAGACCTTAAGCAAGGGTTTTTCCGTCATCAAGAAGACCTTAGATGGTTTTTTGAACAACCTATATTGGTTTGAAAAAAACACTGTACAGGTTTTTCCATCCACGCCAAAAAACTTTTGTAGTGTCGTTTGCATTTAACAAGGTTCGTCCATCCGAACCTTTAAGGGTTTGATAAAAAGCCCCAACGGTATTTAAAAACACCTTTTCAGGCTTTTCTGTACACCTAATAGTAACTTATGGCGAACCTTTGCCGGTTTTTTAAACAACCTGAAAGGTTATCGACAAAACCTTTAAGGGTGTTCTCGCAAAACCTTTAAGGTTAGAAAAAGCACCAATTTAGGCGCTACAAAACATAGGGTATTCCAATGCCATAAGAACCTTATTAAAAAGTTTTTTCGCATTAAAAAAACCATTAATGGTTTTACCAATCTGTAAAGTCGAACAGAGGCAATGTTAGCCTTGTTTATTAAACAACGAGCAATCTACATTGCAACCACCATAATGATTCAGCGGACGCTTGCTTTTTGTGTTTCGTAGTAGACATTAGACAAGCGTGTGTCGACATATAGCAATCGTTAAAAAAGCAAAATATGTCAGGGCAGCTTATTCTGACATTACACACAACCTTGAACAAAAGATCACAACGAACTTTAAAAGTATCACAGTTTTTCTTTGGTTATGTACAACAGCAGCAATTATTCGGGTACAATACATATCAGCACACACACACATCGAATATCACTATTAAGTGACATACAATTGTATCAAAGTGGAAAGCTACAAAATTTTGGGAGTTTGGTTTGACAACCAATGTAACTTCACTGGAAATTTTGCACTTTCTCCTAACAGTATTAACACTTGAATGCTCATCAATCTTATTAAGCACTTCGGATACTGGATATCGAAAATCCAATAGCATCCCATAAAGCAAGCCAAAGCAATGTCCAAACTTTCAGTTTGAGTGATGCGGCTTTCATCTATCGCAACTTCAAACAAAGAGTCATGCACTTCCAGGATGACTGGAAATATGGCAACGGTTCCTGCAATTAAAGAGAATGTAAATAAATGACCACAGAACTTTCTTATTAAAATACACATATACGCGGAATGTGAAAACGAAACAACTGCACAAGCAAGATCGGGATGCAGGGAAGCACCCAACATACAAAGGGGGGTCTAAAAGAACTCGATACCACAGTCAGAGATGCAGGGACGGATCCAGAAAATTTTGGTGCGGATGGGAATGAAATTTTGAATTAGGTTCAATGGCTACGCCACTGCGTGTATATATGCTCCGAACCTATAGTGCTGTAAAACTTGGCTGGTTACAAACTCATTAAAAATGAAACAAATGAATGTTTTTTTGTTTTGCAGTAGTCGAGCGGTTGCATGCTGAAGTGATATCGAAATAGAAGTAACGGCCATTTTATAGATTTAGGATTCGGCTAAGGAATCGAAATTCTGGATTCGAAAAAAAGATTTGGAAATATTCTACTGCAGAATACTTAATTATTCTGAAATGGACATCCCTAATTGTTATCGTCATCGAAAAGGTTTGAAATTATGGAAAAAATTGTATTCATCAAAAACATGTTTTTAAATGGCTGGTGAAGGGGATGCATCACCCACATCCCTCCCTGAATCCGCCCCTGCCCGCACTGATAACAATGTTTTTTACCACTGTGCCAACCAGCCAATTTGAATTCAGTATGATGTGAAGAAAATTATCTCAAAGCTGTTTTGAAATAACAGCTCGTAGGACTTATACAGTTTGAACACTTCGCTTTAAAAGGCTTCGGTCTCAAACAGACCACACCTGGGTGCACCACTACCGGGATGGATAAAATATGAGAAAATACTCTTGGACGATTGGTAAAAAAAAAAAGGTGAAACCGCAAATCGTGCCAAATGGATAGAAGTTGGAGCAATGACTTTGCAATGGAATGTTTAGCACGATCATTGCCCAACAACACCGAATCACAAATGAAAAAAAAAATGCTGAAAAAACTATCTCCTTGCTTTAGTTTTTTTTTTTTTCGCTTCATTCTGTCGTTGAATACCCAAATTCAACAATCCCCTTTTGTAACTCACTATTTTATTTCCAAAAATTACAAAAAGAGAAGGAAAGCAAGCAAGCCAAACATATGACGGTGAGATAAAAAGACAATGAAGACAAGATACTTCACCGCTTTGATATAAGTGCAATGGCAGGAACCAGAACAGTTAACGACCTTTCCAGGTTGTTTACTGCCGTCACAGCACGAATACTATCATTTGATGTAACAGATTTTTTGGTTACTCAAGGTACATATATATATTATATAAACTTCGCAACGGATATGTACCAAATCGACTTTTTCTACCGCAATTTAACCAATGCGCCAAAAAATTGCGATTAATATGAAGAAATGTATTTTTTTTTTCGAAATATCTAACACATGCTATTGGTAATTTATATTTTGAGCGCTTGCAATTTGCAGTCTAATACACTTACTTCGTTTTTGATAACACTGTCATAATCTTTTTTAAAATAACCGGAAGCACAACACCCAGAAAGCACTCAAATCTGAAAAATCCGCAACGGCCATTGTAAAATAAACAAAACTTCGAAGCAGCCGCTTATACTGTATACATAAAAAAAAACATAAACGCATATGAGATGCTCCATATACACAGAATTTGAAATCCAATGCAGTTTTCCAACATCAGCTAAAGTAAGGACCCAGCGAGCACATTGCAAACACTATTGCACTCGCAGCTTCAGTTTTAAACATCTGAACGTTACAAACTCTTCAATCCAATGTTTGAACCCAAACATACGGCTTCAAAACTAAACAGCTCAGATAGCCGAGTAGTAAGAGCGTCTGACTCGGGAGCTGTAAACTTGGGTTTGATTCCAAGTCGGGTCAAACCAATGACTTTAAAATTGCTATTCACAGCTTCCCTGCTTGACGCTCAGCATTTAAGGGACAGTGTAAAGAACAAGCCGGCAAGTTTTCTAGTTGTGCCGTTAGGAAAAGCACTTAGCGAGATTTCCCCATCTTGGTGTGGTAGACAGATGGCCGGCAACTCCTAAGCGAGCTCGTATAGCGCGTTGATCGCTTGCTCGTGATAGAAGGATAAATATGCAATTGAATAAATATACGTATAACCAAAACCATAATCACTAAATCATGCTGGATCAACACAAAATGGAAACAGTCGTGACAAGGAAAGACGCCAGGTCTACCGGCTGGCGAATTTAACCGCACATTGTGGAGCCGAGCTTAACAAGGCAAGAGGGTTTGCAGTTAAAAGTTGCGCTCTGCGCAGTTGGGCCCCAACTAGACGCACTTACTGTACCACTATGACAAAAAAACTGAACTTTTACCTGACGTCATAAGTTGTTTATTAAACTCTGACCACTTCTGTTTTGTTTTTTGAGTAGCTAAGAAACCAAAACTTGTTATCTGCAATTAGGTTCAGGCAGTTCATTTATACACATTGCATCCATTTCCGCACTTATCTAAAAATAATATCAGGATACAGTCGCAACTTCAGTGTGACTTCAACCCTACATTAATCACCTCTTTGAATACACTTTGAACCTTCTCTAATGCAGCTTCCGGTAAAACAATCATATCACCGAATGGATAAAACGCCTGCATCTGGATCGGCAGAATAGACTGGGGGTTCGATTCCAAATCGGGTCAAACCAACGACTTACAAATTGGTATTCAAGCTTCCGTGCTTAACGTTCAGCCCTCAGCAGTTTGAAGCAAGCCGACAAGTTTGCTTGTTGTGCCATTGGGAAAAACACTTATTAGAGAAAGATAAAATGCAAATGAATGAATAAAAAAAAAATTAGGTATGTAAATAACAGGCGAAAAATGAACAAATAGCAAAACTTTTAAAGTATTACAAATACCTAATATGAAAAATTACTCCATTAAATCATTTCCTCCACTCAGCGGAGCATATTTTTCCTCCTAACTTTTTACCGGAACAAGTTGTTTCACTTCATCTTGGCGAATAGAACGAGTTCTGATGGCCGAGTGGAACGAGTTCTGATGGCCGAGTGGTATGGAGCGTCTGTCTCTTGAGCTGTAGACTCGGGTTTGATTCCAAGTCGGGTCAAACCAATGACTTTAAAATTGCTATTCACAGCTTCCCTGCTTGACGCTCGGTATTAAAGGGACAGTGTGGAGAACAAGCCGGCAAGTTTACTTGTTGTGCCGTTGGGAAAAGCACTCAGCGGGATTCCCCCATTTTGGTGTGGTAGACAGATGGCCGGCAACTCCTAAGCGAGCTCGTATAGCGCATTGATCGCTTTCTCGTGATAGGAGGATAAATATGCAACTAAATAAATAAATAAATAAAAAAAAAATAAAAAAATTCTGTTCATTCAATTATCAACGAAGGAAAGGTGTCGATTGGACACTGACTTTTTTATTTCCTTCTGCATGGTCTCAATACGCTCCTGGATTCTGTACTTGTCTTCTGATTTGTCCTTCGCAGACTACAGCAGAAAGAAAATCTTTTTTATGACAGTAACTTAATTTCATAATATTAACAATGTACGGGCTAAATTATTCGATGAAAATAGTTAGGTATAGATATATGCACTGCATCTATAATATACAATAATACTTTTGCAACTGGGACTTTTCCTGGGCCACCCAATCAATTGATCTGGGCCACACTATTAAAACCTAATTAAAGTTTGATATTCCTATGTTTCACTTGCACGCTAACACTCATTGTGCTGGGCCGGCAAAAAATTTAACACTACCGGACCATTTCAAAGAGTGTTGCCTGTAGTTCTGGGCTCAAGTAAGTAAGTATGATAAGCATAAAATTTTTGCTTTTTACTAAGTATAAGCAGTGACTAAAAAGTAAATAACTCTTGAGAATTTTAAGCATGTACCGGTATATGGCTTTTCAAGTGTGACAAACTAAAACATGTTATGCTTAAAACCAGTCAGCAGATCCGGGGGGCAAGCCAGATCAGGCCTGCAACCTCTTCCTGCACAAACACTTGAAAAATCTGCAAATCCCAGAACAGCTCTGCCAGCTGCACAAGTGACCCGGCAATGACCTTATTATTTTTAGTGAGCTTATCAACAAACTAATCTAAAATGCGCAATAATACATTTTTGAAGTAAAGACCTTCAAAAACAGGTCTCCCGGTTAGTTGTGAGCAAGAATTACGCCAACAGCTTCCTGTTGACAAAAATGTGCGGCCCGCCTTAACTAGAATTGGTTGATTTTGGCCCACTGGTATGAAAAGGGGCTTGCCCCCGTGTTAAAACGTATTGTGACAACAAAATTCTACAATTCCAAAACTTTTATGTGTATCTCAGTAACATGACTAACCTACCCTTACTTCTACACTCTTCTTTCAAAACTGAAAGGTTTTACTGCTGCTGGACTGTTTATTTTAAAAGTAAGATCATATTTGAGTGATGAAATTATTGATCATTTACTATCTTTGGACGTACATATATCTACCAGTATATTTGATGAAATTTATAATATTATACTTAATAACAAAGCATACTTGAACCTAGCACTAGTTGCTTTTGGTTTCAAAATGACGTCATCCTTGTGCTCCAAAAGATACTATATACTTGCTAGTTTCTCCAGCAGGGAAGCTATGAACACCAATTTTAATCTGTTGGCTTAACCCCACTTGTAATCAAACCCAGAATCTATCTATTCACCAATGAGGAATAAAATTATATTTTACCGGGTATAATACTGTAAATCCTGCAAATGAATTTAGGATAACTTACCATATCACTCAGACGAGTCGTCTTGCATTCTGCCATGCTCGTAGCAGTGTAGGTGTAGAGGCTTGCAAAATTAATGTGTATCTTTCGTTTTTTGGTGCTGTTTGAGCAATATTTTTCCACGCTGAGAAAGCAAAATCTTTCGTCGAGCACATTTAAATTTTTGCCGTATGCTTTCTAACCATGAACTCTGAAAAGCAAAATCTTTACAGAGCTAAAAAATATTTTACTATATATACCGGTACTGGTATTGCCGAGATGGCTGAGAAGTATGTGTATAGACAGTCTGGACTTCCATTTCCTAGCTAAATCTGAACACACGGTTGAAAAAAACTTGTTATATCTTTAACCATTTCCATAAAAACTGCTGAGTTGCCTTGCGCCACCTTGCTAGAAGGGAATCACGAATTTGTGGCATGCGACAATCTGCATATTATAGTATATCAGATTTAAGCTTAACATTTTTGACAGTAGCTAAGCTTTGCTACCGGTACTTCTTAAAAAACAGCGTTGTTTTAAAAAAGTTATCATACTTCGCAAAGTTTAATGCAATGGGCCAACAGCCATGCTTACAGCTTACTTACAGAAAAACGGGTGATGTCCAGTATCAGCCCCCACGTTCGATTAGGGCAGGGGTCGGCAACCTTTTGTACCAAACCAAATTAAATTAGTCCAATTGTTACAATACCAAATTAGTCAAATTGT
This sequence comes from Trididemnum miniatum, assembly GCA_964006365.1. Taxonomy (NCBI): domain Eukaryota; kingdom Metazoa; phylum Chordata; class Ascidiacea; order Aplousobranchia; family Didemnidae; genus Trididemnum; species Trididemnum miniatum. Next base: position 36,559,758 of record OZ023231.1, on the reverse strand, counting down.
TGCAATACAAAATCCAGACAGAACCGCAAACTACTGTCAGGTCAAAAAACTTTAATTATTCCAAAAAGGATTCCAAAAAAAAGTGTTTGTTTACCTCCTAAAAGAGCCACAACTGAGGGCTCAAAGAGCCGCATGTGGCTATGGAGTCGCAGGTTGTCGACCCCTGAGTTAGGGTTAGGTTTGGTTAGGATTAGGTTCAGTTAAGGTTGTAACTGAACCGAACTTTAACTAAATTTAACCCTAACTGACAGACCAAACCTAATCCCAAGCAAACCAACACTAACCGAACCTGGGGCCTAACCGCACCAAACCCCAACCAAAGCAATTTTGTTTTTTTTGCAATGTACGGTGTCAGAGTGTATACAGGCCTACCAGAACTTCTGTCAAAGTAAAAGAGACATAGCATACTCATAAAGTCATAATAATGTGGGTGGCAAGATCATTGCAATGGCATTACAACAATTATCCATGCTGCATTACAAAGACAATTTAGAAGTGGGTGTATACAGGTACCAATATACAATAATCACTGTATCAATTGCGTAATGTACAATCAATAATTTTTAATGAAAATTGACATGCTTATTCCTGAAACTATTATGTACTAGTCAAACAATTCTTTAAAATGGTAGTTTGGTCTCTGTTATACCGGTAGTTTGAATAAACAATTAATTGTACCAGCAGACCTGTGTACCACATATAGCTACCAGTAGTAAAATGATTTTTTAATTTTGTTTCTTTAATTTAACTAGACCAGTGGTTTAATTTAATTTAAGATACAACACAATGGTGCTTGGTCATAAGCCAAAGCACACTAACAAGTGAGGAAAAATGACACAACAAAAACACAACTACAAATAAACAAAGTAAATCTATAAATAACTGCAAAGAATAGCAAAATGTAAATAAAGAAAAGCAGCAACTGTGCAACAAAAATAATTCAAAAAGTAAGAGAAGCAATAGAATAAAAGTTAAAGTTGTTCAAACGGTTTCTGAATATAACAATATTGGGCGCAGAAACTAAGTAATGAGGTAGTTCATTCCAAACATTAATAATACGAATGAAAAAGAAATTACGAAATTGTTCAGTGTTGGTGCAAAATTTGGATTTAATTTTAAAGTTATACATACGAAAGTTATACTTTCTATCACAGTGTTCAAAATAATTGTCTAAGTGTAAGTCAGAAAGCTTGTGATAAATTTTAAGCATAAGAATAATACCAAATTGTAATCTACGATACTCCAGAGACTTAATTCCTAATTTATCTAGTCGATCAGCATACGAGCGAAATGGAATATTGCGGCGTAAAATCACATTACGGGTAAACTTTTTTTGTACAGATTCCAGAAGGAGTGTGTCTTTTTTAAGATATGGATTCCAAACTGGAGAATTATATTTCAATTTGGGGCGAACATAGGTAATAAAAGCTTTAAGCAAGGTCCAAACATTTTTAGAAGAAAAAGCACGCAAGATCTGATAAGCACACACAGAAGCAGTAGAATGAATGTGATGGATATGTTGAAACCATTTAAGATTATAGGAAATAAGAACACCGAGATCTTTAACAGTTTTGACTGTTTTAATTCTGTGAGAACAAACTTGAAAACTATGGTCCAAAGAATTATTAGAGCGAGAAATATGCAAATGCTCACACTTAGCGGGAGCAAGGTTTAGTTGACGACAACAGAGCCAAGCAGAAAGTCTTTTTAGTGCTGATTGAAGGTTGTCAGGTTATAGCTAAAGAGTTTAGCATCATCAGCATAAAGATACATAACATTACTAGTGCCATGTAAGTTCGATATTTTAACACCTTCATTAATATAAGCAACAAACAGCAAAGGACCAAGTATACTGCCTTGGGGCACTCCACTAAGGACAGGTACGTAGGATGAAAAATGATTGTTGACACAAACACACTGAACGCGGTCATGCAGGAAACATTTGATTCAGCTTAGAACTTTACCGGATACACTCATGGAAGAAAGGACAGAAAGAAATTTGGTATGGCTGACAGTGTCAAAGGCTTTAGCGATATCAGTGTAAACAATGTGAATACATTTACGATCATCGAAAGAAGTAAACCAATGGTTGATAGCTCTGAGAAGTTGAGAACAAGAAGAGCGACCAGGCAGAAATCCAAATTGGTAAGGACTAAGAAGTTTGTGACTCATGAAGTGGTGTAACAGAGATTCAGACATAATATATTCAAAAACGCGACAAAGCACGCTAGTTAAAGAAATGGGGCGATAGTTTGTAAGAGACTACTTGGATTCCTTTTTAAAGATAGGAACGACAATGGCAGACTTCCATTCGTCGTCGTCGTCGTTTGGCGGGGCATCTCTTCCAAAACAGATGGAAGGACCAAGGCCGAGGGTTTATCCTTTTACCACCCTGGTCACCAAACTGCTTGGGTCAGATGCTGACTGTAAGGGACTTCAGCCAGCATCTTGTTTCGTCATCCAAAACCATTAGACCAAACATACCTCGGGGTGCTCGATGTATGGGACACTGTGAGATGATGTGATCTGCGGTTTGTTCACTGGCACCACACTCACAATTCGCTAGAGGAGCGAGACCCCATTTGTACATGGACGAACAGAAACGTCTAACACCAGAACGCAGACGCTTGAGCTTGACCCAGGCTGCCCTGGGCAGACCCATACCCAAGGGTCTGGAGCTAGCCTTGGGAATGAAAGCGTGGAGTGACAATGCGTTGGCAGAGTACTCCATGTCCCATTTCGTGTTCGTCCACTCGGCTGCACGGACGTCCATCTCAGAAAGACTGTCTAGTAATTTCCGAGCAGCAGGTACAAATGAGCGTCTAGGTTTCAATCTCTCCCTACATAGGTCCTGTGACTCATGAAACTGGCCATGTAAAATGTGGTCAGGGTCCAGGGAGCTGCGGTTGGCTAGGGAGAGTGTCGATCCTTGGCGGCGAAGCTCAGCTGGCTGGATGCCTGAAAGAACCGGAAGGTAGACCGATGGAGTGGGACGCAGGCACCCAGTGACAATGCGCAAGGCGTCATTTATTACACTGTCGATAAGCCGTATGTGCACGCTGCGGCACCAGACTGGTGCGCAGTACTCGGCAGTCGAGTAGACCAGAGACAGGGCAGCTGTGCGTAATGTCTTGGCGCTAGCACCCCAACCTGTTCCAGCAAGTCGCTTCAACAGTGAGACGCGAGCACATAACTTCTTGCGCAATGCTTCCAGGTGAGGACGATATGTGAGCGATCTGTCCAGTTTGACCCCAAGATAAGTGGGAACTGGACAGAAAGGTAAGGTCTTACCGATGTTACAGACCTTAAGCTCACGCTTAGCCTCTCGATTGTGGAGGTGAAAGGCCGCCGTCACCGTTTTAGTGTGGCTAAGCTTCAATCGCCAGGTCTGGAGATACTCCGAGAGTGTAGTCATGTCCTGGCTTAGAGTCCTTTCCAACTCCTTCCATTCTCCAGATGTATGAAGTATCGCCAGGTCATCGGCATAGGCGAACTTCTTGGAGGTTATGGAGGGGATATCATATGTATAGATGTTGAAAAGAAGGGGGGCCAGGACCGATCCCTGGGGGACGCCATTTCTCAGGCGTCGTAACCTGCTAGGCTTGCTGTCGCCAGTTGTAAGGGTGAAGCTTCTGTTGCGGATCAGCTCCATAATCATACGAACCATGTGCTTGTCCGGCAGAAGCCGCAACAGCTTGCAGGTGAGGCCACGGTGCCAGACAGTGTCATAGGCAGCTGTCAGGTCGATAAAGACGGCACCGGCCTTCTTTTTCGCTTCGAATGCATTCTCAATGCTTTGCGTGAGCAAAGTGACTTGATCCACGATGGATCTTCCGCGTCAAAAACCTGCCTGTTCCCGTGGGAGCAGAGGGTCAATAAGAGGTTCGACGCGGGCGTAGATAAGTCGCTCGAGAATCTTGTAGGGAACACAGAGCAAGGAGATCGGACGATAGCTCCTTGGGTCCTCTACCGGTTTCGAAGGCTTTGGGACCGCTACTACTAGCGCTCTTCTCCAGATCTTAGGAATTTTGAGGTGGTGCAGGCAGGAAGATAGGAAGCCACGTAGCCAAGATTTTAAGCCGGCTCCAGCATGGATCATTAGCTCCGGACAAATGGAATCAGGTCCAGGAGCTTTGCCTGGTTTTAAATGTTGGAGGGCAGCAGCGAACTCCCGATGAGAAAAACTCCCGGAGACATTCGCAGGATGTAATGACTCAGCCCTCCAAAGGTCAGACACTTCCTGTAAAACGAGCCGAGATGAGCGTCGATTCACACCTTCGTATTTCCCGTTTTTAACCAGTTGAGAGGCAATAGCATCAGCTGAAACGGGACATTGACGAGGGGATTGTCGTGACCTACCAGTCACGTTGTTTATAGTATTCCATGCCAGCCGGCTGCAGTGCGAAAAGTCAATGTTGCGGACCGTCTCTGACCAGCGATTTCTCCGCTTCCCGTCGAGCCTTGTGAGTAGGGCTGTGGCAGCCCTATCCGAATCAGGGCCCCCAGGTGACTGCAGGAAATGCTGATAGAGGTCTTCACACTCCGCATCCCAGCAAGGTATGTGGTGTGATCGTCGACCACGAGGGATGCATTTCTTCGCCGCAGTGCTTATTACCTTGCAAAAGCACTGGTAAACCTGATCGATGTTCTGAGATTCAGGTGGCGGTATACTCTTGGCCAGTTTGTTGGTTAGGTTGGAATAGTGGTCCCAGTTGGCCTTGCGGAAGTTCCATCGCTTTACAGGCTTGCTCGGTTTTGGATGAGGAAGTTTGGGTGGACTTATAAGCGAGGGTCGGTGTTGTAACCTTGGGAACTTTCCTAAGATACGTCTGTCAGGTAAGCGACTGTCCAAATCGACACTGGCAAATGCAAGATCTGGGTTGGTGTCTGTTTTCCAGCGGCCAGAGTGGAAACTGGCGGCCTCCTTGGGGCTATATAGCAGGTTGAAGTTGTTGGCACTGGCCCAGCCAGCCAGGCATTCACCATCTGGATTGTTATTATTATAGCCCCAGTCAACATGGTGGCAGTTGAAGTCGCCAGCATAGAAGCAGGGATGGGGGAATGCTGGAAGATCAGATGCTTGCATCCGTGTTGGAGGGGGTTTGTAGACGTTGACTATTTTATAGTTATCAACATCCACGCACACCCACTCGATCTCCGATGTTGGTGGGGACTGGTCGATTAGGATCCACTTCAGACGCTCATGGACAAACGTCGCAAGACCATGTTTCCTGCTCAAGGAAAACCCAGCTAGATGGTAGCTCGGAAGATCTAGCCTTTCTACCGAGGTGCAATGGGTTTCCTGTAAGAGGATGACGAGTGCCTCACACTGTAACGCAAGATGATGCAACACGCTCATCTTGCTTGCAGTGAGGCCTTCGATGTTCAGTTGGAGAATGCTGGGCCTTTGGAACTTGTTGACGGTGCGCCGAAGATGCGCATCGCCCCTTCCTGAAAAGGCCGTTTGCCACTGCCCAGCTTGAACATCGTTAGGTGTCCCGCCGTTAAGGCAGATTCGGTTTCTGTCAGCCAGATTTGAATAGCGTAGACAGAGTAACGCTCCGGGCTACGGCAAAGCATCTGCCATCCGGAGCGTTGCTTCCATTGATGGGCAATAATACCTTGAGCAAAAGAAACATTGAAGAGAAAAAGAATAACTTGGAGAATAGGAAAATAAGATCTTTTCCAGAAGAAAGCTGGAATGCCATCAGGGGATCGAGAAAGCTGATTAGGGAGTCGGTGCATAGCTTGAGAGATTTTTTCAGCAGTTATGTCAAGGTCAGATAAAGTGAATTGTGAAGAAGTACTATTGAGCCTGAGCTTGTGGCCATTATCATATTGGAAGTAGTAGTAGTAGCATTTTATTTTTCCAATACAACACAATTTAAAACGAGTCATAAATTCACTAAAACACTGGTCAGTGGTCACAAAAAAAAAGAAAAATTTTCAATATGACGCAATATAATTATTTTAGCTCAATATTTATTTAATGATAATTAATTAATCTCGCCTATAAATTATGCTGTAAGGAAAGAAGTAGGAAAGGCTGCTTCAGCAGCCACCTAGTCAACCACCCCCAGATTTGTATTGAAACACTGTATCTTCTTAACGTTGCTAACGAAAGAAAAAAAAAAAAAAAACAAGAAAATTTTATTTACAAACACTTATACCAGTGTAGGCATCAGAAGAAAGGTGAAACCAGGCTTCTCATTTGAAAACAATAACAAAAAAAGCCAAAAAAAAAAGCGATTCTAAAGTGAAGTACGTTAACTTATGTACTGTAAAAATAACCATGTTCTTTTATTATGCATACTGACAGCTTGAAAAAAAATTAAATATCAAGTTGCAGTGACAACAGTGCCCTCTTTCACTGCTCTAAACCTCTGAAACCTACACTAATGGACATAAGCATAATTAAAGGCTACTATGTACGACAAGGGGTACAAACACACACACACTCACACACAAAAGCGTTAACACTCCACACATCCTACTAGCAGCATTATTACCCACACTCAAAATAGTGTAGTACTCAGTTACTCACTACACAATACAGTCTGCTATCTAAGTTATAATGAGTTGAAGCACAAATTTTGGTACCGTAGTTGCAAATACAGTTGAATCCGGCCAATTGCATAATTTACTTTATTGCATAAGAATTATTAATCTCAAATCAATACTTACTGCTGAGCTAAGTTTGGATAAATGCATAATCTGCTTAATTGCATAAAAAGGCTTGAAAAAATGACCATGCAATTAACCAGATTTGTCTGCATTGCAAATACCGGTAGTTACTTTGATCCTGAAAACTACAGATAGACCAAAAACAGTCAGTATAAGTCCTCCCCTCCTCTTCAAGCAAAAGCAATCCACTTTTATGACAACTTAGTACCAGGTGGTTACTAGTTCAATACTTAATAAGCTCATGCTTGAGTTTGTAAGCAACAAAAAAGATATACATTTTCATTTGTTCTCATCCTGGGCATATTTGGAGATTAGAGGTTTTTTTTTTCCTTTTTTTAAATCTTCCATGAGACAAAGACCTAAAGTCTGAGGAAATGTTATTCCATATCTGTGGCCCAATATAGAGGCTTCATGATTGACCCTGAGAAGTGAGCATTCTGGGGATAAAAAAGTTTTGATTAGAAGCATATCTAGTTGAATAATTATGAAACTCAGAAGCACGTTTAAAGTAATTTTTGAAAATTTCTGGAAGTGCGTTATAGTGGTACAAATAAACAAATTTTGCCAATTCTAGATTATAAATATCTTCCAGTTTAAGTATATTAAAAGATGCATACAGTTTATTTAAATTAACTTTGTCTTTGATCTTTTTGAATGACATCAGTCGCAAGATATGATTTTGCATTACCTTGAGTGGCTTCAGCATTGATACACTTGAGTTTGTCCATGTAAGAATTCCATAATGTAAATGGCAGTATACAAATGAATAGTACATCATAACCAACGTTTTTCTATTTACAAAATGCCTAATTTTGGAGATAATACCAGCAGCTTGAGAGACCTTTTTGAGAACATAATTAATCTGAAAATTTGACTTTAGATTGTCTTGTAGATGCAGTCCTAAATATTTAACTGTATCAGTTTGGTGTATGACGTTTCCACACAAAATTAATTTGAAATTCCTTGCTCTGTTTTTATACTTCTTGCTGGGAACAATCATGTAGCATGATTTGTTTGCATTTAATGACAGCCTGTTAAAGTTTGCCCAATCACTTATTATTGAAGCTCTGCAGTTACAATTTGTTCAAGTTTATTTAAGTTTTTTTCTCGAATAAATGGCACAGTGTCATCAGCAAACATTTTTGGATTGAATTTGGTGTGTTCAGGCAGGTCATTTACATACAATATGAATAAAAGAGGACCAAGAGTGAAACCTTGAGGCACTCCACATGGTAGTTGATTACTTTTAGAAGCTGTATTATTGCATACTGTAAATTGTAGTCGTTTGTACAAATAATCAGACAGTAACTTTAACATATTACCTCTAATGCCACATAGATTCAATTTTTGAAGTAATATTCGATAGTTGACAGTGTCGAACGCTTTCGACAAGCCCAAAAATATGCAGCAAGAAGTATAACCAGAATCATAGTTTTGTTGGAGATTATTTTTAAAATCTAGAGCTGTTAATGATGTAGAATGGCCTTTTCGAAAACCAAATTGATATGGAGAAATGACTTCATTTTTTGTCAAAAATTTTTCTAATCTTACATATATAATTTTTTCGAATATTTTTGCAAAAGGCGAGAGAATTGAGATAGATCTATAATTACCAGCAATATTTTTTTGAACCACCTTTATGGATAGGCACAACTTTGGCTTTTTTCAGAGAACTTGGAAATACACCAACTTCATAACATACGTTAAAAATTTCACTTAAATAAGGTGCAAGAATTACTCCAACCATTTTGATAAACTTGATTGGAATATCGTCAGGACCAGTTCCCTTTTGTACATCAAGTTGCCGAATTTTCATTACAATTTCATCAGGGGCTATTGGCTCAAAAAAAAAAGGATTTAGTTATGCTTTTCATTGATGTGAGAAAATTTTTGGTTGGTGTAGGAATTTTGGCCTCCATGCTTACACCTATTTTTGTAAAGAACTGATTTAAACTATTGCATATTGCTTCATTTTCCTTCAATTTCTGGCCACTGATATCGTCTATAATTTCACGTATGCTGCTATTAATTTTCTTTTTACGACAGAGAATTTCATTTATAATTTGCCATTGCTTCTGAAAATTATTCTTTTGGCTAAGAATTTCATCATAATAGTGTGACTGTTTAGCTTGTTTCAGAACTTTTTTGAGTATTTTTAGATATGCTTTATATTGCCCAACTAGAGCTGGTTTATTCTTTTTATAGCATGATCTAAATAATTTATTTTTAGTGTTAATAGATTTTATTATCCCTGGAGTTAGCCACGGCTTTAGTTTGATCTTCATTTGTTTTCGCGTTAGCTTTTTTAGAGGAGCATGTTTATTAACTGTTTCATTAAGAGCACCAACTAAATTATTTAGAGCTACTCACTTGGGATCATGGGATGGAACTATTTTTCTTATATTTAGCACATTACTGAATTCTTCACAAAAATCTTCTAAACTGAAGTTTTTTGCAATTCTCGCAAATTGCGGTTTTAGTGAACTTTTATGCACTTTACAGCTGGAAATGCAGAAGGTTGGCAAATGGTCAGAGAATCCAAGCTTTAGTATGCCTGGTGTGCAATGACTGTTAAATTTGTTTGGTCTAATAGTGTGGCACTTGCACTGGTATATTTTTATAGAAAGCGGCATTTAATAGGTTAGCCTTATCTTCATCATCGTGAACAATGCTACCTGATTCGGTTTTAAGGTAGGGAAGAGTAAAGTTAGCTTTGAGCTTGCGATTTGCAAAGCCATAAAATTTAGACAGATTGGGGTTTTCGCAAATGGAACTTTCAATTTTATCACACCAATGTGAAACAGCTTGGTCATAGTTTTTGGAAATTCTATCGTAGTATTCTTTAGTTAACGAATTAATCTTGCGTAGAGGGTAGAGTTTCTTTTTCTCCTTAAGTAGCTTACGTATCTGAAGTGGACGTTTAGCAGAAATATTTGAAGATTTTTTTAGTGGGACATAATGATCAATGACTAAGTGTAGGTGACGTATAAGAGTATCATACAGAGTTTGCACATTGTCATTGCAAGAAGATATGACGGAGCTCCAATCAATGGCAAGGAGTTTGGTACATATGGTATCATAGCAGACATTTTTGAAATCAGGTAAAGGGGCAGCTTTATTTGAAGCAGTAGAAGAAACCAAATTAACTTTAAACAACAAGCCAGAGTGATCACAGGTGTGGGCAAGAGGAGGGCAGATTTCATGAGACAATAGCTTAGAGAATGAAAAAATATTACAAAGAAGCAGGTCAAGAATGTGACCGGTATTGCAAGTATGCTCTTGTATAACTTGCATCAGATTAAGGCGTCTGCATAAACAAATGAAAAAATCAGATGTAAGACCACCAAGACTTACAGGAACAGACAAGTCGATGTTAGGAAGATTAAAATCACCACAGGTAAAATGAGGGTGTTCAGTGGTATGACACTCAACAAGGCAATCGCAGGCCTCAGTAAAAGAAGAAAGAGAGTCGGTAGTGCTGGGGGGTATGTAGAAACAGGATAGACGAACACAAGATTTTATGCCGAACACATCAGTCCAAAGATACTCAAAACGTTTGTTATCACTAGAACTGGGTACGTGTTGAATTACTTTCAAGAACATTTATACAGAAGTAACACACCACCTTTACTATAACATCTGTCATTACGTGGGACATTGAAACCTTGGCAATCAATTAAAGAGACTGGTATGTTAAGGTGAAGCCAGGACTCCGTAATAAAAAGTAAATCAATATCATGGCAAGAATTAACAAGAAAAGCATTGAGATTGTTGAGTTTATGGACAACTGATGGGGCATTAAAGTAAGCAATTTTTAGAAAAGATTGATCAGCATTCAGAATCTGAACTTGATTCTGATTGGCTAGTGTCATTCTCTGCTCTGAAAATCTTGGCCCAGAAATCCTGGGCAGAATATTGAAAGGGTTGTTTAGCAGATTTTTCCAAAATTTTGTTATTTTTAATAATTAAATTAGTTTCTATGACGTTTGAGTGACTGGGCTCGCCATTAAATCCCTTATTAGGCCTGCAATTTGCTGTTACGACTCCAATCCTTAATCACAACTCCGCAAGACTTCGCATCTCGCTGCCATGGATACATTGTGCTAGCTGCTTCTGCGAGGCTAAAACTTTGACGTCAACCGAACTTGGTAAACAACTGGTCACGTGTCCATGTGTCACAATGCATATGAAATCGTGAGTGACCGCAGTCAAAACCGATTGGATGATTGTATTCACGAAGAAGTATCATGCCATTGCTGTCGAGACTAATAAGTGGTTGACAAAGGCAGATGTAAGCAGCAGTAACATCGTGCGTTAGTTATGAAGAAGGGAAGGCGAGACCAGACTCTGTTATCAATACCGACTGCCATAAATAGTGATGTGCTAGCCTAAGATAAGTTAGTTCTCAGTCAAGTGTTTTATTTTATCTGGTTGTTTTAGTCTAGGACCGTTGCTTGTGTAGGTTTATAGGTTGGTATTTCACTTACGCAGTTTGAGATTTTATGTACTGCATCTGGGGAGATTCGCAATAGTAGGACTGTAGTTATTCTGTTAGATAGAAAGGAGGGGGGAGAATACAACCGACGTCGGGAGAGTTAGGTTTTTAGTGTTGACCATGTGTATTTAACCGTAAATTCTATTTGAATAAGGGAACCGGAATTGTATTGGAATAAGGAAACTTGATATTCTATTTGAGTAACATGAGAGTAGTTGTAATAAATTGTGACTTTTTCCATGAGGTCATCAGGAGCCGAGTTACGTCAAGGAGGAATTGCGTCGCTTCTGAAGTTATAAGTAGGTTACAACGGAAAGTAAAGAACAGTATACCGCTACTTATAACGACAAGGACAAACCTAGTCCACCCACGCGTTTCCGGGGTGGCGAACACGCTCAACCAGCCTACGAAAAACTTGTGTGTGGCTTATTTGCCGCTTGGCTGACTCCCAAATCAGGGCCAGTGACAGTACGGGAGGTGCGGACGCTACATTTCACCTTTATTTTTTCTTTCATTCAATTCAGCAATGAGTTTTCGCCTCTCATTTCTTTCCATCACTGTGCGGTCCCAGGGTACAAAAATAGGAAAACATTGTTTTTTTTTTGAATAATTTAAGTCCCTTCGTGGCCTTTAATATTTCCCATTTGATTTTTTCGTTTTTAAGTTTGATTAGGAAGGGACGAGGTTTACCTGCTCTTTTACTTCCTAAACGAAATGCTTTCGCAACATCACCACGAAAAAACTTTATCTTACTTCGCAGCATCAATTTAGCCATATCACAGTCATCCTTGAGTTGGTCTTCGAGATCAGCATGGTCTGATTCGGGAATACCAAAAAAGAGCAAATTATTTTTTCTCCGCAAACAATCATGTTCTACATGTTGTTGGTTGAGTTTTTTTGCAATAGAGGGAAAGCAATCAAGTTTTTCGTTTAAGTTTTGAAGGGTTTTCTGTTGATCCTGATGAACTTTGTGATTTTCTGATTTCAAAACTTCAGAAAATGATTTTTTTATATCTTGACACTGGTTCTCAAAACTTTTTCAAAGTTTCGACTTTACGGTCCCAAGGATTTTTTTCTATTACTTACAGTCCTTTATTTTTAAGCATAAATTCTAGTTCAGCAGCAGTGTTCCCTCTGGGATTTTGACTAGTGCCAAATTGCTCAAATGATAAATTCATTGCCCCAAGGTTTCACTACTTTGAGGACCCCTTTTACATATTTTTTGCATTAAATTTGCTTTTTCAAGACACAAGCTACAGTCTTGCATTAAAATATTCACGTTTTTTGTTAAAGTTTTTCAGTTTTGCATTATATAATATTAATTTCTGGGTTAAAATCAGTAAAATTTGCCCAAAAATTTTGCATTTTCCTCAAATTTCTCACTTTAGAGAGAACACTGTTTCGCAGCCAAAAAGAAGCAATAGTGTAGCTGATGTAACATCCATGCACATTTGAAACCGGTCCTACTAAACACCGCAAAGGACTGAAACACTGCAAAGCACGACAAAGAACCTCAAACCTATGTACTAAACACCGGAAAGAACGACAAAGGACCCTTATATTGATCTACTAAACACCGCAAAGAACAACTAAGGACTTGGAATCATACCATAACAAAGAACAGCTTAACCTAATTTACAACCTGACCCTAACCAAACCTAACCCTGACTAAATTTAACCCTAAACAAACGTAATTCTAGCCCAACCCTAACTGCACCTGGGGGCTGATAGGTACTACACAGTACACTGGTACAGTATCGATACCGGTATATACTAGACGTTATACACCGGTACCGATGTAGGGTGGTATTAGATCTGTATGTAGGGTGGCACCGGTAGTAGATTGGAAGCTTTTATGTTGAACAAAGGTAAAATGAATGATTTAAGGTAGTATCGATAGTGTGGCTGAGTAGTTAGGAGCGTCAATTTTGCGACGATCATGATTGCAAGATTGATGTTTCAACTACCACCTAATCCTCGTTGTTTAGTTGTTGCATCCTTTGATAAGATGCTTTACGCAGGGGCGTATTCTCCATGCATGCAAGGCATGCATTACATCGAGAAGTCGTGACAATCTAGCGTAAAAAGGCGCTTAAAAACCCACGACGTCACTTAAAATAGATCTAAAAGCTATTTTGCCGTAAACGGTAAAATAGACACTGCCATAAATAACTGGAAAAAAGGTTCTAGTTTTTGAAAGCTTAAGGAAAAATTAACTGCTAGCCAGTATTTTCCTCTTACTTTGTTACTGCCTTCTCTGCAGTCTGACTATAGCCTAGTTCACTGGTTTTAAAACTGGGGAATGCGCAGTTACAAGCAGCACTGCAAAAACCCGCAGGTGCACAAGGATCACCAGCACAACTTCACCAAGGACCGAGGAGCACAAACACCACAAAGATAACAAGGACGGTCAGAGGCGCAATTAGGAACCCGAGGAGCACACTAGGGTTAGGTTCAATGGGGGGTCAGGTTTGGTTGGGGCTAGGTTTGGACATTGGGTTAGGGTTAGGTTCAGTTAGAGTTAAGCTGTTAGGTTTGAGTTCCTTGCGCTCCGTGTGTTCCTGCAGCTTTTAGTACCGGTAATAGCTCAATTGTGCCGCTAGCGATCTTTGTGCTTCTGCAGATTTTAATAGGACCCGTTTCAGGGGTACCGCAAAGAGGTCGCGAATTTCTGATGAATCATCCCATTAAATTGTGCTTGTAAGTATAGCTTAGTGAATGTTAGGTTTGTAATAGCCTACGTGCTTCATTTTCTTGCTCTAAATATATTCTCTATGCTTAATGCACATACCGGATACCGGTAGCATTTCGTTTGAAATGGGATTCTATTTAACATCGCAAAGGTTGACAAAGAACTTTAAATTGATGTACTAAACACTGCAAAGTACAAAGGACCTGATAACCCTAACCTTTACTCTAGCCAAACTCTGATTTAAAGTCCTTTGTCGTTCTTCGAAATCAGAAACCAACTCTGGATTATCCGATTATGTACCAGTACTCTTACAAAATCACTTTTAAATTGCCAGATCACACCGCCAACTACATCGAGCACAATTTTAACAGATACATGTACAGTGTATAGGCTATATCTGTACAGTGTACATATACTGGCCGATATAGGATCATACCGGTAACCTATTAGTACACTTTTCGACACAGGGTCTAACAAAAAGCAAGTTCCGTTACTGACTTCACTAAACCTGTAATTAATAGCACTCTATAACATGTAACAACTCAAATTCTGAATTTATAATGCATTTCCGCTCCATTTCTAATCACTGATTAACTCAGATACAAACAACACTGCAATCAGTCTTTTTCACCCGTCACCACGTGCTGCTAAGGCGGATTTTTTTTTTGCAAAAAGCAAGCGGAGTCAATATTTGAATCCAACCCCTATTAAATAAAAAAATAATAAAGAAGATCTATTCCAACTCAAAAATAACGATTCGCCACCGTATTGTTGAGACAGGCATATGATGTCAACGTTGAAGGCTGCAGTAACAGAAGTTTTGAAACATTATTATAACCGCGCAGTTACAGAAATACTACAAATATTATTATAACAGATGTTCGTTATTATAACCGTTTGTTTCAAAGTTCAGGGAGTCAAATTGTTTGTTATTCTCATTCAAGTTCAGTAGTCCTGCAAAGATAAATACGTAGGACGTATATTCAAATAAAAACAAAAAAGTGTGCAAATGGGACTGCATTCTGTTTTTCAATAAAAGAGGTTCGCGCCGCTTGTTTTACCGAATCAAATCAAATTCAATTTTATTTCAGCGCTCTTATGCAGAATATAAAACAGCAGTTGACAAGATTAAATTACTGCGCTGTAGGATGCAACGGAAAAGCAAAAATGCTCACCTGGTCTGTTGCACCCTCACGATGATGAGGAAAGAGAATATTTACAATAACACAAACGAAACCAGGTAGTCGAACCGAACCCGAACCGGAGTTTTATAAACTTGCGAACCTTAACCGAATTCGAACCGATTGAAAAAGCGGCTCGCTCCGAGAAGTTAATCTCGTCACTTTAAATTAAGCTGGTTCGAATTCAAAATAATAGTCACTTAGTCACTAATCCATGCATGGTGAAGAAGTCTTTTACGTTTGATTTACCCGGTCTCGTAGTAGCCTACACGCGTAATAGTTAGACTAAAGAAAGCGCTTTCAAAGTTATTTAACGCTACCTGTGGGTTGAATAGGCCGCCGGTGTCAGAGCTTAGTAACAATTTAATTATCTCGAAATTGGCTTTACTACAAGTATTTTATGCATTATCCTGGCCTGTTAGTGCGAAGAAAAATTCCTTTGTACGTTTCATTTTTTGAATAAATTGTGTTACTACCTACCGTTTTTTACTGCGAACCTGAACCGAAACTTTATAAACCGGCTTTGAAATATTTTTACTGGAGCTAACCCAAACCGGAGTGTTTCAATTTATCTGAACCTTAACCGGAACTGAACCAAAATTTGAAACCGCTGTTGAACCCGAACAGAACCTGAACAGAAAAAATGAAACGGTTCGACTCCCTGGCTTAATAAACTTATAATATTTTTGCCATAAAACCTACTTCACTTTTTATTCCTATTCCAGTTGTTTTAGCCTACAAACTTATAGCCTTATTTAGAATTTTTTAATTTCAGATATCTATTTATACTTTCTGATTTCATTTACTGGTCGGATTTGTCTTTTTGCTCCACAATCACAATCATGCAGATGTTCGATTCCTTTAGGCCTAGTTACACTCTAAACAACGTTAGTAGTTTAGGTCTACATCTACAGGTACACCGTTTATGTTAAATTGTTTTTGAACCTCATTGTGACAAGCAGCAATAAAAAAAAAACCTCTGGAACAGTTAAGCTACTTTTGTGAAAAAATACCTTAAAATGAGGTTTTTAGTTTTTGAACCTTAAAAGGTTGCAATGGGAAATTTGGAAATACCTTGGGAAAAGGTATTATTGAGAAAAGATATCTTCTTTAGAGATTTTCGGTTTTCGAACCTTAAAAGGTTATAATTACAAATATCAAAAAAACTAAAAAAAGTATGTTCGTTTAAAAATTCCATCGCTTGAGGTTTTTCTCGTTTTCGAACCTAAAAAGATTGCAATAACACATGCTAAAAAACCCTTGGGAAAGCCGCTTTCTGTAAAACCCTGCTTAAGGTTTTTTTTTAAAGAAAATGCCCTTTTTTTGCAAAATACCCGTATAAAGAGTTCGTTTGCGAATTTCAGAACCCCAAAAAAACCCTTAATGAACCATTTTCGATTTCAGTGTTGTGTTTAGCAATTTTTAAACTTGTTCCTAAACTGTTAAGGTTGCGAGATACAGGATCTGGCTGCATTTTGAGATTGCCGTAAAGCGTTGTGTTAACTCAACATCGAAGATTTTGACGTTGTGCATTCGGCAATTAAATAATTGTTATCCAAAGTTAGCAATTTCTCGAAATGTCTATTTGTTCTACCTCTCATAAGATCACCCTTCAGGAGCAACGCCCGAGCTAACTCTTTTAAACTTTTTTCCTGTTGGCCTTGCTAATGTTATTAGCAGTAAGCACGTCTTTACGTGTAAAGCTTTGTCGCTGTTTCCTTATTTTTTTGTCTCGCTGTAGTTTGTGTTATCGATGATTAGTATTTCACGACCGAAAATAAAATTTCACCCTTGGAAAAGGTACTAAATTTAGTACTAGTACGGTTGGATCTATTCATATTTTCGAATTTTTAAATTGCTATCCACATTGCTTGAATTTAGAAAAGCTAAATTTAAGTTCATTGGCTTTTAAAGAACAAAATTCAACTTATCGACTTCGCAAATCTAATTTCAAATTTCACCGCTTCAAAATTCATAAAACTCGACAATTCAAACTTCTCAACACTTGATAAACCATATTATTAAATAGGCTTGAAAATAAAACAAATTATTTTTGAGTTGTGGCATATATTTTCAGTCCAGAGAATCCGTAAAATCATACAGACTAAGTCTGTAAGTAACTGCAAAAAGGTCAGTACCAGAAGCAAAAAGGCAAAAATACGTAAAGAGGTGGAGAGTCAACTTTTGCAAAACCAACTTCAAAGCACTTAGAAGCGTCACATTTGCCGTCTCAATAACTGTTCAGTTCACCTGATAAATTTTATGGATCGTTTGCATTGTAGTGACATTATAAATCAGGTATAAAACCATACTTTACTTCGGAGGTTTTAATATGAAAAAAAAACTATACTTATCAAATCTTTCATTAAGGAAATCAAATTCAATGACTTTAAAAAAGGCATTCAAATTCTTATTTATTGCTTTTTGAAATCCCACGTTCAGATTCATCAATAACTTGCGGGTGAATTTAAATCCAATTCAACCTTGCTCCTGTGCAAGCGGTGGAAAATATTGTCTGCACCATCCTTGAAAATTTCGTTAGCTAACAAACTATTTTTGCTGTCTACGCAGTTTTGAAGTTGACGTGTATACCACCAACTTAATTCTCTGGAAGATCTTTTTCTCTCTACCATATCCTGGAGCACGACAGAAAGTGAGCAGTATACCGCCCTTGATTACAAAATCGCAGCTTGTTATGGCTTCCCGAAAAGGGAAGCCATATTGTTTTTACTTGGCCATTTTTGCATTTTTTGACACTTCCAGCAGCTGTAGCTGCTAAACCACTGTTTCAATTCAAAAGTGACCTGGAGTTCAAATGTGTGTCCCATCTAGGTCTACACCTTGATCGCCCTAACTTTCCCCGACAGCCCCCACTTTCTAGAAAAAAAAATATTTTGTTTCCCAAAAATTCTTCTTTTTTTCAACGCCAAATTTTGTGCAGCCTAAAGCTTTTGAACCGCTAATGCTAGAGACTTGAATTTTTCAGGGATGGTAGATCTCAAAAGAACTTGTGCCTAACGACTTTTGGGGGGTGGCGGTCAACAGGTTAAAGGTTAGAGATCAGAAAACCAAATTTACCAAAACCTAATAACTTTTGAATGACATTAGGTAGGACCTTCAAATTTCCACAGTGTATGCATATCAATGTGGGGAACAAAGCTATGCGCAACAATTATCTGTCTGTGACGTCACTTGGGGTCAAAGATCAAATGAACAAATCTCAACAGTTTTTTATGCAGCGTAAAGCTTTTGAACCGCTAGTACTAGAAACTTGAATTGTTCAGGGATAATAGACCTCCATGTGAACTTGTGCCTAACAAGTTTTGGGGGGTGACGGTCAACAGGTTAAAGGTCAAACGTCAATCAAATAAAATGAAAAGAAAATCGATCAAACGCTAATAACTTGTGAATGGCAACTGGTAGGACTTCAAGTTTACGAAGGAGATGCATCTCAATCAAGGTATAAAAGGACAAACAGTGATTGGTCACTTGGGGTCAAAGGTTAAATAAGCAAACATGTTGTTTGGCCTATAACTACTGATTGAAGACACATAAGAACCTGAAATGTATAGGGTTGGTGTGTCTTGGTATGTTCTTACACTGTACCAACTATAAATGCTCTATGTCACGTGACTCGGGTTCAAAGGTCAAAAAACCGAAAAATGTTGCCAAAATTGCCGAGTCTAAGGATTTTGAACCGCTGATGCTACAAGCTTGAAAGTTTTAGGGATGATAGAACTCGACGTAAACTTGTGTCTGACAGGTTTTAGGGGTTGGCGGTCAAGTGGTTTGGGGTCAAAGGTCAATAATAGGAAAATATTCACAAGCTTATAACTGTTAAATGGCCACAGCTAGGACCTTCAAATTATCGGAGGATATCAACTTTAATGTGGGTAACAAAAATATCAATATAATGAAAGGTTACCCCAGAGCACCTGACTTGGAGTCAAACGTAAAAAACGTGAAAGTTCAGGAAGCCTCATAAAATTCAAGCAAATTATTTTAATCCGTTACAGGGCTGTAGGGAAACATGTTTTCGAGCTATTTTGGCCTAAAACTTTTTCATTCGTGAGTGAGCGGTACAAGTTTGTGTTTAAACTGACATTTTAAGCAGCAATAAGGGGCACATGGGAGTTGGCAAAGTGGTTGGTGCAATGCACTCTTGACTTAGCTTCGCAGATTCCTCGCACTAAAACTGTGTTCGCATTGCGGCGAAGAGTTTTTTAAATTAATTGCTAGTATAGTCCGCTATCAGATCATCAAGCTTGTGGTTTTGCGAAGTTCGTTGTAATCAGCACTTGTTTGCTGTATTTCATTCACGCCTTATGTAATTGGGTAACTGGACAAATTCAAACCTGTTTGGCTGTAACTGGATGAGTGTCAAAGTTTTCGTTGAAGTAGTCACAGCACTTTCATTTAATGCGAGCAATCTAGGTTTATCTGTCGCTTTACTTTATAAGTTGCGAAAAAATTGCCATTAATAAGTATGTATTGAGTTTTAACTTCTAAGTTTCAACTTATAAACAAGTAGTCCCTTCTTGACTTCAATTGATTTATCTGCAATACCTTGAGCGAAGTCTTATGCGAAATATTGCAGCCTTTATTTTTTGCGCGGATTGTTAAACCCTGTAATCGTTGCTTTAAAAGTGAGTTCTATGCCGCGATTTCTTGCCCTTAGAATCCAACAAAAGCTCGATGATTTAATTTCGTTTTGTGTGAGTGCAGTCGTCCTTGCAGCTGCACAAATCCTTCAAGAATCATGGCGCTTTTTGTTTGAATTTACTGCAAGATTTGCCAGCTAGCTTGAGATGTCAGACAAGCAAGATGATTTTGCTGCAGACTTGTGTAGCATTGTACCGGCCGATTAGCTCAGTTGCTAAGCGCACCAACGGCTCGCCACCGTTGCGATGTTTCTTCGGAGCTCTATAGGCCAGGCACTGAGCCGCGGAGATGGGCCCCGCCACTCGTTACACGCTTCGGCGTAATACGGCGAGTATAATGAAGATTTCATTTTTTGTGCAGCAGTATCACTGTACACGCGAAGAAATTTATGGATAATAGTTTTATTGAGATTTCGATCACTGTATTACAGAAATGTAAGAAGTCGTTACAGTACTATTAAGTTTATGGTACACAGGTTACGGGAATTTAAACTTACTTTATGTGTGCTAATGCCCACCTATACTTTGCTACGATTTTGTTTTTATTTTTGAAGTTGTAAAAGCGAAGTCACTCTACTGTTCCCTTAGACGTTTCGGTCCCTAGAAAGCTTGATCGGGAAGCCATAAGCGGGTGCTTGCAGCTGCCATCTAGTTGAATTATTGTTCTTTGTCTTCAAAATCGAAATGGATTAGCAGTTTCAAATAAAGAAAAGACATGAATAACGAGTATCGCTATGAATCATTGCTGAAGTGTCATAGGGTGTAGCTATATAAACTTTGGAAAGGGGAAGAGGGGATGAAAGCGGAGCTCAAAATTTATAAGAGAGTGGCTAAAACATCAAGGGTCCCCACCTTTCAACCCTTCCAGCCCTCACCTTCCAAAACCATTGGTCACTACGCGATTAAAACTGTTTAGAAAGCCGAGTAGAGATTGCGAGTCACGCTAAACCAATAAATTTAAAACTTGTATTCACAGCTCCCCCGCTTGACGCTCAGCAATAAAGGGTTAGTGTGGAGGTCAAACCGACAAAACATTTACTCATTGTGCTGTTGAGAAAGGCTCTTGATGGGGTTTCTCCATGTTTGAGTGGTATTTAGATGGCTGGCATCTGCTATAGGTGAGCTTGTTATAGCGCTTTGATCATTGTTATAGCGCTTTTATAGCGTTTTTTCTCATGACAGGAGAATAAGTGTACAACTAAATATGTAGTAATACTTCCAGTCATCATGAGATTCTAAAATAAATCCTTTGATACTTTGCTAGACTTTAATAATTTTGTTGCATGTGCATAGAAGGCAACACTTATCCATTACCCTCCACCAATCTTCCAAGGATTCCAAATGCTCCTGAAAATCCAACCACTAGCGGCAAACAAATCGCTTCTGTCAAAACCATCACTGGTAGCAATCCAATTGCTGGAAGAGGCGACTGGAAATATCAAAGTGTAACTGGTAAAACAGAACACCAAAGACTTACGCCCTTTCGACCTGGCTTTGGCCCCATCATTACCACGCCCTTTCGACTTACGCCCTTTCGACCTGGCTTTGGACCCCCCACCACCACCACAACCACCACCACCACTACCACCACCACTACCACTACCACCACCACCACCACCACCACCACCACTACCACTACTACCACCACTACCACTACCACCACCACCACCACCATCGCCATCACCACTGCCGTCAGTACCACTACTACCACCAGCACCGTTATCACCACCACCAGTGCTGTTACCACTGCCTCTACAACTACTGATGATACCAGCATATCGAAGTTAGTAAAAGACAATCTGTTACTTACAGGTGAATATATATTTTTTTATTTAGACTAAGTTTAAGTTTCTACAATAAGTTCATGTAAATACACCTTCAAATTTACATGCTTGCTCATTAACAAAAAAATATAAAACAATTCTCAAGTATTGACATAAAATATTTTGGTTTGTTGTAAGCGTGAATGTGAACCTTTTTTCGAGAATAATTTCCAACGAAAAATGATTATTGTTTTTACAACATGTACAGCAGCAACAAGTCCACTTTTTGTTTATCTCTAGTATTCTTAAAAGGTGTTAGGTGAGTAATTTTTCTCGATGTCTCTCTCAACCTACCGTAAGTTTCCTTGTAGGATTGCTCTCCGTACTGTTCCTCAGATGCTAATTACAAAAGAGGGAAGTTGTACTGTAAATGCTAACTTTAAAGTTTTTGACTTGATTGAAGTCTGGCAAGGAATTGAAACTCATGTATTATCATCGTACCTAGGATGGCCGTACAGAGTTTGTCTTGCCCGATATTTTCTCGACTTGTACTGCATCTGCGAGACAAAAACGAGCGAGAGGCTTAAAGGCAGGGTTCGGTGGCAAAAAATTCGGTGGTAAAAATTAGTTGAAGTGAGTTTCGATTTATCGAATAGCGTTGGTTCGACTGTGGCCAGGCCTGCAGGTTTTTTTTATAGACTGTAATTTTGTAAACCAAAGAAGCGTAAATGTTATGTTACAGCGTAGTTGGAACAGTATACAACATGGTATCATATATTATGGGAAACTGCTAACATAAAAGAACTAAATGCTACAAAAGTTATGCAGAAAAACGTTTTAAGAGCGATGCCGTTTAATATCTGTTGAATTTTTAACAGTGTATGGTATCTATTAAATAAAATAAGATAAAGTGAGAATTCGACTGTGCAATAAAAAGTTACCTCACGCAGTGGCGTACGCAGGATTTTTCAATAAGGAGGGGGGTTTCAGTGACGTCACATCGTGATGATGTAAAAATACTACATTACAATTACAGTAGTTTAGAGATATTAAAGTGCATCGTGTTGTAGTGTTTCCAGCCTAAATTGCAGTTAACCATGATTAAGCTATATAATGCCATAACTAAGGAAACAACAAAGATATTTCATTCACACTTTTGCTTGATGCTTTGCGTTTCATTTAAGGAGAGAAAAGGTTTCACAGAAACTCAAGCTCTCAGGCCGTGGTTAAAAATTTTCTGAAAAAACTTTGGTTGAAATCATTTTTGGGCCATAGAAAGGTTAATTGACTGAAGTAGGCTGGCAAGCTGTTGCAACGTCACAAACAGGGTGCACCCAGGAGGTAAAACAAGCAATTCCTTCTCTCCAAAAAACTTTTCTCAAGAACCAACATTAATATAAACAACGCGTATGGGCTAAACCTTGTTATAAACAGTCAATATACGGTACACTCATTACGAAGGGGGCAGTTTCTCGCTTAAAATTTGAAACGTGAAGATATTGGAGCATAAAAAACTGGCCTCCCTACCAAAACGTTTTTAAACTAAAATATATTATGCGCGAGAGGAATCCCTGATCATCCGATTAAAGCCAAAAACAGCGTCGATATTACCTAAACATTTTTTGCCAAATCACAGCGTCGATATCAAATGCTTTCAAACACATAATCGGGGTGTCTATTGCAAACGAATAACTCTAGCTCCTGATATAGTCAGCTTACGGTACGAAAAAACAATGTTGTCTCTTCCTTCGTTCCACCCCTAGGCCTCTTCAAATCTTTCGGTGCGGGAGGTCAGGGGTTCGATTCTTGGGCCGGTCAAACCGGCACAGTGTCGCTAACGGCTCGCCACCGTTGCGACGTTTCTTCGGAGCTGTGTAGACCAGGCGCTGAGCCGCAGAGATGGGCCCCGCCACTCGTTACACGCTTCGGCGTAATACGGCGAGTATAATGAAGATTTGATTTTGATTTTTTATTTTAATAAAATTTCTCAAAACGCCGGGCGATTATAGCGTAATGTTAAAAGATTTTGCTGTCGATGCGGAAGGTTTGAGACTCAATTCCCAGGCCGGTCAAATCAGACACAGTGTAGCCAACGGTTCGCAACCGCTGCGACGTTTCTTTGGAGCTGCGTTGCCCAGGCGCTAAGCCGCGGGGTCGGGCCCTGCCACTCGTTACCACGTTTCGGTACAACAACGAATTTAATGAAACGAGTATAATCAAGATTTGATTTGATTAAAAAAAAAATTTGTGTGCAGCCATAGTTACTGCAGATACACCGCATTGAAGGAAACTCCTACATCTTAATTGTTTCGCAGCAACATCAATGACAAAAATGCACTTCAAGCAAAACACAACAGAAAAGTTGGACTACCGGGTACCGATATTGTAGCATTGCATTGTAAGCAGTGCTCGAGTTGTAAAAACACTTATGGAGAAATGGTACACATTTTCACGCACACGTAAGGAGGGATGATCATTGTACTTGTAAGGGAATGGTTTACGCTAAAATATTTTGTGGGGGATGGTGTTGTTTGGGATGAAAACATGATAGTAATTTCAGCGAGATCCGCATGAGGAAAAGTCGGTTCGTTTTAAAAAAGAAAGGTTTCATTTTTTCTGCATTGTCAAGGGGAAGGGGAGTGCTGACTCCGACCCCTGCGAACGTCACCGGGGGCCCATCTCTTAGCGCTTGGGTAACACAGAAACGTCGCAGCGGTGGCGAGCCGTTGGCGACACTGTGCCGATTTGACCATCCCGGGAATCAAACCCCAGACCTTCCGCACCGATAACCTGTGCGCTTAAAAACTGAGCTAACGGCCGGTATCGACCTAAATATCGAACCCAAAACCTCCCGCGCCGATAGCGATGTGTTTAACCACTACGCCAACTGGCCGGTTTGGCTCAAAATTATGACATCGCAAGCGGAATAATGCGTTGCAACCGTTCTCTTCCAAGAATGTCTTCCGCGTTGAAACGTTGTCTTGTCCAGTCATAGCCGTAGAGAACAATGTCTTTATGACATCACAACACGACTCCAGCTTTGATACCTATTGACTTTGTCCAGGCTTGTATTATTATTTATTTATTTATTCATTATCTCTTGCCCGTGTTACAGCAGTCAATTTTCAGCAGAGCAAGGTTCTGATTGCCAGAATATTTTGAATGAGATCTATATTGCTTCTCAGATTGCAGCAGCAAATGGCAGTTAAGACAAGGAGACATTCAAAATGCCTTACATTTGACGACCCACGCGAATTGGACGATATTGGTTCAAGCGCTACACACCAGAAAAGTTTGACCACCGGTTTTACTGTATAACAATGACAGTTTCTCGAGATTATATAGGCAATTTGATACAGCACAGACAAACACAATCTCTGTATGAAAAAACGCTAATCGGTCCAAAAAATTGGTTTTTAATTTTTTCCAATCGTCAATGGGGGGGGAGGTTGACCCCTGAACCCCCCTCCCCGTGCGTACGCCCTGACCACACGTTTTTTTAACAAAATTAACTCAAGTTCGTAATCATCAGTCACTGGGGATTTTTTCTCACGAGTCAATAACAATAAAATGCTTGATAAAAAGCGAGTTACCTAATATGGAGCAGTTGAATATTGGGCCAAATTACAGTACATCCCGAAATAAAATTAGGTTCTGCATTTCTTTCAAAAAAAGCAATAAACCTGTTAATTTTGAGAAAATAAATAATATCTTTGTGAAATATTTGCTGCGATACGTTAAAAGTTTTATGTGTGTTCCGTTGGTGCAGTCATGTTTTCTTAGGTACTGCAAGTAATAAATTAGAATATATCTAACACAAAGGGCACTGTAAGAAATTTTGGCAGGTTACAATTCCTTGCAAGGAAACCAAAAAAAATAGCTTAAACTCGCCTTATTCCAATAGAATAAAAAATGAAAATTGTAGAGATTTTGAATGTAACCACGACAAATGGTAAAATTGAGAATTCCAACAATGAGTCGATGGCGAAGGCATAAGACGTAGGATCTGTCACCTGCGCGCGGTACCTCCAGGCCATGTCGCTGACAAAATCAAAACTAGGAAGCTTAATAACGGTCAATACACATACCTAACTATTTTCCCTTCAAATTCCAAATGTTCAACGATGCTGCCTGCCTCAGTCTTCAGTAATTTACACATTCACTGATACTACAAACCATATCAATTTAAAAAACATTTCCTTGAAAAAGAACACTGGTTAACAACTGTCGAACCTCCAGACTGCACTGTCGCTACCAAGAACTGACTACGCCTAACAATTCTTGCACGAGAAGTACAGCAGGTAGCCCGGCAGTTGCGTAATCTACACAACGAGGTAGCCCTATGCGGAGCACAGATAGTCACATTACAAACGGTGCAAATAATTATTGAGCAAACGCAACTCAATCGGAAACATAGACTGATTACATCATTGTGACAGAGTTGCCAAATTCAATGTAAACACAAAGATAAATATTTAACAGGCACCGTAACTGGACAACTTTTGGGCTTTTTTTTCGGAGTCCCCTTGCCGACTTTTTCAAATCTTGTAAAATTATGTAACCTATATTGTACAAAATATTTCTTTTTTTAATGCATATACTGTATATTCTTTCATGTTCCATATTGTTGATGGGCTAAGTGTGGCTTTCGAGTCACATGCAGCTCGCCGGCCTTTCGTTTGTGGCTCTTCTTATGAATAGTAATAATATTGTATGTTTAGTCTGTTCAAACTGTTATTCATGCGTATGGTTTTCTCACCCTCGGTACAAATTGTTATTGATGTCTACTATTTTCCCAAAATACAGTAGTTAGCTTCAAAGTTAACTAATTCTAACAGTCTACTAACAGCATGTTAATTTCGGTGTACAGTTCAGCCTTCTGATGAACTTTGGTACCGTCATTAAGCGAAACTTGATTACAGGGCAGTACTAAGGCATTAATTTTTAAAATAAATTGAATGATAATTGGTGAAGCACAATAACATGAGGGACAAAACATTTGTACAAAATTTGCCAACAATTTTTCTAAAAGCACCAAAATAGCTATCACAATATTTACGCCCTTTTCCGGGTCTACCGTCTGACATCTTTGCATTTGGTTAACAAAAAAAAAACGAACCTTTATTATATTTGCGATATGACGCAGAAACGCGTAACGAGTAGGGCGGGGTCTACCTCCGCAGCATGGCGCCTGGATGACACAAAAACATGGCAGCGGTGGCGAGCCGTTGACAACAGAGCCCGATATGGTTTGACGAGACTGAAAATCGAATCCAAGACCTCCAGTGCCGACAGCAATGTGCTTAACCACTTCGCCAACCGACCGGTCGTATTTAGCTTCTTCGTGCACGATGCACACATTTGTGTGCATGATATTAGCATCTATTTTAAAGGTAAAACGACTGAATCAGCGGTCTTCAAAACGTTTGTGCACAATTGTGAACATGAGTATTATGAGTTAAAATGGTAAACGATGTTAACTTTTGATGATTGGTGAAGTTTTTTCTTGGTTTCTTTTATTACTTTTTGAAGCGTGTATTCGGTGATAATTAATGACCACAGAAGACTACAAAAGCAACTTTTTGCACATACCTGTTTTTTTGATTTTGATGTGAAGATAAGATGATGTTTAATCATTAGAAACACCACCCATGCCAATTCATTGAAAAATCAAGGAGTAACTATTTTTTCATCAGCTTTACACAATAGTGCAGAGGTTCCCCACCTTTTGCTTTCTGCGTACCACTTTAGGACCTTTTTTGTAGCAGCGTACCACCTACCTTTGATGAACACTTTTTGACCATAACAACATATAAGAGCTGTGCTGAAAGGCTCACTTTACATGCAGAAATGAATACGTAATTAAATCTAATTTTCATTATACTCGCGATATTACCCTGAAACACATAGCAAGTAACACTGCGGCTTAGCATCTGGGCAACACAGCTTCGAACTTCGACAAAATCTTATTATGTGGAGTCATTATTGCGAATCGAGCTTTTGGATGAAGGGAGTTTAAGCATGCCGAAAGGTGGGCAAATTTTTCACTGAAAGAGTCACTTGCGGAAAAGTAGAACAATCGAGGATTTGCCACTGGTGAGTCAAAGAGCAAGAAAAAAGTCTTCGACCAGACGACCACACAAGAACTGCAATTGCAAAAAACAGTCTTCGGTGTTCCTCACAAAAAGCTGAAGAGCCACGTCTCGAGGGTCAAAAAGCCGCATGTGGCTCGCAAGCCGCACTTTGCCCACCCTTCATGTAGTCAATTTGATTGCAAAATCAACGATGTTGCTCCCGGGTCCCTGAAGATAACAGTTACAGTGATTCATTACACCCAAAATATCTGACAAATAGGAAAGTTGAGGAATGAAGTTTGTGTCTTCTAAAATCTTCTGAATTTTGTAATCTTTTGTTTGGAAAAACTGAAGCAGCTCCTTTTGCAACACAAAATGACGCATCCATAAGGGTATTCCCTCGAGACCTCACTTACGTGTAAAGCAGCAATGACGTGTAATCTGATCTGTATGCTGCAGCTTCGTATGAAGCTTTGCGAAGTTGTTGCTTCTAAGATATCCAAGGATATATTAGCTAGAACCGTGAAACTCAAGTAAGCAGTAATTTTAAACCCTGAGTTCACCATTTCGATGAAGACGAAATGAGCACAAAATCGTGTCTGATAAAACTTGTTTTACCGATTTGGTTGATCCATAGATTCACCTCACCACTTCAATTTCGCCAGTTACAATATTCGATGGTGTTGCAGCTTGCTGCTGCAGAAAGAACAAAAAAAGAGCCCGCAAGTAGGGATGTGCCGAGTCGAGTCCGAGTACTCGGCCGAGTAATAAGGCATTATTCGGACTCGGCCGAGCATTAATTGATACTCGGCCGAGTATTAAACCATTATCATTTTGACCTTTTTTTGCTTTTTATCCGAATTTTAGTCGAAATTGGGACTTCTACGGACGTGATGACCTTTTCTTTTTTGGCTCTTCACCTAACTTTGAGTTCATATTTTGACGTCGTAGATACTCGGATTCGGTCGAGTAATGTCGTGAATACTCGTTACTCGGCGAGTCCGAGTAATTTTCCTTGAGGCACATCCCTACCCATAAGCAAGCGAGCTATTGGCAATGCTCATATAAGAGTATGCTACGTCATACCATAGTCCCCGCACATGATTATACACATGTAGGCCTATCTCTAGCTAACCTATTTTCATGCAGCTAATTTCAGTTGTAAAGCAAAAAGTTTTTGTGAGGATTCCGTGAAAACAATTTTTTTGCATTTTTGGTAAATATCTCGCGTACCACTTGAAAAGCTTCCACTTATTACTAGCGGTACGCGTACCACAAGTTGGGAACCCCTGCAATAGTGCGTACGCTATTTTTTTTTTATTTTTTTTTTAAATAATATTACGGTTGTTTAGTATATGCAAACCCAATCAAAATTTAAATCAATTGATAAATAAATAAAATACATGAATTACAGAAAAGAAACCTGTAAGGCCTAGTCTAGAGGTAATTTGAACTTTGTTGGCCAGTTAGGTTGTTGTAACTTATGATGTAATTGTACAGTTTATAGAAGATGTTTTTATGGTTAGTACGGAGTTTCTCAACCGCTTCGCCGAAGAAACTTTTTTGCCGGTTCGCCAAAGAAACTCCAACGTTATACCACAATTCAAAATTGTGCTTTTCATTATAACCCACTTGGCTACGCGCGCTCAATGCTTTTTTCGTCAGCCAGCAGACAAGTTCATGCGCTATGCACTGCCTGTTCATTGAGTTTTGCCTTTCTTGTAAAGAAAAAAACGTTCGAGGTGAAAGGAACCTTGCGCATAACCGCTAATTTACCACGAGTTGTTGTAGTAGTATATGAAATCGAAAAACATATTTAACTAAAATTCAGCACTATGAATAACGGAATTTGATTATGAACCGGAAACAAACGAACAGCCAGGTGTTTTCCTTTTCTTTTAAATCGGCAGCATGGAGCAGTGGTTTGAAGAGTCGTTTTTACGACGACCATGATCGCAAGGTTATTGGTTTAACTTCCAACCTAGTCTCGTTGTTTCGTTCTTGGATAAGATGCTTCACGATGATTATCTCTGCTTGGTGAAATCTGGCAAGCAGCAAATTAAAGAAGTCAGACGAAAAATTCAAACGGAAAACTTGGAAGCAAAAGCAACTCCTAAGCAAGTCTGGATTCGTACTACGCATAGCGCCTCCGCCGCTTTCTTGTGATAGCAGAATAAAGAGGAAGAAATCAGAAATTATCAATCAAAAATCAATTACCCCATTAACGAAAATCAAGTTGGTGACTTTAGCACTTGATTTTAACATGACCTCTTTGGTTTTTAAGGTTCACGGTCCGCAAAATTTATTTGAAAATTTTGCCAGTCCGCAACTTTAAAAAGGTTGAGAAGCACTAGTCTAGTACCATACCAATGGCATACCATACTCCAGGGATGGCAAACCACTGACCCGTGGCTCACTAAGCGACCCACTTGCACATTTCAGTAACCCACTTGTAGTTTGGAAAACTTTCCACGCAGACGTGATGACCTTTTGTTCGCTCTTCACCCGATTTTGGGCGGAAAATTGGTCATCTACGAACGTGATGACCGTTTTTTTTAGTTCTCACCCAATTTGGGGCGGAAAATTGGACATCTGCGGACGTCATGACCTTTTCGTTTGCTCTACACCCGATTTTGAACGGAAAATTGGTCACCTGCGGATGTAATGACCATTTTTTGGTTTACAGCCGATTTTGGGCGGAAAATTGGTCATCTGCGAACGTGATGACCCTTTGGTTTGCTCTACACCCGATTTTGGGCGGAAAATTGGTCATCTACGAACGTGATGACCGTTTTTTTTAGTTCTCACCCAATTTGGGGCGGAAAATTGGACATCTGCGGACGTCATGACCTTTTCGTTTGCTCTACACCCGATTTTGAACGGAAAATTGGTCACCTGCGGATGTAATGACCATTTTTTGGTTTACAGCCGATTTTGGGCGGAAAATTGGTCATCTGCGAACGTGATGACCCTTTGGTTTGCTCTACACCCGATTTTGGTCGGAAAATTGGTCATCTGCGGACGTAATGACCTTTTTTTGGTCTTCACCCTATTTTGGCGGAAAATGAGACATCTGCAGACGTGATGACTTTCTATTTTTTGCTTTATACCCGATTTTGAGGACAAAATTTGTCATCTGCGGACGTGATGACCTTCTATTTTTTGCCTCATCTGCGGACGCGATGTCCTTTTTTCTTTTTTTTTACACCAGTAACCCACGTTGTTTTTGGTCTACGAGCTTAAATTTGACCTACCTCCTAAAAAGGTTCGCCATCCCTGTTACAAGAAGTATTTTTGTGACTTAACGATAGTTTTGTGGTTGCGAGTGCAATAGTAACGAAAAACTATACAACTATAAATCCAGCTACAGAGATCAATTTTCTTCATTCGGAACTTTTGTACACAAACGTGTACTATAAAAAAAACAAACAAGGAGATGACGTCGTGCACTTTTTTCATGTTAGATTGTTAATTGAACTTTAGCTGACCCCAAAATAAGAAAAAAATTAATTCTTACTCAAACCAAAGATCCCCGTGCACGAAGAAGTTAGTTAAAAATCAGCTGGCTGGACATAAAACCAACCTCGCCTTCACGTGGTGTCCGGTGAAAACAACATTGTAATGTTGGCTAAACAGGCTCTGGCATTTTTTACTTGTTATGTTTGCCATCTTAGTCTTAGCAAGCAACGTCCTTAACTGTTGAATTCGCTCCGAAGTCGAAATGTGAAGGAGGGAGGGGATAATGCAGGCTTGGCATTAGCAAAGATGCTGGTAATAAGCACCAAAATTTGTTGATAAAGGACATGTCAAAATTGCGTGACTGGATTTTAGATGACTGCGATGGAATCTCATAGTCGTAGAGGTGACCAGTCTAAAACGCGCTTCGTACCGCAGCCATAGAGGCCCACCCCTAATCTAACCGATTGGAGGGTTGCCTCCGCCAGCTTGTGGAAATCTCCATGCAACTGTAGCTCCAGTTGGCGACTAGGAGAGGGCCTGCATCTGTACTAGGGGCATTTCTGAGGCCACTGCACAGAATGACAAGTTATTTGCGTATAGGGTCCAGCTAGGGAACTTGACGTAGCCTAATAGCATTTTTTTTAATCTGGTATTTAGTTTTTTTCCAACCATAAAGAAAAAACAAAACTTTATGAATGGAAAATAAACTAAAAAAGAAAACAGTAGGGCTTCTTCCCTGAACAAGAAAAGAACTGCTGTCGCAGTGAAGAGTTCCTGAACTGTTCGGTGGCAGTGGGAGTACTCAGCTAGTCAAAGCCTCTGTTCCTGCAGGAGTTGAGGTGGAGACGAGTGCAATAGAATTGCTTTCAGTCTTGACTTATTTTCTGTTGAAGGAGAAGCTTCTGGTAAATCAAGAGACAACAGTTTCAGCAGTATCGTCGATTGAAAAGTCGAATACCGCTCAAATTCTCGGTTCGCCCACTCAACATCCATTAGTGTCTCCAGCAGGGCCGGCGCCAGGGGGGGGGGGGCAGAGGGATCTGGCTTGCTTTTCGGTTTTTTAAATGCTGGGGGAACGGACGTGACTAAAGCGCAGCGGTGTCAAAAAGCAGCAAGAAATTCTACAGTTGAGACAAAGTGTTCAGTTGCAAAAAAATCTAAAGGCAAAAGAATGTCTACTACTGAAGTTACCGACAAACTAAACCAAGTCTTGAAAGCAGTTGATGAGCTTAATAAAAGATTGGACAACTTATACAGTAAACTTGATGATTTCAACTAGAGCTTAGTCCATCTAGCTAGAGGATAAATTCAATGCAAAATTCGAAGAAATAGAAACGTCGTTAAATTCAACTAATGATACTGAGGCGGTCTTAGCTACAGAAACTAACTTAACTGATTTCGAAGAAATACAAGACAGACTTAAAAAATTAAAAGCACAAGAACGAGAGCGTCAAACGCAAGCTGTGATTTAGGAAAAACGTATGAATATCTTAATCCATGGCCTACCTGAAAATTTTACGTCGGCATGGGAGACACGTGAAACTACCAAATCAGTCATCTTCCAATTTATGAGAGACGGTTTAAAAATTGAAGATCCCGAAAAAATCATTATGGCGGACTATCACAGGCTCCCTCAAAGACCAATATTTAATGCCAGAAAAAGAATATGTCGCCCAGTTATTATAAAATTTACTAACGCTGCTGACAAACATACTGTTTTTTCACATGTAAAAAACCTAAAAAGATATAATGAAGCTCGGCGTCTCAAAAACTTGTAACCTCAATATATTACTGAGCACTTGCCCAAGAAATTCGTAGAAGAGCGCAAAAAGCTAATGCCGGCTTTTAAAGAAGCTCGACTTCAAAGTAAGAAGACCGCCTAAAGAGTAGAGAACGGTCACTACGCATTATATATTAACAATCAAAGAGCTCACTTACCCGTGGACTAACCAAGCATACAGTGTCGACTGAGGCACCTAGGCTACGCAAACGTGCTAAATTAATATTAGCTAATTTTTTATATTTTTGTTTATCAGAAATTGAAAGAAAAGTGTGCTTATTTTGAAACAAAATTTTTGTTTTTATCTTGGATTGTCTCTTTTTGTTGTATAGTATTATTGCTAATTTATTCAGTGCTGTTTGTTGTCAACCTTGCCTTTTTTGCTAGCGTTCTATAGCATCTGAGATGTTTTTGGATAATGAATCGAGTCAAGTAGCTACCTCTAAAAATACCACTATAAATGAACAAAGTGATCTTCCTGAAGTCCTATTTCAAAACATGTATGACAACGCTAAACCTTGTAAAACGTACAACCTTGAGCAGCAGACCATTGACTACGACATTTCTTCTTTTTTCATCCTGCACACCAACATATCTTCACTCCAGACCCATTTCGATGACTTTAAAGAATTTCTATTTACCTTTTCTCATCTGCCTTCTTTAATATTAATATCAAAAACCCGGATCCATTTAAACCCCATTCTCAATTTCGAAATACCTAATTACACCTTTACTCATGTCCCATCACCCACTAGAGCAGGGGGAGTCATGGCTTATGTATCGAAGGAACTAAATTTTACCGTTAACGGCAGGTTGTCTCTAAATATAGACGGCTGTGAAGATTTATGGCTCGACGTATATATTCCTGGCTTAAAGAATAACTATACCTTTGCAGTAATTTATCGACACCCATGGAATAACCATAGCACCTTTCTGGAAGCCTTAGATTCTAATATGCAAGCCCTTAACAGTAAAGGAAATAAAGCCATGTTACTTGGTGATATAAACATTAACTTAGATTCTGATATTAACGTACCCCATTTGGCTGATTATTCCCACGTAATCCAATGTAGTGCTTTCCTTTCCCTTATCGACCAACCTACGCGAATAACTCCTTCTTCTCAAACTGTAATCGATCATATACTAACCAATGACAGTGTATCAACCTTAACTACTGGTGTTATTAGATGTAAACTAGCTGATCATTATCCCACTTTCTGTATAATTTCCAATTCCAATTTCAAATAACCCCGAAAAGAATCCCTTCTCACCTCTCGTAAATTAGCATCAGTCAATCAAAATAATTTTTGCAATAATTTATTTTCTTCTCTCTCGCCATAGCATGATAGATTCGCGTTAGCCTGTGGTAATGAACTATCGCCTGATGCATTTAATGATCACTTTACTCAACTAATATCTGCAATATCTTCAATTATTGACAAGCACGCTCCCTGGCAAAAAGCCTCGAAAAGGCAAAAACGTATTCAGCGCAACCCTTGGTTGACCAAAGAAATTTTGACCTATATCAAACAGAAACAAAAACTTTATCGAACCCACTTCTTAAATGGTGATGCCCTCAGTATTAATTTTTTTAAGACGTATTCTAACAAGCTTACACGAGTAAAAACTCTATCCAAAAAAATGTATAATAATCCTATCATCAACAAGTACTACCATCAACAAGTATAAAAATAATCCAAAAGAGCTGTGGAAATTTATCAATTCGGTAAACCCCAACAAACATTTAAAAAGTTTGTCAATTCCAAAATTGATTAATGATGGCCTCGTCACCGATGAACTGACTGAAATCTCCGAACAGTTCAGTAACTATTTCGTTAAAATTAGAATGACTATAGCTAATAATGTCTACAAATCTGATGATAGTGATTTTAAAACTTATCTCAAGCATTCCATATCGTTCACGATTGTTCTAAATCCTCCCCAACCTGTGGAAATTTTTAATGTGATCAACTCTTTAAATCATCATAAAGCAAGTGGTTATGACAATATTTCTGCTTATTTCTTAAGACTGGGTAACAAAGTTCTTGCACCTATATTAACAGCTTATTTTACATGGGCCTTTGAAAAGGAAATCTTTCCATGCACCTTTAAAACCGCTAAAGTAGTTCCCATATTTAAAACCGGCAACAAAAACAGCGTTAATAACTACCGTCCTATCTCCTTACTCCCAAGCCTATCAAAGGTATTAGAAAAGTTAATAAAAATTCGTTTTGTTACATTTTCGGATAAACATGACATTTTGTACGATTACCAGTATGGATTTAGAGAATAACATGGTGTTCTGCATTCGCTTTTAGATGTTACCTCTTTTGGCTATGATTCTATACAAAATAAAGAAAATATTGCAAAGCTGCTCATGGACCTACGTAAAGCCTTTGACACGGTTTTTCATAATATATTGCTTCAAAAATTGTATCATTACGGAATTCGAGGACCTGCCCACTAATTAATTGAAAGTTACCTTACTTCTAGGAAACGATTTCTATCAATAGACAACGTCAACTCTTCTGCTCAATCTATTAACATTGGTGTACCTCAAGGTTTTATCCTTGGTCCTTTACTCTTCCTCATTTATATCAATGATCTCCCTAATGCAATCTCTTCCAAACCTCGACTGTTTGCAGACGACACCTGTATGATGCTAAGTGACTCATCCCTCCCGAATCTTGAGACTAAATGCAATACTAAACTGAATCAACGTAAAAATTGGTGCCATACTAACAAGCTTCAAATAAATCCAAAAAAATCTAATGTCCTTCTTATCCTCTTGAAACTAAATTCGCCTCCCTTAAATTTGAAGATATATTATGACAACTCCTTAATAGCTCGCCAAGAATCATGTAAATATCTCGATATGAACTTGGACTCATAACTTTTATTTAAAAATCATATCAAACAAATTGAAGTCAAGGTGGCCAAAGATATAGGTATCTTAAGCAAGCTCCGTTTTCTGTTTCCCAAATCCACTCTTCTTCTATATTATGCCCTTGTACATCCGCATTTACTATATGCTCTCCCCCTGTGGGGTTGCACCTATAAAAAATACACGCAAAAACTCCAACTCCTTCAAAATAAGGCCATACGGGTTATTTGCAATAGCAATCGTTTTTCTTCAGTTACACCTCTTTATTTCGAATTAGGCATTTTGAAAATTAATGAACTTTTCAAATTTGAAATTGGTAAACTAATGCACCAACACTCTCATAACCTCCTTCCTCCTGGCATATCCTCTCTATTCACCTATCTCTCCACAATCCATAGTAGACAAACAAGATTCCAAACCCAAAAAGTCTTTACTTACCCAAATTTTCAACTCAACGTTGTCAAAGATCTATTAAGTTTCAGGGCACTAAAATCTGGAATTCGTTTTCCCCTTAATTTAAAATCCTTTCGTTTAGAAAATTTAAATCTAAACTCAAAAATCAACTTACCGGTTATAGCTACTTATCACGAGGTCAATTAATCTGAGATACCAACATCTATACAACTTTCAAAACGTTTATTCTTATAAGTGGATTGCAAGAGCAAATTAAAATTTTTAGGACACCATAAATTTTTATCTCGTTGTTTTTAAGTGACCGAATAATGTCTGGGGTGACTGCTTGACTCGAAGACCTTCCTTGGTCACTATGCAGTCTACCGTCTCGGCAATATCGTACCAACTTTTTGTTTGTTCATTTGTTAAATTTGAAGTTAAATTGTGTTCTTTCGATTTGTGTAACTTGTGTTCTGATTTTTATGTGTCTGGTAAATAAATTTCTGCTTTCTCAACAAGCTTACTCTTTTGAAGACAGCGACTTTTGCGCTTAATTTTAAACTTTGCCCCCCCTGATAAACGCTTGGCACCCCTAAGTCGACTGCTCTGCCGCCGGCTCTGGTCTCCGGACGATAGTAGCACGTCTGAGTGGCGTCGGGGAAAAATACGAAAGAAATCAATGGCGGAATAAGCGAAAGAGTTTGCCAAAGGGGTTAAACGCTAGAGGGTATGACCCTAACTAATCCTGGAAATAATCTCCCAATTGCCTCCAACTCTGCATCAACGAAAAGGTCGTAGGAGTCTTCTAGAACTCAATCGAGAAAGTCAGGGCTGCTTCGGAAGGAGCTGAGGAGACTGAGAACTCTGATCAGGGTTCGAAGGCAACCAGTTCCGACTAAACTAGTAGACTGACAATCAATACCTTGGAGCAAAATTGTGGTATTTTCAAAGTTCATTCCGGATATGAAAAATAGATCCACAACAAACGCTTCAATTTATCAAAAACATTGTGCATGATTTGCAACGGACGCATTTTTTGTTGCGTGCGGCAAATGAATTATCTTCTATCTATCTACGTACACTTGAAGCTCTATTTATACTAAATCCAATTTTTTTCGATTTGCAGCGCAAAATTTCACCCGATTTTTGACATAAGCAGTTGACAGAAATATCTTCCACAGAGTGCGAACCCAAACAATTGTGTTCTTTATCCGTTGTATTCTAAAACGCCTAGCGATTGTTTCCTAGAATGCTGTGCAAAGTGACGTAACTCTGCTTCATAAGTAACCTCAAAAATGTTTCGTAGCCTACGTTAATTTACGTATGAAAAAACGTATCGCACTGCAACGCGCCTTAACAATCCATTAGTTCCTTTAATACTGTACAGACGTTACCGTAGGCTACTTAGTCAAACAGCGTGGTAGGCTGGCCGAACAAGTTTGTGCCATCATAGACTTTGTCTATGGTGGCATCTTACGTACCACAAGCACAAAAATAATCACGATCAGTTGGCTTCATAGCAACATAACAAAACGGCACATTGGTGACAACCCGACGCTTGGACACGCAATTAACCGACGCAATTCCGTCGACGCAATCTCAACAAGACAACAACGTAACTCTCTCGATCTGAGCACCACGATGGCTTGCAAGGCTTCATTCATTCCTGCTACAGACCATTTCTCTGCCTAGCTCAGGAATCTTTCACCTGCAATGCCTCTCATCACTGCAAAGGGGAGTACTGTGGGATCTTACGTACCACAAGCACAAACACAATCACAATTAGTTGGCTTCATAGCAACGTAACAAAGCGCCACAAGTTTACCAAGAAAAAGCTATAGGGCTGTTTAGTGCAACGTCACAATACCCGTTGTTTGGTTCCTAACAAACTATAACCAGTAGAGTAGTACACCAGGCATATTTGATCTTAAAGCAAACAGTTCTGCTGGTGTAAGGATTGAAACTGAACTGGACTGATAAACTCTGAAAAAGGAAACTAACTGTTCAAATTCAGTTTAATAGACCTGACGTTTCGCTGGTCCGAACAACCAGCTTCTTCAGAGACACTCTAGGCAAATTCAAATTAAAAATTATTTCGAATGAGCACATTATTGCCCAATAAAGAAAAATATTACGTCAAAATAACAAACTGCGTCAAAATATCGGTACGGATACTGAAGAATAGACAAATAATGCATTAAATCGCCAGAGATGAAAAAAGAAATTAACGTAGAATCACAACTGGAATGTGGAAACTGGAAATTTGAAATAAAGGAATCAAAAAGTAAAAAGAAAAAATAGCTTTTAAGCAGCTTCTTATAAACCAAAGGAAAAGCGTGACCGTCATTTCTGTTCATCACTTCTGGCTTCTCATTGATGAACCAACTTTCAGCATATAATCGTTTGGAATAGTCAGTTTCCGTTTTAAGAATTTCAACGTCAGACCAATTGATAGTATGATTTAACGAAATGGAGTGTTCGCAAAAAGCCGATTTCTCAGGACGTTGGAATTTGATGGCTCTTTGGTGTTCAGATACTCGAGATTTAAGATCTCGTTTAGTCTGTCCAATGTGTATGAAACTGCAATCTTTACAAGGAACCTGGTACACCAAACAAGATTTTTTTTCTGCAACCAAAAGGTTTTTCAGAGAAGGAAGAAATTTACCAATGATTAGGAAAGGTTTCAAAGCCAC
The DNA here is from genome assembly GCA_964006365.1 of Trididemnum miniatum. NCBI lineage: Eukaryota > Metazoa > Chordata > Ascidiacea > Aplousobranchia > Didemnidae > Trididemnum > Trididemnum miniatum. The sequence continues at coordinate 36,520,999 of OZ023231.1, read as the reverse complement.
CTTCACTCCAACTCCATTCAAAACGCGTTTAATCTTGTCAGATACACCTTTGATGAAAGGCAAGGTAGTAAAAGATTTTGCAGGGGGTTGTGAAATCGGAATAGGTTTATTGGCATCGATACTCTGGTAATTACAATGTTTCAAAGGAAATTCATTAAGAGCTAAAGTATTCTTTATGAGGCTGCATTGCAATCTTCTGTCATCAGGGTTGCTAACATGAGTGTCAAGTCTATGATATAAGCTTCTGGAGACTGCTAATTTTTGATTTGATGAATGGGATGGTGAGAATCAAATTGTAAATATCTATTTGTGTGTGTAGGTTTCTGATAGATATTAGTTAGTCCAGAGTGTGTTGTCCAAATTGCGAGAAACCTTAACATCCAAAAAGGCCAAGGAGCAGTTCTCTTCGATCTCTACAGTGAATCTGATACCAGGCGAAATTCCATTAATATGATGTAAAAAATCATCTGTAACCGAAACCTTGATGACACAAAAAATGTCATCTGCATACCTTACCCAAACTTTAGGTGGTTCTTGAAAGGAATCGATAGCTGCTCGTTAAACACTTTCCATAAAGATATTAGCTATAACTGGAGATATGCAAGAGTCCATAGGTGCACCAAAGATTTGGCGGTAAAGAACAGAATTGAAAGAAAAGATGGTGGAATGAAGACGTAATTTGAGAGCCTCCATAATGTCTTGGGTAGATAATTTAGTGCGTTCTGATAACAAATTATCATTCATAAGTAAATCTGACACTAATTGCAATACATCAGGTATGGGAATAGAAGTAAATAAACTCATCACATCAAATGAAACAAGGCATTGATTGTCATCTTAAATCTCGAGTATCTGAACACCAAAGAGCCATCAAATTTCAACGTCCTGAGAAATCGGCTTTTTGCGAACACTCCATTTCGTTAAATCATACTATCAATTGGTCTGACGTTGAAATTCTTAAAACGGAAACTGACTATTCCAAACGATTATTTGCTGAAAGTTGGTTCATCAATGAGAAGCCAGAAGTGATGAACAGAAATGACGGTCACGCTTTTCCTTTGGTTAATAAGAAGCTGCTTAAAAGCTATTTTTTCTTTTTACTTTTTGATTCCTTTATTTCAAATTTCCAGTTTCCACATTCCAATTGTGATTCTACGTTAATTTCTTTTTTCATCTCTGGCGATTTAATGCATTATTTGTCTATTCTTCAGTATCCGTACCGATATTTTGACGCAGTTTGTTATTTTGACGTAATATTTTTCTTCATTGGGCAATAATATGCTCATTAGAAATAATTTTTAATTTGAATTTGCCTAGTTATTCTACTGTTTTGTGGGATCATTTCGAGTGTCTCTGAAGAAGCTGGTTGTTCGGACCAGCGAAACGTCAGATCAATTAAACTGAATTTGAACAGTTAGTTTCCTTTTTCAGAGTTTATTAGTCCAGTTCAGTATCAATCCTTACCCCAGCAAAACTGTTTGCTTTAATATCAAACTAAAACCAAGCTAGTAAGACTGGCAAAATGCATTTTTGTTTACACACATTTTTTTTAGTTGCATATTTATCCTCCATCTCGAGAAAGCGATCAAAGCGCTATGCGAGCTTGCTTAGGAGTTGCCAGCCATCTGTCTACCACACAAAGATGAGGGAATACCGCTAAGTGTCTTTCCCAACGGCACAACAAGTAAACTTGCCGGCTTGTTTTCCACACTGTCCCTTAATGCTGAACGTCAAGCAGGGAAGCTGTGAATAGCAATTTTAAAGTCATTGGTTTGACCCGACTCGGAATCAAACCCGTGTCTACAGCTCAAGAGACAGACGCTCCATACCACTCGGCTATCTGAGCTGTATTTTTGACTTCGCAAACAACTTATCGACAGCGTATAGAAGAATTGTAGCGTTCAGGTAGAGAAAAAGGAAGTGAAAAGGTACTTTGTGTCAGCAAGTTTTGATTTTGATGACATAAAGTGCTTTTTCACTTCCTGTTTCTCTACCTGTACGCTGCAATTCGTCTGCGACAGCGTCGAGCCACGCCGCGATCTAAAAACTTCTAAATCTAAATTCTTGATCAACTGATCGGTTCACTAAGATACGATCTCGTGAACAAAGTGACACTTGTGTCCAGTACCGAACTTGCTCTATTTCCTAGAATCTAGAACAACATGTGGTATGTGAACATTATAATAATAGGCATCAGTCAGCGCGGTAGAAACGGCATTATTACGTAATTACCGGTTGATTGCTGATTATCTGGCCTTAATAATCTTTATTACGGGTTGGAATAACTCGACTGTTAAGTCACATCAAACATTTATTTTGGAAATACCGATATGATAAACAGTGGGTAAAAATAGCATGACGATGATGTGGCCGAGTGGCAAGAGCGTGCACCTACCAATCGGTCCCTCGAGGTTAATGGTTCGAGTAATACTGTAACTAATGACCAATGTTCCCTCTAATTTTTTGTAGCCTGTGTGCGCAGAAACTTTGGCGTGTGCGCACGTTTTTAGAAATGACTAACGTTTGTGCAACAACCCAACTATTAACAACAAGTAGCGCAATTTCTCTTGTTTATGTTACTGCTGGTACATTTTTCGCTCCCGGTGGACGGTACATTTTGCGAAGGAATGCATCCTTTTAGCAGAACCTAGAACAATTTTCCTCAACTTGCCAACCGAGAGCATTGCTTCATGATAATATGTCTGTGCGCAGAATATTTATGCGTGTACGCAGTCTCTGAAAGCCGTGTGCGCGCGCACACGCGCACAGCTTAGAGGGAACACTGCTAGCTAATGACACAAAAATTAATGTTCATAATTTCCCTGATCGACTCTCAGGATTAAAAGTCAGTGCGGAGAACAAGCCTGCGAGTTCGCTTGTTGTGTGGCTGGTAAAAGCACTTAACGAAATTTCCCGTGTTAAAGTGGTGGACAAATGGTTAGTTCTACGCAGAAAATAAAAACGCGAGCATAGTGTTGCTAGTGACTCACTATTGCTGCAACGTTCTCCACTTGCGGTTGTGTTGCATTAGTATTATATATTTAAAATTGCGTGTAGGCCTATAGTAACACCGCCTACTTGTGACATGCATTGGTATGATACGCAAATTCTGTATTAGGAAAATGAATGAATGAAAATAGAAGTTACTGTAATAACAGTGACGGCTGGTGAATGGTGATGCGTAGTTTTGGGGGAGCTGCAAATGTACGTCGAAATCAGGTCGAACCCAGCTTAAGAATCAGAGAAGAAACCGGTCAGATTTTGTCGACCCGACCAGTAAAATTTAAAATCTATGCCGGTTGACCGGTCACTGACCGGCCCGGTCGACCATTTTTTTACAGAAGGTTTATGCTCAGTGTTCAATAAACCTAATGACAAACTATAGGTTACACTAGCTTCGTCACTAGATGTATTGAGCATGCAAAATTTCACCTAAGAAAGTATTTGAATGAAAGTAAACAGAAAACAAACTTTTGTTTTTAGAAGGTGTGATTTGTTAATGCCGTTTTTCATAAACTATTTAAACAACGCATGCCGGTATGTACCATTCGGTTGGTGTTTAGGTGTATCTTGGTTGCAAGACCGGTGATGGAAACCGGTCAATCGACAGAGATGGAAACCGGTCAATCGACTCGACCGGTGCCGGTCGACCCAACCGGTGCCGGTTGACCTGACCGGCGTCGATCGACCCGACCGGTTTCCAGCTCTGTTAAGAACCATTGTCTTAAGATTGACTAATTTATCATATGCCGCCTTACCCACTACAATAGTCTATGATTGGTACCGTCTCATTTATGCGTATTTATACAGTATCTCCAAAATTCTCTTTAGAACTCTGGTATCTGTAAGGTGTACTAAATTTTTGAAAAGTTGTGAGAATGTACAGTATATGTACCCACAAAAATAAATTGGAAGAGCATTGATCTAGAACCCAATATTCAGGAAACCACGCTGTGCAATCAAATAGGCCTATGCTGCAGAATTCAAAGCATTGCATTTCGTAAAAGATTGAGCAAGCATGGAAACAGTTTTGTTAATGGACTGAACTTCAGCGATTTGCCGCAGTTAAGACAGTTAAGCTTGAAGCATCAACTCGCTCGAAATTACGGCAGACGTAATTCAAATTAGGGATGTGCCTCGAGGAAAATTACTTGGACTCGTCGAGTAACAAATATTCACGACATTACTCGGCCTAGTCCAAGTATTTACGACGTCAAAATATGAACTCAAAATCAGGTGAAGAGCAAATTAAGGTCATCACGTTCGTAGAAGTCCTAATTTCGACTCAAATTCGGATACATCGGATACAGAGCAAAAAAAAAGGTCAAAATGATAATGCTTTAATACTCGGCCGAATATCAATTAATACTCGGACTCAGCCGAGTCCGAGTAATGCCTTAATACTCGGCCGAGTACTCGGACTCGGCACATCCCTATTTCGAATAACCAACATTTCCGCGTTTGCTTTGATATTCATTTTAACAAAAATTTAACCTCTTTTTGTTACAGTTAGCCTTTCTGTCGCAGCCGTACTAATCGTGATAACAGCGATCATAACCGCCTTTCGCTGCGGAAAGCTTTGTGGTGGAAACAAAAAGCCCCGGTAAGAAATTATCTATTGTTAAAGAAAAAAATTATGATAGCTGAATAGGCAGACTACAAAAAGTGGGATGATGTATCACAGTCTTAACGTAGATACGAGAATTTCGGCTCTTCCGGCAGTGAGATTTTTCTGATTACGTTTGATACAGCATAAGATTTTGGTGGGTCAGATTCATGCTCAATTTATGGACAAGAATCTTTTCGTTGATTTATATGCTTGAATTACTTTTTTCTAGCCGCATGGCTTACGGCTATACAGCATGGATAGACATTGGTAAAACCTTGGTTGCATGTATAATATCATTGAGAAGAAATCTTCATGATGACATAACTCATGACATGTCAATGATCGGGCAGGCGTAGGTTCGAATCCCACTCGTAATCAGATTTTTCTGATTAACATCGTAATATCGCCTGGATGGCAAAATACTCGGTAAATATTCGTCGACGTTTTTGTTGCTAACCGCATTCAGAGAACCGTTCTCGCCGTCGCTACAAAATATTTTGAATTGATTCGACTTCGCTGTAGTTGTCGCGATCTACCTAGGGCTCAAACCGGCGCTTGGTGTATCGGTTAAGAGCGTCTACTTGGTAGCCGGTAGACTGGGGTTTCATTCCCAGTCGGGTCATACTAAAGACTTTAAAAATAGTATTCGCAGCTTTTTCGCCAGGCGCTCGGCACAAGCGGAAGTGCGAAGGGTTTTGTGTATGTGTTGTTCGTCATGTATGTCCCTTAGCAGCGTTCAATCGTTCGTGATTGAAAATTGTAATGGGCCGACAATTGAAAATGGCCTAAACAATGTGTGCTTGCACCCGCTATCCCATACCTTTATCTTTACCTAGGGCTCAGCGTTTAAAAATTCAAAGCACCAGCTTCTGTTGGCTGCAAGTAATCTCTCACATCTTTTACGCCTTTTAACTTAATCGAGTTTAGCAACAAAAAGATACCAATGTATTCAAGAACGCTGAGACAGCAACATAGGAGTTATGATTTTATACTTCTTCAGTTGCTTTTGTGTCCGTAGCAAAACGAAATGGAACGAGTTCAACCAAAAATCAAGGTTGCGGTCTGCTCAGAAGTTTTGATGGGCCAGTTTCATGATTACGAAAAATGACGTAAATGCTATATTCAAACATAAGCGAGTCAATCGTATTGAACTTTTATTGTGCCGTTGCACTGTTCCTCAAGCGTTTGACAATAAGAAGATTTTTTTTAATGTTTAGGGTCCGCTTAAGCTATATAGGCCTAAAAGGTATAAAGTTCCCAAAACGCAATACAGTAAGCAGTTAGTCCAAATTCTGAAATTACTTTATAGATTTGCGTTTTTGGGAACATTTCCATTGTTTTTATGGTCAGTTCCTCGTTGATCTTAAGTTGTTGTTGAGTTAAAAGCCCTACTAGTTCCTCGAGAGTTATTTTTACTCTTGTTGATTTATCCATTCTTGTTTTTCCACTCTTGTTACTTGCATCAGTATCCATCCTTTTGCTTTGTCTGTGTCAACTACGCATACGCTTAAACATAGGCTAAGTAAGAGACTTTTTCGGATTTACCACTGTCGTAGACTCCATAATGGATTCATCTTGAAAGAATATTGCAGAAAGTAGGCTGACAAAAAACAAATCCGTGAGGTCTACGTAATTGTATTGCACGTTCTACAGTACAATTGCCTGCCGACCCACCATGTTGCTTATGGTCATAAGATATTAATCAATTATTGGTCGAAGAAAGTTTAAAACGCAAAATTTGTTGACAAAGTTGCGGATTAAAACAATTTGAATGCCGTAGTTTGCGATTTTGGACTTTAAAAGATATGCGGTTTCGGAATTGCGATTCCGGTTTAAAACCCTTAAAAATCATCTTTGCGGTAGCAGACTAAAACGTTAAAAACGTAATTGCGGAATTACGCTTTGGATTAAAAAAATTAAAACATGGTTGCGAATTTCGGACTTTCGAAAATATTTACAGTGCCCAGCACTGGTGGTTGGTATATTGAACTTCTGTACCACAAATAGTGTGTGTGTGTGGGGGGGGGGGTTGATGCTGCTCTAGGTTACAATTTATTTTCATGTAGGCTAACTCGAAAAAGTTCCGAAAAACCAATAAAGACAATTTTAATAAAGGCAGTTTCAAAATCATCAATAAAGATCGACTTTTTGTCGCCAGGTTTGTATTTTGCTCGTCTTTGCTTCCAAACTAAACCAATTTTTGTCTGCAGAACATCAAAAAAGACAAAAAACAAGGAGTCTAAGCGTAAGCATAAGAGCAAGAAGCAGCCAACAGCGACTTCTAAACGACAAGAAGCACCCTCTACCCAACACCTTGCACCAAACAATCAACTTGAACCAAACTTGGAGCAAACATACGTGTACCAAAGTAAGCAGCATTAACGGCGTAGTATTGAAGTAAAGAGAGAGGAAGGTTTGTTAAATTATTTTTGATAGGTTATGTTTGGAAACCAACGCGAATATCCAACCTTAGCCAAATTTGAGTATATGGTGAATGATGAGCTTAGTTCATGTTCAGAAACCCAATTTCCGGATAATAAAAATGATCTAGTTTTTGTAGGCAGCTGTCACTTTTACCGATAAGAAGTTGATTGAATCACGTCTGCAAACAGGTTGAATCGTGCCAAAAGCGACGACATTCTAAACAAAATATACCACAGTAAATTTTACTTTTTTACGGTACTTAATACAATTGAGTGATCATGGATAAAAACAAAGCAAAAAACGCAACACTTGCACACGAAAAAACATCAACAGGCATAAAAAGAAAAGTAAAATATTGGTTGCAGCAAGCTCATCATCAGTTGTTTTTATGGGATGCACAGATATATATTTTTTTACTATCTGTGCATCCATCTTGGGTACAATCGTTCTATACTTCATCTAGTCACTGTAACGACTTAAGTGATTGCCACACCCTTGTCTTTCTAGCGGCTGATACAGAAGAACGCCTGTTTGTTCTTACACGGCTTCATAAGTTACCAACAATTAACATAACATACAAATTCGTTAAAGCAAAGATCGAGCTTAGTGACCATGCGGCCGTCAGTGTTTAATTGGCTGTTCACGACTATTTTCGCATTACGTTCCTCTGACGTCTGGCGATGTCGAGCGACTTGGGTTAAAAAATTTTGTACAGACACTTAACGCATTAATGTTGTTCTACCCTAAAAATTTCAAGTGCTGAAAAAAAAAAACAGTTCTCATAATATCAACAAATCAAAACACTTGCTAAAAATAGCGATGGCATAAGCAACCACTACCAAAACAATGATCAATATGGCCTTCTTCTAATCGACAAATAAACGCTCTACCTGAATCGTAGCCTGCATAAACGACAAGCTAGGATAAATATACTTTCTATAAAAGAGCTTAGTCACCCTGTTGATGTGATAGTTCAGTTTAGTTTAGTAGCATATTTATCCTTCTATTACGAGAAAGCGATCATTGCGCTATGCGAGCAGGTTTAGGAATGGCCGGCCGCCTGTCTACCACACCAAAATGGGGGAGTCCCGCTATGTGCCCTTTCCCAACGGCACAAAATGTAATTAATCTTTTCGGCCTGTTCTTCGCACTGACCTTTAATGCTGAACGTCAAGCAGGGAAGCTGTTGAATATCAATTTTAAAGTCATTGGTTTGACCCGACTTAGAATCAAACTCAAGTCTACAGCTCCCTAAGCGGACGCTCCTGCCACTCGGCCATCTGAGCTGTTAGGTTTGTAGTCTCTGGTGCTAATAGAGATAATTGCAGGTTTGATTTACAAGGTAGTTACACTTTTTTCTTGTTAAGTCAGAACTATAATAAGTAGCTCGACAACCAAGAACTGCAAAACCACCTTCACGCAGTGCACGAAAAGTAGTTACTGGGGATTGCCTTGTTCGTCCTTGCGGACTCATCAGGTGCACAATGCCATAAAACTTATAGCCTCCCAAGACTGTCTAAAAACGTCACAGATACCAGCGCTTATGGAGTTCAAACGTTGAACCACAGCAACAAGATGATCAAGCGCGGCAAGGCAATTACACAATTATTAACATTAACCACAAGCATGGAACCTAAAGCATACATATTGCAGTTATTGCCGAACCATAACAAAATAATAGCCCGGAGAAATTCCAAGGCCTTGTTAGCAAAGCTTCTACTCCAAACTCAAAAATATTATGAAATTATTACCAATTGCACCGACGACAGGGGAGTTCTTGTTTCAAAATACAGTATAGCTTTTCGAAAAAAACAGTTGAACAAAAGGGACAAAAACGCTTGCCAAACATGTTTCACCTGTAATAAAACAGAGGTTTCGCTACTAAAATCGTAACTCAAAGAGCAAATTAAATTTTGGTCCGATCCATAACTGAAAGGATCTAAGAATCTGAGAAAATAAAATGCAAGAGCTAAGAATCTATGTGAGAAAATAAACCGTGGAAGTTGCTACAAGCAAACAAATCGCGTGGTCAGTTGCACAACACAATCAAGGCATTTCTTCAGAATGCTTCCGAAATTGCGAATAGTGTCTATACCGTAAATACACACTCATTAAATAATTACCCACTATCCAAATGCCTTAAGCACAGACACAACAGTTTCAAACAAAGCAATAAAAAAATGCGTGCTGCATCGAGCCCAACCCTGGGTTTAGATAAATAAAGTGCAAATGGGTCAAAATCAAAAAATCAAATCTTCATTATACTCGCCGCATTACGCCGAAGCGTGTAACGAGTGGCGGGGCCCATCTCCGCGGCTTAGCGCCTGGGCAACACAGCTCCGAAGAATCGTCGCAACGGTGGCGAGTCGTTGGCGACATTGTGTAGATTTGACCGGCCCGGGAATCGAACCCCAGAACTCCCGCACCGATAGCGTCCGCTCAGCAACTGAGCAAACGGCCGGTCCGCAAATGAGTCAATCCATGTTTAATCATTCAATTTGTGCTTAAGTGTCAACCCATCCTCTCAGAATTTAAGCAAATTCAGTATATTAGGAGAACTTATTGGGAAACTCACTATTCCCAAATTTCAACTTTTTATTTTTTATGCTTTCCGAGAAAATCGACTTTGAAATTTCTTGGCACTAGGTGGCTTTTTTCACGCTTCAGTGACTTTTTGGTACCCGAGCTTCCCCCTTACAGTAGAATGTTGTAAATAATGCTAGATGTATGTTTCTGGGGATGTCGAATCAATATTTTTTCTTTAAAATAGCGTAAAATGATTAGAAAAGTCATTATGAGCAAATACTTGTGATTTGTGATTGAGTTTTTTTCACAATTTTCACAGCTCTCCGTAGGTTTACAAAATTTCAATATACATCATTTCATTTACGAAAGCATGCACAATCCAGAAATACAAACATGAGTTTTGGCAAAGTAGAGTAACACTTTCAAATCTAACTAAGTTTCTCACTGCACAAGAAAATCGTTGTTAATGATGCAGACTTACAGAGCTCAGTCTAAGATTTCTCGACAATCAGGATATAAACATGCTGTTGCAAACTTAGGTGTAAAATGACGTCGCTGCAGTGAAATTTTTGATACCTGCATCAAGTAAACGTCTAGTATGTAGCCCCTACCATGATTTTTAGTTATGTCCGTCTGCAGCTGTTACTTCGCTTTATATATATGTTAAATTTAGAAAAAAAGTATCACGTAAAAATTGTCTATCAAGGTAAAAGGTGTCATATCGTCTCAAAAGCAAGACTTGATTAATAGTATGTATCAGTGGTCAGAGATGAGCATTTATTGAGATAATTTGTCGGCGGTGGTTATCGGCGATAATTAAAAGCCGTCTATCGTTATCGCTCAAAATACTTTTGATTTATCGATTACCGATATCGATTTTGTAATATACTTTGTTATCGCCAATAAATTATCGCGACAAACGATTCTTTACGTGTGTAGTGTTCAAATTGGTGAGTTGGTGCTACATGGAAGAAATACACGGTGTCCATAAAGTCTTGTTGACATTTAAAAATATCTTTTTTTGTTTTGTTTATTGCCGCAGCAGTGTCCTCTCTTTTCTTAAAAAATCTAGAATTAGATTTTTGCAATTTGACTTACAAAAAAAAAACTTCGTCAAACACATTGAAAATTTACCGCAACATTTATCGAAAAAGTTTATCAACGATAATTTATCGATTACCGATATCGGTTTAAACAATTGAGATTTATTGATTATCGGTATTGCCCAGGATTTTTTGAAATTATCGATAATCGTTATCGCTTTACTACAACTTGTGGATGAGTTCTTTGGCAATCTGCTCCGATGCCTTGCATGATGTGGTTGTAGAGAATCGTTTCTAGTTTGTAGAGAAACGTTGTAGAGAAACGCTTTACTACAAAAACGTTTATCTTGCCCATCGGTGCAATAGTTTAGTTATGAATTTCAGAAAAAGATATTAAAAAGACACTTGTAGATTACGTGAATGCCGATTGGTTTTTATGAATTTTTCTACTTGCTTTTTATGAATGCCGATTGAACAACGATCATACTGATACATATTTTTCAAAAGTAAAGTTTTTAAGGTGTGATTGAAAATATGTAGCCTAATTAATCTTGCTTTACAAAAATTGCCACATGTTTAGCTCAGCAGAAAAAAATTAGTCTAAAACTATTATTATTTCTGCACCTAAAATGAAAAACATTCCCTTAATGATAGTCAATAGTCGCAAATTAGCAGGTGTATGTAACAGCTAGGTATATTTAAATCATATTAACAGCATTATAATATAAAATTATTTTTTTTTAGTGGTTTTTAAGTACCGGTATGCCAAAGTTTAATGCTAGTTAGATTGGGGCCATAGGATGTGGAAAAAAAATTTTACTGGAAAAAAAATTTTGGTAAGTTAAAACAATTCAGTTGAATGTTGGAAGTGTTATTCAACTTCGCCAAAACTTATGTTTGCATTTTGGGATAATGTGTGCATTCATGAACGAAATGATTTATTTCGAAATTTCGTATACCTCCGGAGAGCTGTGAAAATTGTGGGTAAACTCAATCACCAATATTTGCTGATAACAACTTTTCTGATCGTTTTACATCGTAGTGAAAACATTGATTCGTCACTCCTAAAAACATATATCTAGCATTATTTACAACATTCTACTGTAAAGGAGGGGGAGCTCGAGGAGCAAAAAAGCCACCTAGTCTCAAGAAACTTTTAAGCCGATTTTCTCGGAAATACAAAAGATAGATAATTGAAATTTGGGAATTGTGAGTTTCTCAATAAGTTCTCCTAATATGCTGAATTTGGTTGATTCTGAGAGGGTGATTTGCCACATGCTGCTTGATAAAACATGCATTGACCCAAATCGCAAAGTTGGTGCGCGAACAATATTAATTAACGGATGCGAAAACAAAGATTAACAGTCGACTAACCAAAATACTCAGTATAAGGTGTGTACCACAGCATCGCAGGCATAGGCGTAGATTCCTGGGGGGGACTGGGGGTCCGGACTCAATTTTTCTTAAGAGGCCAAAAAATGAACGTCGCCTCCAATATTTAGACTGCATAATGGTTCGATTGTGCGCAAACAAGCATGCTTTTTTAGGAATTTTTTTGTTTTAACACATTACACAGACATCGTAATTAACTAACTTTTCTAGACCCGCTTATCATTGAGAGGTCGCGGGGCTGCTGCTTGAGTTGGAGCATACAAAGCATCTCGATCCTCTGCCAAGAAAAATAGATGCTCTGGTGGAATACCAAGGCGGGAACTGCTAAGATTTTCAACGTTACCTCGCCATCGAGTTCTGGGACGGCCTCTAGGCCTTTGACCTATCGATGTTGAACAGAGCAGGTTTTTGGCTGTTGTTTCCTGGGACATTCGTGTCACATGTCCATACCAGCGCAGTTGCGATCTTTTTAATCGGAGAAGCAACGATTCGATGTTTAGAGATTCACGAATATGTGCACTTTTAACCTTGTCCAACAAGGTGAAACCGCTAATTCTTCGCAAGAATCCCATTTCGGTTGTTTGAACGCGAGATCTCACCTTCTCATTCCTGATCCAACACTCATGGCCATAAGTCAGAATCAAAACATAAACTGATCTGAAGATATAGCTTTGCCTTGGTGCAAAGCCGACGTTTCACTACCACAGAACGGTGGAGCCGGGGCATTACTGCACTTGCTAATAACTTCGTAATAAACATCAGCATCAGACCTCTAACAAACAAAAATGTCATCAAATACTTAAGAGTTTTATTTGATAATAAACTGAATTTGGAACAGCATATCCAGCACGTCCTTGCAAAACTTTGCATTGCCAGAGGTGTATTGGTGAAGTTACGACACTATGAGCCAGTTGCAGCATTGCGTAATATATACTTCGGTTGTACACTGCAACTTCTGGAACAATCTACCGACTGACATAAAAGCCAATTCGGAAATAAGTTTTAGCGCTTTTGTTAAAAAATTAAGCAAGTTCTTCGCGACTAACAATGCTAAAATAGGTCTTGTAGTCTCCTTGCTACTGTGATTCTTGTTATACTTCGTTTACTAAATTCTGGAGCAATAACAATAAATAACGGTACTTTAATATCTCTTGTACTTGTGAGTGTTAATGTGTTATAGTGTATTTCAAAGCTTTCGCAATATTTTGGTGATGAATTTTTGTTTTAAGTTTCATCGCATCAAGTTTGTTTCGTGTACTTAGCGCTTAGATCCTTACTGTTTTTCTTTTCTTTTGCTTTTTTTTTTTTTCTTTTTTTTGTATTCTATAGCTTAGTGAGGAATTGTGCAATTTATATCATTGTTAGCAGGGTTACCACAGGTCCACACCAAAAAATAAGCACGCTGAAGTTAGGTTACCTAAAAGTCAAAAGCTCTTTAATGTGAAAACACTAAAAATCGGTGAAGACCAAACAAAAAGATCTTCACGTCCACAGAGTCCTGATTTTCCACTAAAAATCGGTGTAGACCAAAAAAAAAAATGTCACGTCCACAGACAGGGGTGCCATGGTAAAATTCGAAATAGGGGGGCCCTGCAGAGACGGCGCTAGAGCAGTCGACTAAGGTGGGCCAAACATTTATCAGGAGAGGCCAAAGTTTGAAATTAAGCACAAAAACCGCTGTCTTTAAAAGAGTAAGCTTGTTAATTGGGGTGGGGGGGCACGCATGTCAATTGGAGAGGCCAGGTCCTCCTGGCCCCCCTTGGCCCCGGCCCTGTATAATGCTAAAAATTTTATGCCAGATGTTCGTAAACTTTTTCAGTTACATCCCCTAATTCCCTTTTGGCGTTAGTTATTTTTGCCCAAGCACTACTACCAGTGCCGTGTGAAGATTATTACTTTTCCCACAAAAAAAGGTCTAGATGGGGTCCTTTGATATCTGCAATAATTTGGGCAGTTTCGCCCTTTTACGACTCATTAGCTGCATTGTTTCAAGGGACGTATCCAAAAATTCCCTCAGGAGGGGCGCCCCGAACTTTCGTGCTCGCAGTTTCTTTCAGGGTGTGGCAAAATCAGAGCACATTTGAAGCAGAATAAAATTCAATGATGCCTCTAGGGGTCCGGGGTCAAAATTTTTTGAAAATTTAATTGAAATTTACATCACTTAATTGCAATTATAGTATTTTTTTAACAACTTTTTGACGAAATTTTCTTTAAAATTTTTTGCCTCTAATTCCGAGTCTAATGCAACACTATTGTGGGGCCCCTACAAATGCCCCCCCTACCCCCTCTACCGGGGGGACCGAGCCTCGGAGATGCCTTGATACGACACTGCCCACCACGCTACAAAAAACATGCAGAAAATATAACAATTTATTTGCAATGTCTTAATCGTCTTAATAAGAAGGATGCAGCTGTTTTGGAGAAACGAGGTTTGATGTTAGACGAAAAAAAGATTTGAAAATAACCTTATACGTTCAATCATTTAGTCACTGCTATGTTCACGCCCCCCTTGCAAACCTTTTACGCTTCCTAGTATAAAAACCTCTGCTCTAAAGTCTAAACGTTAACAAGGACTTGGCCGATTTTAAGAGCCCCCCGAGCCCCCTGCAAACAATTTTTTTAGAACTAGGGGGACTGGAGCTCCCCTCCCCCAGGCCCTCCCCCACCAAGGCAACCCTGTCCACAGAGTCCTGATTTTCCACTAACAATCGGTGAAGACCTGAAAAAAGGTTTTCACGTCCTAAAAATCCTATTTTTTCCGCTAGAAATTCAAAAATAAGCACGGGACTTAAAAATGAGCACGTTTCTTAGAAATAAGCACATATACATTTTCTAAGACATTGCCCCTGAAAATAAGCACAAATCTTAGAAATAAGCACGAAATGGTAACCCTGATTATTAGGCATTAGTTATATTGTTGTTAAAGGTGATAGGCCGCAGACGCGGCGACCGCGCCAGTTCCTCGGAACAGGACTCATGGGTCTTTTTGCAGCCTCTCACCAGAAAGACATTGCGCAATTTTTTTTATACATTTATCGTTTTTTGTTTCATTTTGTATCACGCGTTGTGCCTTTCTATACGAAAATAAACTCTCTCTCTCTCTCATACTCAATTCGCTGTTTTGTCTGCCATCACTTGTGAATGAGATGCCGAGGTACTCGAATTTTTCTGACTGTTTTAGTGGTACTCCACCAACGTAGAGAAAGCACTGCTTTAGTTGCCTGGACTGGCACATGGTTTCTGTTTTCATTGTACCGGTACTGATTTTCATTCCGGCAACAGAGCATGCATTCCAAAATCTGATAAGAGCTTGCCGGAGACTATTTTGGATAGACTCGAGTGGCGCAAGATCATCTGCAAATAACAGACGTTGTACAGTGCCATCGCCGTTTTTTACTCCACCACAAAACTCATTTTTCTTAACTATTCCATCCATTCAAATATGAAACCAAATAGGAGAAAGAGAGCAGCCTTGCCGTAGTACCACACATAATTCGAGGTGTGTGTTCGTTAAGCTATTGACACGAATAACAGTAGACCTCCGGATGCATCCACATTTCTGCAGATGTTTCATTTCATTTTAATCCCTGCAAGGTAGCGAATGTTACTGAAGTTTGAAATTAGCCACGTTTGTTTTTGCTACCCGGTATACTCAGTTTTAAGGACGCAAGAATTTTTGCATTATAAGCAAGACAAAAAAGCGATTAAAGTAATCAACTGTATTTATAACTTTTCAGCTCACGTGCATATAACACCTGAGCAGGTACCTGCAGAATGGGATGAGGAAGTTGACGTGCAGATGATACCTGAGCAAATGCCAGCAGAATGGGATGAGCAATACTACATAGATTACGAGAATCTTGGTGAAGCTGAAATGGTTTATTTTCCAGCATATTAATGGCTCCAACAACGAAACGATCATCAGCATTATTGTCAAACCGTTGTGATTAATTATTTAATTTAGTTAGTTTTTTAAACGTATGAACCTATGTAAATTGTTTGTTTGTAAGCAAATTGAAATATACACGCCTGCCCTGTAAATTGCTTGTAATTTTAGATTCTAAACTAGTTCAATTTTTTTTTAACAGCGTTTGGAGCCATTCATTTTTACAGTTTCTACATTCAAATTTATTGTAGGCTACTGAATCAACCGGTCGCTTAGCTCAGTTGTTAAGGGCATGATGTCAGTGCGGGAGGTTTGATGTTCGATTACCGGGCCGGTCAAATCGGCACAGTGTCGCCAACGGCTCGCCACCTTTAGGACGCAAGTTGGTTGGCGCACTGGCGTCCTAAAAGTTCATTGTCAAGACAACTGCCACTTTTCACCAAGTTTTACTACTTCTCAATATTTGCACTTTTTCGCGATTCAATGGAGCGGTTGCTTGGTGTCAGTTTATTTCGTCTGAACAAACATACAAGCTTGTATCATCGGTCAGCAAGCAATGTTTTCTACCAACTGTTTTTATTTTGCCTTGGCTAGAAATTTGTCTCGCTACGAAGGATTATTGGCTACCCCTACCTCGAAGGTCACTGCCAACTGTTTTTATCTGGCCTTGGTTAAAAGTTTGTCTAGGTACGAAAAAATATTGGCTACCCCTATCCCGACCAGAGGTGTACACAAACCGGAGTACCGGAGTCGACTCCGGCAGGAGTGTCAATGTTTCAGCCGGAGCCGGATCCGGAGTCACAAGTTTCCAATTGTTGCAGGAGCAGGATCCGGAGTGAAAAATTACCGCATTCTTGCGATAATTGTTCAAAATTGCCATAATTTGGTTCTGATAATTTGCTTGTTTTGTGCGGTTTAATTCTAACATCATATCGGTATTGATAGATAGCAGCCATAGTATACCCAAAAACAAGACAAGTAAAACAAGTTCTTCTGATGTTAGCTGCATAATGCAATCACTTCGCAAATAAACTGAATTAAAAATTTAGATGCGGTTAGTACCAGACCATAGACCACACGCGGCAGACCTAATCTAACCGACTAATTATGACTGTGTATGGTTTGGGTAAGGGTACTAGTACTAGGGGTAGTCAGCTAAGTGATGTGGAATTATTTGTGTACCGCAGTTTAATGTTTTAATGCAGACTACAAACAGACAAAGCAGTCTTGCTGTAAGCCTTTGTACCGGTAGATTGCAGATAGGCTGACTTAGTACAGCAGCTACTGAACCAACATTTCTTCACTTTACATAGGCCAAAAGTTCTAAATTCAAGTTTTGCACAACCCACAAGTTTGCCAGAAAATTTAAAAGTTACTGGGTAATTGTATAAAATTTTTTGTTGCTGCTAGGGTTACAGTAGATTGCTTTGTTTGTATTGCCAATAGTTTTAGAAATGACCATGTTTTGCTAATAATTGGAAAAGTAATTGCCACTACTTTGTTAGTTTGATTTTTATGTACTGAACCATCATCAAGTTAAATGGCTGAGCGGAATTGGCGTTGGGCTTTGAAACCAAACATCACGGGTTCAAGTCATGACTTGGCCGACCACATTTCACACATGATTGTGTGGCTGTTGACTTGAAGAGCGCAAGCTCAACCTAGTCTTCCTCGTCAATCTGTTCTATCAACTTCAGTTTTTTATTAGGCTATAACTCCTTAGTTATTTACTGGTAATATTTTTATTATATGCCGCTACCTCACTATTTTGAAGTAATTGGGTTAGTGCAGAATTTTGAGTTTAGTGTTTAGTTAGGTTTGAAGGTTAATTTAAGGGTAGCAACCCGAAGCCAAGCATGTCATTAAACAAGCAATATTGAAACATGACTGTTGAAGACAGCACATTATACATATATAAGACATTGGTCCTGAAATCAGTAGCTCATTCAGATTTGCAGTACTAAGTGCTCACTTAATAGATCTTTAAATTTGCTTTACTTGTTATCTACCTGTTGAATGTTTAAAATAGCTGTGAGTTTTTAATTTAAATTATTTAATTTAATTACCAAAGTTTGAATGTAAAATGTTTGTAATCTCACTTCTGCAGTGCTAAAAGTTGAGCTTGTTAGTTATATATTACAATTAGGCAGTGGGCACTTCTACAGACAAAGCTTAGGATCAGTGTACAAAGGCTGTTTCGTTTTGAACTGCAGTATTTGGTTCTTTCAAAATAACTACCGGTACATTACAATTTTAAATTGCTTTTCAACTTACATGTAGCTATTGGTACGCATCAAAGTTGAATTGAATTCATTTGAACAGTTTCACATGTCCAAAATGAAAATTTAAGTCTTGATATTCAGCAGTGTGTTTATATGAAAATACAACTTGAGTATCTCTGAAGTGCCTGACTTCCAGAAGGGCATGAGCATTAGCAATTGATCTTTTTCTGCTTCTTCCCAAGTACTTAGAAATGTTACAAACCACTGAGCAGTTGCAGCGCTGCGGTAAAATCGCCCTCTGAACTATTTGTCCATTTCCCTTCCTAAACAGACGCTTTTGTGTAAAAACAGGAGTCGAACAGGAGCAGGAGTATAAAAAGTAGACATTGACCAGGAGCAGGATCAGGAGTCTGGTTGGTCAAAACAGGAGCAGGAGCAGGAGTCCAAAAAAGACGACTCCGTACACCTCTGATCCCGACGATCAGACTGCTGGTTAAGAAAACCATTCCATTTAAATAAGTTTCAGGTGCTTAGAAAGAATTAGGAGGCTATTTGGAAACTGCTAAAATCAAAACTAAGCTGAATCTAGCTAAATAATAAATAGGCTTTTATCTGCTCTGCCAAAATAATGAATGCTACTGATTCTAAAAATATGGGTGATACAAATTTATCTGAATATACTTTCTTACAAACCCTAGTAAAAGACTCCTTCCAAAAAGAAAATCTATTAGCCGGGATTATAGAAAAACAGTCCAACGGTGATACTAAAACACAGCATATTGTTCCTGTTGCAAATGCTGCTGAAACCAATAATTTACCGGAAAACGAAACATTCTTGAAAGATCTGTCTGTAGAAGTAGCTAAAATCCTCATCAAAAATGCTGAGATTGTGAAACTAGTAAATCACAAGGTTAATGCCAGAATAACAGGATTGGAAAAAAAGACTTGAGCAACAATGCTAATACTTTAGAAGAAACTGTCCACGTGTTCGTGGCATTAAGGAAGAGAAAGGAGAAAACACCAACGAAGTAATGAAAAAAATATTTTGGAATGAACTTGGTTTGGAGATTTACGATTCAGACATAGACAAATCCCATAGATTAAAACAAAAGCATTTACAAAATGAAAGCAAACCTCGTCAAGTTATTATCAAGTTGCTCAGTCATGACCTCAAAAACTACTTTTCAAAAAAGAAAGTGAAGAGCTCAAAATTCCTAATTACTGAATCCTTGACATCTACTAGTTATGTTTTGTTCTGGTATTATATGACTGTGAATTTTAGTGACATCAACGAAACAGTCATTGAGCGCTGTTTTAAATTTTTTGTGATAAAGTTGATACATAAATTTGGCTTGTTCAAGTTTATAAATATCATGTAATTTCAAAAAGTTTAAGGTTTTGTATAAAGAAGTCACTGGACAGTATCTGCTGCTATACGTTATTGCACAAACTATACTGTTTAGCTTCACATTAAGTTCTTGCATAAGGGTTTTGGTGGCTGTACCCCACGTGACTATGCTATATTGAACGTGACTATAAATGAGCGAATAATACAACAATACAAAGTCTTCCGGTCTAAAAATTTCCGAATTCTGTATATTAGTCCTAAATATCGAGCTATTTGGAGGGAAAGATGTTGGATGTGACAAGACCAATTCAAGTTTTAATCAGTATAAATTCCAAGATATTTTACAGATTCGATTCGTTTTACATGAATTGAATTTAGGGATACATTGAAAATATGCGAACATGAACGATTAAACTGCTTGTCAAACAATAAATAGTGAGTTTTTGAGTAGTTCAATTGAAACTTTTTTTTCCATCCAGAGATCAATTTTACTCAAATCAACATTATTCACTCTATTTTGTACTTTAAAAAGATTGTGGTCTGACATGGCTAAGAATGTGTCGTCAACATATAAGATGGTGTCGAATTGACTAGCAAGGAGCAGATCGTTGATGTTCAAAAGAAAGAGTAATGGCCCAAGCGACGACTCTTGTGGCACACCATATTTGATATTTAACAATTCGGATTTGCAGGTTTTCATCATCGTACATTGTTTTCTATTGCTTAAATAATTTTGCATTAGTTTTAAAGCCAGCCTCCAAAATCCATAGAGATTTTCCATTTTCTGTAGCAAAACATCATGATTTACAGTATCAAAAGCCTTTGTGAGTTAGAGGAATGTACAGAAAGTGTACAAACTGTGCTATCTTTTATCAGCGCTTTGTATTAATTTTTTATAGATGTTACTGATAGCATGAGATATGGACAAATTTTGTCTAAATTCAAATTGTTTATCAGAAATTATATGGTATTTTACAAGATAATCATTGCTTCTATTGAATAACATTTTTTCAAAGATTATAAGTTACTGATTTGCAAAAAAAATCGAAATAGGACGATAATTGGTAAGCAAATTTGAATTTTCTTTTCTGAAAACTGGAACTACCTTTGCAATCTTCAAGGAATTAAGAAGTATTCCTTGTTGATTACAGGAGTTAAAAATGTTGCATAAAAATGGGGCGATAACAGCATTACTTAATTGTAGGAGTTTATTATCAATGTCATTTCCTCTAACTGCTTTTTTCATTTTTATATCGCCAATAAGCGTATAAATCTTTTCAGGAGTAGTGCGGGAGAGAAAAAAGAGGAATTACGAAGATTGGGTAAAAATACTGTAACTTTTAAACCTCGAGTTCAAACTTCAATTGGCAAAAAATCTCTAACATATAGAGGTACTGAATTGTGGAAAAAAATTGATTATAATATGAAAGAATCTCCTTATCATTAAAAAAAAGATGAAACAAATTGCCATTCAAAACTATTTATCGCTTTGATCTTTTGTAGCTTCAAAATCCGGGCATCCATTTATTATTTACTGTTTGAATATTGTGTATAAATTTTCTCTTGTGGCATCACTCCTCGGGACAAATAATTGACTTTTTTTCTTTCTGTTATTTGTTTTGTGTTACCGTTGGTTTCACTGCGAAGTAACAAGTCAGAAAGCATCTTGATTCAAAAACCTTCGTGTTCGTCGAAGCTTCCTGGCAGGGGCGTATTCTCTAGAGCAGAGGTGACAAACATGCGGCCCGTGAACATTTTGGCGAGACCAATACTTTTAAACATTTTTTCCCCGTCTAATCTTTGCGATGCGATACCAAAAGCTGAGTCCCTGATTTAATCAAGCGCGTATCACACAGTAATTATGTAAACGCTCAATACAAGTCATCTGTTTCAGGATTCAGCAGCTCATCCATTGTTATGAAACAATAATCACATAACTCGAGTCCGTTGCAGCTTCAGCATAGTGCAGCAGTTTACGAGTTAGGCCTTGTCTACACTAGAGCGACACGAAGCGTCGCCATGCGCCAACTTTTAGTTGTTTCATTATGACGCAATGAAGCTGCGTCGCGCATTGCATCGCCCTGTGGAGCATGGTGGAGCTGATGCTTTGTGGAGCTTGGTATTGCTTTGTATCGATTCGTGGAGCAAGTAGCGCAAGAATGTTGCTCCACCGTGCTCCATTTTTTTCAGGTCTCGTATAGGCTAGCGTCACAGGGTAAGACAAAATGTTTTTGTGAGATGTATAAAAGCTTTGTAAAACTAATTTTGACAAAATATTAACTTGTTGGTTGGTGACATAAGTGTTAGAAAATATTTAGAAATAAATAAAGTGTTAGCAGCGGTAACTTTTTGACCACGGTCCCCCAAACTGCAGTTTCTTGCCATCAGTTGTAAACTTAGTTACTAGAAAGTGTGAGAAAGTAGACTACCACTAAAAGTCTAGCCTGGATCAAGGCTACTATGAGATTTTATCAGTCAGCCAGTCTAGACTGCTGGTATTCTGGTATTGGGTAGGTTGCTGGTGTGTATCTCGGATTCTCATCTAGCTGCACTTGCACAGTGTGCCATTTTCTTAAATGTTTTGCTGAGGTCAAATCGGATGTTTTATTATCGACAGGCTGCTAGATTTTTGAAGTATTACTGTATTATGCAAGCCATAATAAGTTTTTAGTAATTCGGAGGTACCGGTACCAGTAGTTTATCAATCCAGCAATCATTTTCTGGTTAGGTACTTTTCGGTTATGAAAAGTTTAATAAATGAAAGCTGCATTTCTAGCTCAAAGAAGGTTTGGACTGAAGTTGTATATTTTCATGATTCTGCGGGTCACTAATGAACTAAGTTTTCAGTTGTAAATTAAATGGTAATTACACAGAACAGTGTGTACGGTAATTATCGAGACGCATACCGGTAATATAGACTACACTAAAAATATATGGATTTCACTGCTTCAGATGTACTGTGTAAAAATACTGCATCTTTTAACACTTTTTTGTCAATTATTAGATAATTATCTGGTGCACAATTTAATGACTATCATACAGCATACTAGCTGTAGTAGATATTTTAAAAACTGACTACAGTGCAATACCGGTAGTAAAAGTGGAAGCCCATTATGATGCTATGCAAAACACGCCATATTGTTTCAACTTCTGTGACAAAATTTACAGCAGCGGTCACCAGCTGTTTTTTCTGATAGAGCCTACATTAAGGTATTGTTTTATGCAATCAATATTTTTATAAGATGCATGATTTGCTAGTATTGTGTTGTCTATACAGGATGTGTCTGCTGCTATGATAAAGTTTTGTGCAGATAAGTTTATTTCCACCTCATAATCGGTATGAGCTTTGTATTGTAAAACTATATTGACTAGTTAATATGGGCCTACCGGTAGTATGTTACTGTGTTACTGGTGGTAATAATTGGTTTTCTAAATACATACATAATATCTCACTTTAGAAAAATACAGGTCATGTTATAATTTTTGCAGATCATAACACTAATTATTTGTCGGCTTATTTAAATCCAATTTTATTTAAATGGTTTGCTGTTGAAATATGCAATTTTGGTTTATGGATTGTGATGAATGCAATATATTCTGCTCATTGATAGTAATGAGTGCAGTCGAAGATTGAAGACTTTTCTATCCGCTTAATCAATTTCAGAAGTACGGCAAAAGTTGATTTTGCACTACACAAAGTTTTGCTGAACTATCACATGTAAAAACTTTTGCAACAAAAAGTAGTACTTTGCATGTATGGTATATTGTGAATAGTCACTGTATAACGAGTTGCATGAAATTCTGCTGCCCACATTAGTGTCTGATATGATGGCAGCACAAGAATTGTTACTGCTTGGTTTTGAAGGTTTGATTTTACTTTGTCAAAGAAGCCTTAACTTCAAACAGTAAATTTTTTTACAAATCATTGCCTGGTTGGTTTGTTATGCATTCAGTAGTGATTGGATTACTGCATTTTATTTCGTGATTTATTGTGCCATAAGCTCAGTTTGTGTGCCCCCAGTATAATGCTAATTACTTTAGTGGGGAGAAAGAGGCAGGGCCAAAACTAGGCAATGCGGCCCCCCCCAAAATCATCTTTCGGGGCCCCCTAAAAATTTTTCTTGGATGGTGATACAAAAGAGCGAGCCCCGAAGGGGCGATGTCAAGCTAGGTAAGTCTGGGGGCATGTCCCCCCAGAAAAGTTTGCAGAATTTGACATTATTTTGGAGGATTTTTGTGCGTTTTGAGCTTTTAAAATTCCTCAGTTTTAACAAGGTTTAAAAGTCTGTTTTACTAGGTCCCTTCCAAACCCACTAAAATAATGCTGCAAGCAAACCCTACACTCTAACATTTTGCTACCAATGCGAAGAAAAAACGTTTTCAAGGCTTATTTTTGCGCTTTTCGCATGAGGATGAGGGGCCCTTGGTATGTTACTAAACGTTTGTTTGCTAGTTTTGCGACTGCTATTTTTCAAAAAATTTGCAGGCCCCCCATGGCCTAAAGCATAAATATGGTATGGGGGGCCCACATTGCGCGAGTTAAGACAAAAAATATATTGAATCTTAGAATAGGCCTATTTGAGAAACCTTTATCATGCGTTGAGTTAATAGTACTACGTACTAACTATTTACGTGGGCCCCCGTTTTGTGTGCCCCCCCGGTTGGGGAGTTCAAGGGGCGCTAGTTTCGGCACTGGAAAGGGGATTGCAGTTTTTTTGTTGGGTTGAAGTAGTGAATTGTGCGCAATATTGCTTTTATGCAATAGTGAATTGTATAAAAATCTTGCAAAAGATGAAGCTTATACAAGATTTTATTTGCTGAAATGTGAATTATGACGCACGAGCACACTGTTTTAATATGGTAATTGAGAAAAATATTTAACAAAGTCGATATAATGCAGCTTTTTGTAAACTAAAGTTTTGGTCACTATTCTGAATATAAGCTATTATAGTTCATCATTTTCACACTGTGAATAATTTTTACGTTTTCAGCTTTCCTTACCATCGTAAAGTTGCATGTTTGCTATAGGTTGCCTGCCGGTGTTAGTCATATGCACTATGCAGGATTAAGACCTGTAGTGTTACTGTGCTACTAGTATTGTTAGCTAACACTGTTTTATTTAGGTGCTGGAGTCTTTTATAACCCTTATCACCTTGGAATTGTTTATGTCCAGTTTTGAAAGCGAAATGGAAATTATCTGTGAACAACAAGACATTAAAGGCATTTTTTACAAGTCAGTATTTTTTACTGTTGGTTGCTCTGCTGATTATTGTGCTGTGATATTACAATTGACCTACAAGTTTATTTTATTTTAAAGTGTTACCGTGTTTATACCGATCAGATGGCCAAGTGGGATAGAGCGTCTGGTTCTTGTTCGGTGGACTCGGGGTTCGATTTCGAGTCGAACCGATGATTTAAAAATTTGTATTTGCAGCTTCCCTGCAGGACAGTGTGGAGCAAGATGGCTAGTTCGCTTGTTTAGCTGTTAGGAAAGGCACATAACGGGATTCCTTCATTTTGGTGTGATAGACATATGGCCGGCAACTCCAAAGCGAGCTTGTTTTGCTGTGGGGAAAAGCACTTGTATATATGGCCGGCAACTCCAAAGCAAGCTAGTACAGCGCTCAGTAGCTTTCTCGTGATAGGAGGATAAAAATGCGACTAAAACAACGGTTTTGGTTTCTGATCAAACATTGAACTACAATTTGGATTTTTATTTTCAGATGCAAAACGTTGAAATGTTTCTCATTCACCATCATGTGAGCTTGCAGGATAAGTTCTTGTTCTGCAGATTCCAGAGCTGCGTTTTCGACAAACCGACTCAACATGAAGCCAATATCTCAAATCATAAACAATACTTTATACCTATCGTGAACATAATAAGATCATTATTGTGTATGTAAAATGTTTATTCTGCAGTGTTGTCCAATGTTTACCATGCCTAAGATCATTATTTTGGATGTAAAATGTTTATTCTGCAGTGTTGTCCAATGTTTACCATGCCTAAGATCATTATTTTGGATGTAAAATGTTTATTCTGCAGTGTTGTCCAATGTTTACCATACCTAAGATCATTATTTTGGATGTAAAATGTTTATTCTGCAGTGTTGTCCAATGTTTACCATGCTAAGATTTTAAGCGTTGCATGGATGTAGCCTACAATTGTTCAAGCGTTTAATTCCAAATTTTCCTAAAATGCTTTGATACAATTCGAGCCAAAATTGTGATCAAGAACATAATAAAAAAGATATTTTATTTTCAACAATTTGCTTTAATCTGCTCTACAAGTCTGAGTAGGGCTCAATCTTCTCTGGCAGAGTGCTCAATAACTATGGCTAGCTAGAGCTTGTATTGTATTTGAATAAAAACCGTAAAGCATCTTTTCTTTGAATGAGATGCATCATGCCCCCGGAAGAGCCGACAACGGCGAAACAGGCTGTAGTGGCTTCACGATTTTGCAGTGATTTTATTCAGATGTAATCTGTTCTACAGATATTTATTGTAACATACGTATTTTTATGTCCATAACAAGATGCCGATGTAATTTTAAATGATATGCTGTATTTTATTGAAAAACTACTACCGTACTGTTGACCTGAATAAATTATGTGCTTCTTACCATAGCGTTTGTGTTATTTTTTTTTAGATGTGCTTTTGATGTGTACCGTTGCTAAGTTTTATTTTTACTTCAGCCTACACAGTACCTAGTTCTGTTAATGGAAAACTTTTAGGCCTATCGTTTTAACAACTGCCCCTAGAAACTCTTTTTAAACGCTGAAGAATTGCATCAAGTGCTTTTTTGAGGCCGCTAACAGGCAGACTACTGATCATGCATCTAGTGTCTATTTGCAGAAAATACCAAAATTTGCGAGGAAATAATGGCGAAAACCCTAGAACAAAAAATTTTTGCATTGAATTTAGTCGTGTTGACCCGAATATTTTGGTGAGAGGTAGCGAGACATGACAATTAGAGCACCTGGGTCTAGAGAAAAAAATAGCGAAAGATAAGAATTTGCGTAGTTTCACGGACGAATTGGCTGAGGTTTTACCAAAAAGTAGCTTCGAGTGCATGAATCTCCGTTAATTATTCTGAGACAGAAAAATAGTTTAACGAAACTATAAAAACCATCACGCTAAGTTACGAATTTTACAGGGCGAAAATTTGCTTCCCGCATAAAAATTGGTTCTTGCCGGTGTAAAAGAGTGTTTTTAGTCAGGTTAATACGATTAATTTAATACGACTTGAATTCGGTTCTTGTTCTTATGACCGGTGCCTACGGGTTTACTGCGAAATAGTGCCTACAGGGTTACTGCGAAACAATGTAGCATTACGTCCTGTAATTTCAGCCGTAAAATTCATTCTAAGCATCCACTCCAAAAACAATTTCGGAGTCCCTACATAAAATGTTGGCTAAGTTCTGGCAAAAACGTATCAATTTCACAAGCCTACCGGTAACTAATTCCACAAAGGCGAAACTTCAATGGGTTCAGAGCAGGGCTGGGCAAACTACAGCCCGCTAGACCGTTTTATGCGGCCCGCAGACAGAAATATAAACTCCTACCGTAAATCAAAAGCTTTTATGCTCTTGACTGATTCTCCGTAGAAGACAGGACATCTGAGGGCGTGTAGACTTTTTTTTGCTCTTCCAATCACTACTGCCCTCGGCTTCAATTTTTTTTAAAATGTGGCTTTTCGTGTGAAAAGTTTGCCAACTCCTGATCTATGAGGTTGCAGTTTTGTGCGAGAATACGCCCTGTAGCTGCTCATGCATTCACCTGCCAGGCTACCACATAGCGTACTGTAGGTAATAAGGCCTACGCTAATAATATGCTTTTTAAATATGTTTTGTCTCGCAAATTTAAATAAAATTGGACAAGCAAAAATTTTATTGCATCAGCTGAATGGGATATTTTGACTTTAAAAATGATCCTGTTAAGTGTCAACCAGACTGCAAATTCAACCAATGATCTATTATGTAAGTTTTTTTGCTGCTTTTGCTTTGAATAAAAGTTAGATGAAAAAGATGCATGAGCTGAAAAGGTAATTTTGTCGAAATTAATTCATCTTGTAAACCTGGGTGTGAATCGAACGCGAAAAATTTTGCTACTTTCTACGTCACTTCAACGCAAAGCCTCGCTCAGCGGCGCACGTAAAAACATAGTGTAGACAGCGACGCTTTGGGCAGCAGCGCGTCGCATCGCGTCGCTTAGCTTGGCGTCGCTCTAGTGTAGACAAGGCCTTACTATTCGAGTGAGAGCTTAGCTTGTCTTACAGTAGTAGGAATTATGTGAGTTTGCGGAAATGAATTGGTGAGATGGCAGTACCATTTATCATATGCAAATTTTACTGCTTTCTTAAGGTATTTGTTATTCTGTTTTTTAATCAATATTTAATTAGCCGCTTGTCTTCAGCGATGTCTTCAGCGAAAAAACGAAATATTGTAGATGAAAAAATAGTACTTCAAAAAGATTGGACCGATATCCGATATGTTTATGACCAGGAGCGTATTCAGAGGGGGGTCATTGTTCCATCTTCCCCCTTTTTGACTCTGCCTTTTAGTAAAAAAAGAACAAAACTAATGGTGCCAAGTGACTGAAACATGCCAGACTCTTCTCATGGTTTCGGTAGCTTATGGCCAGTGGCTAATCCAAGGGTTAGGATGAGAGGTTTGCATCCTCCCACCAGCCATTTTCAAAATAGTTTTTGATGTGTACAATGTTTCCATAACTTCGAACCTCTTCGAGAGCGATAAGCCTTACGCCTTAGGCCTGGTCTACACTAGAGCGACGCCAAGCTAAGCGACGCGCTGCTGCCCAAAGCGTCTCTGTCTACACTATGTTTTTACTTGCGCCGCTGAGCGAGGCTTTGCGTTGAAGTGACGTAGAAAGTAGCAAAATTTTTCGCGTTCGATTCGCACCCAGGTTTACAAGATGAATTAATTTCGACAAAATTACCTTTTCAGCTCATGCATCTTTTTCATCTAACTTTTATTCAAAATAAAAGCAGCAAAAAAACTTACATAATAGATCATTGGTTGAATTTGCAGTCTGGTTAACACTTAACAGATCCCATTCAGCTGATGCAATAAAATTTTTGCTTGTCCAATTTTATTTAAATTTGCGAGACAAAACATATTTAAAAAGCATATTATTAGCGTAGGCCCTATTACCTACAGTACGCTATGTGGTAGCCTGGCAGGTGAATGCATGAGCAGCTACAGGGCGTATTCTCGCACAAAACTGCAACCTCATAGATCAGGAGTTGGCAAACTTTTCACACGAAAAGCCACATTTTAAAAAAAATTGAAGCCGAGGGCAGTAGTGATTGGAAGAGCAAAAAAAAAGTCTACACGCTCTCAGATGTCCTGTCTTCTACCGAGAATCAGTCAAGAGCATAAAAGCTTTTGATTTACGGCAGGAGTTTATATTTCTGTCTGCGGGCCGCATAAAATGGTCTGGCGGGCTGTAGTTTGCCCAGCCCTGCTCTGAACCCATTGAAGTTTCGCCTTTGTGGAATTAGTTACCGGTAGGCTTGTGAAATTGATACGTTTTTGCCAGAACTTAGCCAACATTTTATGTAGGGACGCCGAAATTATTTTTGGAGTGGGTGCTTAAAATGAATTTTACGGCTGAAATTACAGGACATAATGCCACATTGTTTCGCAGTAACCCTGTAGGCACTATTTCGCAGTAAACCCGTAGGCACCGGTCATAAGAATAAGAACCGAATTTAAGTCGTATTAAATTAATCGTATTAACCTGACTAAAAACACTCTTTTACACTGGCAAGAACCAATTTTTATGCGTGAAGCAAATTTTAGCCCGGTAAAAATCGTAACTTAGCGTGATGGTTTTTATAGTTTCGTTAAGCTATTTTTCTGTCTCAGAATAATTAACGGAGATTCATGCACTCGAAGCTACTTTTTGGTAAAACCTCAGCCGATTCGTCCGTGAAACTACGCAAATTCTTATCTTTCGCTATTTTTTTCTCTAGATCCAGGTGCTCTAACTGTCATGTCTCGCTACCTCTCACCAAAATATTCGGGTCAACACGACTAAATTCAATGCAAAAATTTTTTGTTCAAGGTTTTTATGGGGCGCCGCGTGTAAAGCTACGCAATATAAAATTTTGCATCATTTTTTGGTTAATTTTGGTTAAATTACGTGCAATATCATATATTGTTGCAATTTATGTATATTGCTGCAATATGCGTTAAATAGTTGCAATTTATGTATATTGCTGCAATTTGTGTAAATTGTTGCAATTTATGTATATTGCAAAAAACCTTTAAATCGGCTTTTAATTGCCATGGTGATATGCTAACTAAAACAGTCAGTGTTGCCCTTTCCCTTTTTCCATGAACTCATGTAGTGTATTGGCCTGAGGCGCTGTTGTACTGACTGTGCAGTGTGCGCTTATTGGTTTGGCTAAAACATGTAAGCTACTGGTTAAATGAATCATTTAAGCTACTACTGTTAAGCTACTGGTACCGGTATCCATTGGAATACAGCACCTAGACTAGACTAGACTACCGGTATGGGGGTAACAACTAGTATCAGCTCCCAGGTCCAGTTGGGTTAGATTAGAATTAGGTTCAGTTAGGGTTAAATTTAGTTAGGGTTCGTTCAGTTACAAAATATCTGTAGACTAGTTTGACATTTTCAATTTTACAGTTTACCGTATGTAACTGGCTACCGGTGTATCGGTGTGCTGATCTGATGATGTCAGGATGTAGCCTACCTGCTTTCTGTAGACAGATCACAGAAGTTACTGTAATGTGACATGTTTCAGCCATACAGCATAAGCCATTCTGCATTAGCAACTAGATAGTAGTATGTCACAAAAACATAGGTTGAGGTAGCTAGACTTGGCCTAATGTCGGGTTACTGGTACTGTACTTTAAAATAAGATTTTTCAGATACCGATATTTTGTAACTGAACGAACCCTAACTAAATTTAACCCTAACTGAACCTAATTCTAATCTAACCCAACTGGACCTGGGAGCTGATACTAGTTGTTACCCCCATACCGGTAGTCTAGTCTAGTCTAGCTGCTGGTATTCCAAAGGATACCGGTACCAGTAGCTTAACAGTAGTAGCTTAAATGATTCATTTAACCAGTAGCTTACATGTTTTAGCCAAACCAATAAGCGCACACTGCACAGTCAGTACAACAGCGCCTTAGGCCAGTACACTACATGAGTTCATGGAAAAAGGGAAAGGGCAACACTGACTGTTTTAGTTAGCATATCACCATGGCAATTAAAAGCCGATTTAAAGTTTTTTTTGCAATATACATAAATTGCAACAATTTACACAAATTGCAGCAATATACATAAATTGCAACAATTTAACGCATATTGCAGCAATATACATAAATTGCAACAATATATGATATTGCACGTAATTTAACCAAAAAATGATGCAAAATTTTATATTGCGTAACTTTACACACGGCGCCGCATAGGTTTTCGCCATTATTTCCTCGCAAATTTTGGTATTTTCTGCAAATAGACACTAGATGCATGGTCAGTAGTCTGCCTGTTAGCGGCCTCAAAAAAAACACTTGATGCAATTCTTCAGCGTTTAAAAAGAGTTTCTAGGGGCAGTTGTTAAAAGGATAGGCCTAAAAGTTTTCCATTAACAGAACTAGGTATTGTGTAGGCTGAAGTAAAAATAAAACTTAGCAACGGTACACATCAAAAGCACATCTAAAAAAAAATAACACAAACACTATGGTGAGAAGCACATAATTTATTCAGGTCAACAGTACGGTAATAGTTTTTCAATATAATACAGCACATCATTTAAAATTACATCGGCATCTTGTTATGGACATAAAAATACGTATGTTGCAAGAAATATCTGTAGAACAGATTACATCTGAATAAAATCACTGTAAAATCGTGAAGCCACTACAGCCTGTTTCGCCGTTGTCGGCTCTTCCGCGGGCATAATGTATCTCATTCAAAGAAAAGATGCTTTACGGTTTTTATTCAAATACAATACAAGCTCTAGCTAGCCATAGTTATTGAGCACTCTGCCAGAGAAGATTGAGCCCTACTCAGACTTGTAGAGCAGATTAAAGCAAATTGTTGAAAATAAAATATCTTTTTTATTATGTTCTTGATCACAATTTTGGCTCGAATTGTATGAAAGCATTTTAGAAAAATTTGGAATTAAACGCTTGAACAATTGTAGGCTACATCTATGCAACGCTTAAAAATCTTGGCATGGTAAATATTGGACAACACTGCAGAATAAACATTTTACAATATTGTTGCTATAATTTATATTTCGTAAAATGTGTATTTTTGACAGAAGAAAATTATGCTTTCGTTCATTCAGCAGATCAAAAAAATCGTTTACATACAAACGATTTTGCCTACAGTAGCCTACATTTCAAACAAGAGCGGCACAATTATTGGAGTTTAACATTTTTCAACCCCCCCCCCCCTTTCCCCCCATCCGCACCTTTCTACGCACACGCGCGCAAAACAAATTAATGTTGCATCGCAACACGTATTAAAATCATTTCCAAATACAAAAACGCCGCGGTGTTCAGGGCGGGGCCCCTGACTAGGCCTGCCCCCCCCAGCCTGGGGGTTTGGGAGTGGTTCCACCAGCCCTGGTGTGTGATCCCGCGGTGCTTGTCGGAGGCCGTAAAAAATTTGTGGGAGGGCATGAGTGTAGTATGCACCGTTTGTATGTACATTGGAGCCGTATTTTTTCATGTGTTTCTAAAATTTAAGAGAGGCATGCCCACTGTCTTCTCCTAGACTACGCCACCGCGTGTATGCTTCGAATTTATAGCATTGTAATCCTTGTGCTGGCTACAAATTCATTAAAAATGGAACAAATGGTTGACTTTTTTTGCTTTGCAGTAGTCGAGCGGTTGCGTGTTTAACTTGTAGTGATTGCAAAATATGCTTTGCATAGTCGCTATACTTTGTACAGTCGCAATGCCTAATTATTCATCGCATAATTATTCAGTTCTCTTCATCGCATAATCATGGATGATTAGTTCTATTGGATGACTTTGTATTATCCGCTTTAGTTCAATGGTTTGTTTTGATGATTAGATTACTATTTACCGCTCTTGCATAACAGGCAGGAAATATGCTTATATATATTTATGGATTCTGATTCTGCCAAAAAGATAGTTTAGAGATTTAAGGCAAATGTGTACCCGTGTTTGTAAAATGTTGTTCGTTGTATCTCAATAAATGGACAAAAACCGTCACGCACTTTGGGATATCAAAATAGGGGGAAAGTAGGGGAAGATGGGACACCTAACTTTAACCGCATATTTCTCCCTATGTACTTGCATTAGCGAGCTAAATTTTACACTATAGGTGGGGCATGCGATGAACTTTACACAACATAAAAAACATTGATATTACAAATTGTGGTGACTATGAAATGGCTAAAACAAAAAAATTCTGCAGGTCCTGTCTTACAGAACTTAGTTTGCTAATATGGGACAGTCGATTAGCTTGAAAAAGTCTTGAGGTTGACGCCGGGAACCAGTATTTTTTTATGGTCGCACACTCAGAAAAAACATTAACACCATTTTTATGGTTACCACAAACTGTTAACAAGTTTCATTTTTCGAATTGTTTCATAGTTCGACATCTTTTTCCACATCGTCTACATCCCAAGATCCTCTGTTTGATTTTTTTTTTTGTTATTTATATCAGCTTAATTAGCACCTCTTACATTAAAAAAGTTTTCTGAAAATAACAGAGCTATTCAGTCACCTAACCTGTATGAAGCTGATATTTTAACTCACTGATAGGGATTTTTCAACAAAGTAAAATTATTGCGAGTTGGTTCGCTCCCAATTCTCGAGAACCCAGTTTTATTTTAGACTTTTAACTCGCTGTCTGAACAAGTAGCTCAACAAACTTTGATATTGCATAAATTTCTTGAAATCATCATATCAACGCGGTTAAATAAAGTACTGTAACGCCAAAAGAACGTGAAAATAAAGGATTCTTTCTTTGAGTTGTGAAATGAGTTGAAATTAGGATTTAAATCAAACTTTTTAAGCGACGAACGGCACAAATATTGCTTTACTCCTTTAACCTTGAACAGTGACTATGCGTTTTACAGCAAATTCTGAACAGCAGACTTTGCACAGATAGCGTTGAACAGACAGTGTTGAACAGACAGTGGTTTCAGAACTAATTTTCCAACCGAGAGTCAAATATCCACTATCAAGACACATCAACTTATCAGTCAAACCAAACTACTATTGGCAAAGCCAACGCCACACTTATCTGTAGTTTTAACTTAACACTTATTCAAATAGAATAAAAAACAAAGGCTGAGATTAGTACTGTTTCAATAATAACCAAAAATAGTCTCAGAATCAATTTAAATTACACTTAAACAAGATATGTTCTGCATGTAGAACCTCAAACACTCACACTGTTATCTGGTAACGATCAATGCATTACGAACCTCGTGTGAATTAGGTCACGTGAACTGAGGAATTGCGAAACAAAGAACTAGATAATGATGGCGGTGATGTTGCCATCTGAAAATATCTAACACTCACAGTCAAGGTTTTCTTCGATAGACACCCTGTCCCTTCTTGCATAAACTGACAATGTTAAATAAAATGTCTGCCTCGGAAAAACTACTTGAGCAATTTCCTCTGCTGCTTTATTTTTGGAAACCACATTCCCTATGCGTTTGTATCCGCATTTAACAATAGTCTAACCTGAAACTTTACTTAGAGTAATAACCTCAAGTAAAAACTCGAAATAACATTAAACTTGCAAAAAATCATTATTTTTGTCGTACTCATCAGCAGCCTTACATGCCTGGCACTTCAAACTGCTACTGCAAAATGAACTTGTCACGTGGTCCCACCAAATTATGGTTACGTAGCTCTACCCAACGGAAAAATAAAAATATGGCAATGTCCCAACTTAAAAAGTGTCCCATGCTACCCTACTTTCCCCTACAAACGGCCATTGTACAGATTTAGGATTCGGTTAAGAATTCGAAATTCTGGATTCAAAAAAAAAAAGTATTCTCAATTATTCTAGAATGCGTGACTATTCTGAAACGGATATCTCTAATTACACCTAATCATGAAATTTGACAGCATTTATATAAAAAACATTGAGTCCAACGGTCCATTTTTTGCGCATGCGATCATCGAAAACATTTGCTCCAGTCCGGGAATCGGCAACTCTTTTGACCAAGGGAGCAGTGGTGGTCTTAGGAATGTGCGAACTGTGCGGTCGCACAGGTCTCCCCTAAAAGAGATGCCCCCCCCTTTCAAAAAGAATCATTGCATTAAATGTGTAAAAAAAACTTTTTTATATAAACTTGAACCATATCAAGAAAATTATTTCTAGTTTTATGAATTAAAGGAAGCTACCCCCATTGTAAATACGCACACCCCCTTCCCCCCAAGAAAAAAAATCGACACATAAACTTAAAAAAAAAAACTTTTTTTGTAAACTTGAACCTCACACATCATTAGAATTAGTTTCAGTTCTTCTGAATAGGAACTACCTTCTGCCCCTTTTGAAAATAAGGCTTTGAAGCCCCCCTCCAAACTAAAATTTCAAAACAAAAAAGTTGAAAATAAGACTTAAACCAAACCATTAAAATTGATTTTAGTTATCCCAAATTTAAGCTCCCCTAAAAAGAATCTTCATTTTAATAAAACTTTTCGCATTGAAACACAGTAAACACTTTGTCTGAACCATTTCTTTTTTCTTACTTTATCTCTAATCGAAGCTGAATTGCCTTAAAGTGAAGCTTTACAATTTCTGTACATCATGATTATTACAGACGAGTAGTCGTTACAATTTGTAGTTTTGATATTAATGTGAAAGAAACATGTCAGTAGTCTATTAACTTGTAATTAGTTGCAAAGCCGTGTTTTGGAGAAGACCTGCATGTTTACATCAAAACTGCAGAGGAATGCGTGAAAATGTGGCAAAAAAACATCTGAAGACACGAACGACGACGACCTCATGCTGTCTAGATTAATAATATGTCAGTGCTCTAGACAGAACTTGATGAAATTTTTTATTCCATTGCTGTTATGCCTTGTGTTTATAGTAAGTGTGCTTTTGGTTTTGAAAAAAAAGATAAGAAAACGACATTGGCTAGCTACTCAAGAACCACTTCGAGGATGTATGTCAAAATTTCTTGTACTACATTCTGGTGATCAGACTTCCATAAATCAGAATCAATGCAGTAGTAAAGTCAAACAGATGCTCAAGAAAAAGTTGATAAAAGTGTTGCTCGAAGCCAATCAGTTTGAACTCATGATGAGGAAAGTACAGGTGCTAGTGATGTTCCATAGAAAGATGTTATTAGTACTTTACCAAGTGAATCAGTTAGGCCAGTGGTCGCAACCACCGGGCCGCGGCCCGGTGCCGGTCCGTGTGAAGTTTGTTACCGGTCCGTATGCGTTTTCAGAATAAATGCTTTGAGTTTAAAACATATTTATAACGTGAGATGCAATTTTGGGACGTTTTTGTAAAAATGCAAAATAACTCAATTCTGGTGACCCAGCATGGCAAAGTTACTCAATATCACAAAACCAACCAAATTAAAAAGTCAAATCTTTTAATTGAACAGCGAACATTTGATTATGCTGTCATTTTATCGTAAATCTTTGTAAATCAAACAGCGCTTGGTTAAGAGAAAGAATAACGTTAAGAATCAGGTTTGAGAAGCTACTATAAAAAAATTGAGCAATGCTGCTGCAGCAAGATTGAAAAAGTTTAATACTCTGGTCAGAGTAATACAAGATCGAGATTTTCAGTTCTGAATAAATATGAGTGTTTTATTGCTTAAACATTTTTGATTTTTTAAAGGCCGGTCCGTAAAAACAATTCAGTTTCAAACCGGTCCGCTGTGCGGAAAAGGTTGCCGACCACTGAGTTAGGCTACAAGAGCGCAAGAAATATTTACTGTTGCACAAGAAGAGAAAATCGAAAATGATTTGCATGACCAATTAGATGCTCATAACTAGTTCGTGGTTTACTCAAGCTACCAATATTGCATAGACTGTATACAGTAGAATAAGCAAATCTTTTCAGGTCTCTAATTTTTCATAAGTTCTGGGAGATTTTTAATGGACCCTAGCCTTGTTATAACCTACCGGTACCAATTACTGGCAGTAAATGATGTTTCTACATTACAGGCATTAAATTAGTGGTGGGGAACCTGCGGCCCGCGGGCCACATGCCGCCCGCTTAAGTTTTAAATGTGGCCCGCGTGCACATACGGCTCATGTAATGCCAGACTAACCATACGTCTTCCTTTTTTAACATTTTGGCATATTGAACAGCGAAAACATGTCAAAACACAGTTACGTAGCTCCAACTACGGCCTGCGGACGTGATGACCTTTTTTTTGCTCTTCGCTTGATTTTGGGCAAAAAATTGAGCTTCTGCGGACGTGATGACCTTTTTTTGCTCTCCCTTAAATTTTTAGAGGAATTTGTTTTTGCTCTTTACGCATAAAACGTAAATGCGGCCCGCTGAAAATATCATGTGTGCAGTGTGGCCCGCTATGACTTGAAGGTTCCCCACCCCTGCATTAAATAAACTTGCGTGATTGACTGGTGCTTCTCAAGTAACTTCCTATGAAATGCCTATTATAACATGCTTTGGTACACGCTACAGCGATCTTGGAATTTGGATCCCAAAAGCCCCCCCCCCTATAATTGTTGCAAAGGCCCCCCTTTGTCTAAGACCACCGCTGCAAGGGAGCCACAAAAGCTGGAATGTTTTTTTTGCATTTTCGTGAGAGCCACATCACATTTTTGAGCACCTATTCGAACCAAAAGTGTTTTTACCCGTACACGACCAAACTCTGCTACTCACGGATGATTAAACTTGTGTTTCGTTGATCTCATGTCGTGCACTGTCTTGGTGTCTCAGCTTTCCTATTCCTTTAAGCATATGCTTTAAATACCGGTATTTTTTCGTTTCAAAATGCTTTAATTTTTAAATAAAACTGTTCTCGTGCTCCTATCAAACTCAAATCTATACCTGAGCCACAACATCTATTCGACTGTTTAAAATTCTCTAACGCTGCATTCATGAAACCTAAATTTTCCACTGATCTCTCCAGCCTCAAGCTACAGTTGGAATGCTATAACTGATTGCAATCGCATACTCGCAGTTGCGCAGCCACAAATCCCGGAAAAACACGTTTTGATTCAACATTATCTTTAGTTACGACGAAGCATGAAGCAAAAAACCTTACTTTTCAGCTCATACTGCGTCTTTATGCATAGCATACACATCAAAAAGATGCAACTTTATTTAAGGGGCCGATACGCTACGAAAAATTGGAAATACGTGGATGGATATTACACTCAAATGCTAGTAAGCTTATAATTTTAAAAATTTTGTTTCTCTGTTTCGTAAGATATGAGCTAATAGACCTCTAAAACAGCCTGATTTACTGGGGGCCCAATGGCCCATGCACTCCATAAAATCGATTATTAGGAAGTTTTTTTTGCTGTATTTATTCCGTAAGATATGGACTAATAAGCGCCTAGAACAGCATGATGATTTATGTTGGGGGCCCATGCGCTCCATTAAATTGATAATTTGAAGCATATTGAGCTTAAATGCTTTTTTAATTGTTTTTTAAATTTGCTTTGACTCTATTTATTTCGTTAGATATGGACGAATGGGCCCCTGGAACAGCATAAGCCCCGTGGTCATTTGCCCCCGTGCTAGCAATAATCATCGAGCACTATTTATAAATTATGCATTCAGAATTATATATTCAATATTTCTTTACTTTGGTTTATTATTCTCTACGCAAAATTTAAAACTTTTTTTTATTACAGTTCTGGCTGGTGTCAGCATCGTAACATTACTGCTTGCAGTCGCACTCTGCTGCTATTGCTGCGGAAAATGTGATAGAAAAAAAAGTAAGTAATCAACCATTGCTTTCTTAACTTATGCTCCACCATAGAGAATTTCGAACTATCATCTACATTAATATCAACATCTTTAGCAGAATTCGGTAAAATGAATAAGCGGATTTATTAACGGAAGGCAGTAAAACAAACTTGCGCAAGTAAAACAAATGAATGGCGTCGCTTTATATAGTGGGTGTGACGTGAAGACACGTGACACTCACAAAAACGTCACATGATCATATCACGCCACATATCCCTCACAAAAATGATAAAACATCAATTAAACACAAATAGAAACACAAATATTAATCTGGATAACGCTTAGGGACGCTTCACTGCTCTACCGTATCGTGTAATATAGGGCTCGGAACTTCCTCCTGGGCTTTACGAGGGGATTGGGAATATCTCTTCGGTTTCTTCAAAAGCTGCTCCTTGCCGTTGCAACATTATGAGATCTAGGTTGTTCACATTATTGGTCGATTTGGCCTTCTTGCAAGTTACGATCAGCATCAATCCAAACATACGTTTTAGGCAACAAAGGGGGAACATTTTTAACGCCATAGCGTTTGTCGTTATCGTTTTTTTGTTTTTGTTTTATCACTGAATCAGCCTTTCGAAATTCATAAATCCCACTTGGGATTTAACTTTCCAGGTAACATCGATAAAGTTGTTCTCAACTTTCTACCCATGAAGAGTTCGGCCGGACTAAACCCATTTTTCAACGGAGTGGACCGGTAGCTAAGCAATGCAATATAGGGGACAAAATTAGATTTTAACAACCGTTTTATAGTCTGTACCCCTCTTTTAGCCTGCCCATTACTCCTCGGAAAGTACGGACTACTAGTAATCAGTGGTGTAAAAAGTATTTTGAAACTGTACTTAAGTAAAAGTACTGTTACTGACGGTAAAACTACTCGAAGTAAAGTAGAAAGTATTGACTAAAAAAAGCACTTAAGTAAAAGTAAAAAAGTAGTCATTTAAAAATTACTCAAGTAAAAGTATAGCGTTCGTAATCGTTAAAGTTTCAATTGCACACTTGCTGATGATGAGTTGCGTTGAAGGTGGCAAAATGGTAAACCAAAAAAATTATTACCGCTCACATGGCCGAGTGGATAAAGCGTGTGCTTCTGGAACGGTAGACTCGGGGTTCGATTCAGAGTGGGGTTAAACCAATTACTTAAAATTGCATTTATTTGCATTAGTGGCATATTTATCCTCCTATCACGAGAAAGCGATCAAAGCGCTATGACGAACTCGCTTGAAAGTTGCCGGCCACCTGTCTACCTCACCAAGATGGGGGAATCCCGTTAAGTGCTTTTCCCAACGGCACAACAAGTAAACTTGCCGGCTTGTTCTCCACACTATCCTTTAAATGCTGAACGTCAAACAGGAAAGCTGTGAATACCAATTTTAAAGTCATTGGTTTGACCCGACTCGAAATCAAACCCGTATCTACAGTTCCCGAGGCGGACACTCTTACCACTCGGCCATCGGAGGTGTAAAAGTAGGTATTTGTGGCTTTCCTGCATGACACACAGCATCAAAGGCGACAGAGTGAAGAACAAGCCGGCAAGTTCATTTGTTGTGCCGTTCGGAACCACGCTTAGCGAGATTTCCCCATCTCGGAGTGGCAGACAGGTGGTTTGAAACTCCTAAGCGAGCTCGTTATAGCGCCTTTATCGCAAAGAAGGATAAACTTATGAATAAACAAGCATTAAATCAAAAGCGGAAACCTGCTTAATTCTGGTATCACTTCAATTTTAACTTTGCAATTTGCTTTTTTTCATAATTAAGGTTGAAAGAAAAATTCGATTGTCAGTAGTTTTGCTGCTAGACCTGCAGGTTTATGGAATTGGAATGAATATATTATTAAAAACATATTAAGGATTTTCTGTAACTTGCGGTCATGCGGTTACGGTCGCGCAGTAATTACAGGTAACAGTGACATTGGATGCGACGCAACTTCGCAAAGCAAGATTTTAGGTGCAACGAGGGATTTCAAGTGAGACTATTAACTCGAGGACAACTTTGTACTTTTCTAAAATAAAAACTACTCAAGTAGTGTTACTTCATACTAAAAGTACTTAAGTAAACGTAAAAGTAGCCCAAAATAAACTACTCAAAAAAGTACTCGTTACCGAAAAAAACTACTCAAGTAATCTACTCAAGTAAAAGTATTTCGTTACTTTACACCACTGCTAGTAATATGTTGAAAACCATACGTACGAGCAAAATCAACAAACAAAAAGGAATTAAATGGTGGTCCGTTATCCGAAATTAAAATCTAAGGTATATCGTGTCTAGCAAAAATTGATTTAATGTGCGTAATAACAAACTCAGCTTTGCTCCCATCATGTAAACAAGCC
The DNA here is from genome assembly GCA_964006365.1 of Trididemnum miniatum. Classification (NCBI taxonomy): domain Eukaryota; kingdom Metazoa; phylum Chordata; class Ascidiacea; order Aplousobranchia; family Didemnidae; genus Trididemnum; species Trididemnum miniatum. Next base: position 36,480,260 of record OZ023231.1, on the reverse strand, counting down.
ACTTCATTATATCTCGAAAAATAATCAATCAATAACGAGCACGTTTTAGAATTCCATTTTAAAAGATCGCATGCCACTTTTTGCCAGGGATAATCCGGGGTTTTAGTAAAAAACATAGGTTCTTTTGGTGGTAGCCGATTCTGTGCACAGACACGGCAATTATCAACAAAAATTTGATATCTTTACTATTTCCCGGCCACCAAAACGAGCAATGAGCTCGCTCTCTGCATTTGTTAATTCCTTGATGGCCAGCATGGATTTTTTCAAGCATGTCTTGTTGTAAAACCCCCGGTTGGATCATGCGGCTACCGTTCAATAACAATCCATCTTTGAACGTAATATTAGCAACTGAATCGTAATCGACATGCTTCGGCCAACAACTTAAACAAAAATCATCGACTTTTTTACACACCTTTTCTTCAGCAATGGCCTTTCGAATAAAACCTAGTTTTTCAGTAGAAACAGGCAAAGCCTTTACAACTTGTGACATTCAACAAGATTTACTAAGTCCCAATTAACGTCGTTTGAGTAGAACTAGGGAGCTCTAGAAAGAGCATCAGCGGTAACCAAGTTTTTCCCAGCAACATAAACCATTTTAAAAGAATACCACATTCAACGCATACGAAACCATTGCTACCTCAGTGACAGTTCGTCCAAGCTTTTTTTACGAAAATCTAACTAAAGGATTGCGATCAGTATGCTAAGTAAAAGACAGCCCTATCAAATAACTTCGAAATTTTTTGCAAGCCTAGGTGGCAGCAAACGCTTCTTTCTCAATTTGAGCATACCTCTGCTCGGTGCAAGATAATGATCTAGAAGCATAGGCTACAGATAAAAATTTATCCCCACGTTTTTCCTTCAGTACTGCGCCTAGTCCAAAAGATGAAGAGTCGGCACGCTACAGTTTCGAGATTAGGATCATAATGAATCGAAGTAGGTGTTTCAGTGAGCACGCTTTTAATTTCTTCAAAGGCCCGTTTTTGGGGATCTGCCCAAGACCATGAACGCGAAGCCTTCAAAAGAACACGCAGTGGAGCTGTTTTATCAGCAAAACCTGAAATAAATTTAGACAATTGATTTGCCAATTCCAGAAACCTTCTCACACCGCTGACGTCAGTGGGTGGTGGAAAATTTCTTATGGCAGCAATTTTGTCAGGATCAGCTGCAATGAATTTCGCAGAGGTAACATGACCCAAGTAGTTTATTGAGGGAACCGAAAATTCACATTTTTCGTTTAAAGTAACCCCTGCGTCTCTTAATCTATCCAAAACAGCACAAACCTGCCGATCGTGCTCCTGCTCGTCAGAACCAAATATTAATACATCGTCCATATGACAGATAACTCCATCCAAGTCTTGCGGAATATTAGACATTTCTCTTTGGAAAAACTCAGGAGCAGACGATATTCCAAACGGAAGCCGATTGAAACAAAACCTGCCCCGAGGAGAGATAAAGATCGTTAATTCTTTAGACTGTGATGATAGGGGAATCTGCCAAAACCCAGACTTAGCGTCAAGCTTGGAAAAAACTTTCGCGTTAACCAACTTAGCCAGAGCCTCGTCAACAGCAAGAAGCATATGCCTTTCGCGCAACACATTCTTATTCAAATGAGTGTAGTCTACACAAATCCTACCCTGACCGTCTTTCTTAGGGAGTACAACTATCCCGGCACACCAATCAGTGGGCTTAGTGACTAGGGAAATTACGTTGTTATCTAACATGCATTTAATTTCATCATCTCCTGCACTCTGAAGAGGCAAAAGCACTCGACGCGGTGCTGCCAAACAAAATGGATTTGCTCCATCTTTTAGCTTAATGTCATATTTGCATTTCATAGTGCCCAACTCTGTAAACATACTAGGATACTTTTTCACAAATTCATTTTCACTTAAACTTTGGATATTTTTGAGAACCAACAATGACTTTATAGCAGGCCATCCTAGCAGTGGTTGCGATAAAACATTTAACACATAAACATTCTCCACACAACTTTCACCATCAACAGTTAACTGAGCTAAGAATTTGCCTGTAACAGGCAATGAATCACATTGAGGTCCAAGTAATTTCGAATTACAACTTTGCAATTTTTCTTGTTAAACTTACATAAATATGATTTCGGTAATACAGTTACGTCTGCGCCGGTATGAACACGAAAAAAATTGGTTCTTCGTCGACATCGACAGTTATCATGAATTTATTGTCATTATTGCTCACAACTTGTCCGATAAATTAATTTTCGTCGTCGCCATTTGTGGCTATACTTCGAACACCAGATCCGCGTTGAGATTTACACACTCTGGCATAATGTACTTTTTTTCCTCACACGAAACAATCACAGTTTCTTGCCGGGCAGGACTTCTTTCATGCTTTTTGCTACCGCACCAATTACATTTTTTAAACGACTTCGTTTCACGTTGAGTCGATGACGTAATCACACCAACTTTGGCTTCGATGCAGCCCTCTTCCTGCGGTTCTCTCAACACTTTTTGTTGAATTTTAACCGTTTCTGCGTTTCGAGCAAGATCGATTGCTTTTTTAAGCGTAAGATCTGGATCCAACTGCAATCGTTCGGAAAGAGATTGGTCCAATATCCCATCTGCAATTCGATCACGACTCATTTCCTCGAGCAGCTGCCCAAAATTGCACTTCTCGGCCAACTTTTTGATTGCCACAACGTAGTCGTTGACCGATCCCGCAGTTTGCTGCCGCCTTTGGTTAAAATGGCTCTTTCGTAAATTACATTAACTCGCTGGTCAAAGTACTCACAGAATTTTTGCTTGACACCTTCGTATTTTTTCATGTAATCTTGAGACAAAGCAAACGAAGCAAGAATATCGTTTCCATTTTCTCCAATCAAATACAATAGCATATTCACTTGTAAGTTTTTGCCTTTTTCCGCCAAGCCAAAAGCAATCCTATAGGCCTACCTTTCGAACCTTCGGAACCAGCAATCCCAGTCTTCTGGCAATTTCCCCGTAAACGGTTTTGGGGGAGACATTTGAAATTCCATTTTCAATATTTTCGTGTGCTTGCAGCACTTCTGACACCATGTAGCAGAATTTGGTAAAATAAATAAACGGATTTGTAAACGGAAGGCAGTAAAACAAACTTGCGCAAGTAAAACAAATGAATGCACGAAAATGGCGGCGTCGCTTTGTATAGTGGGTGTGCGTGGAGACGCGTGACACTCACGAAAACGTCACATGATCATATCAGGCCACACATCCAGTTTTAATTTGCAAAATTCACACTGGCAGATCAGAATTGGATCCAGAGGGGCGATCGCGCCCATAAAATTATGAACGTACCGTAAATCGCTCTTTGACAAAAATTATGGATCCACCCCAGAATAGAGATGACGTAGGCTATTCTAATTTTTTTCAGTTGTTTAAAAACTTCTACCTCAAGTAAGCAAATTAAAACTGAAAACTTTCACAGGCAAAAATGCTTAATTTTAGAGGTCTCTTGATTATCTTATATAGTTATAGTAGACCTTAGGGCAGGAGTGGGCAACTTCTTTAGTTGGCGAGCCATATGTGGGAAGATGAAGTCCTTCTCGGGTCGGATTATTAGATCAATCGAGTTCAATATCTTCAACAACTACTAATGTCAGGGTCGCTCTGATTGGAAGAACGAAAAAGAGGTCTACACGTCCTCAGAAATCCTTCTTTTCTTCAGAAATTATCGGTGAACCAGTGGCGTAGCGAGAAATTTTAACGGGGGGCCAAAATTTCCACATTTTTTGTCATCTTTTTAATTGGCAAAACCACTTTAAAGCTGATTGAGGTACAAGAAATCTCTAGGGGGAGTCCGGAGGCATGCTAACCTGGAAAAATTTTTGAGAATTTACATGCAGCAATGGCTATTTTAGCGCTTTTTGAATAATTTTCAGGCAAAATTTCTTTAAATTTTCTTACTCTAATTCTGAGTGCTTCGCCAAATATGATGCATTTTGTTCGCACATTTTCGATTATGTGTGCTTAAAGCGTAAGGCTTATCGCTATCGAAGAGGTTTGAAATTATGGAAAAATTGTGTGCATCAAAAACATTTTTGAAAATAACTGGTGGGGGGATGCATACCTCTCATCCTACCCCCCTGGTCATAAGTTACAGAAACCATCAAAAGAGTCTAACATATTTCAGTCATTTGGCACCATTAATTTTGTTCTTTTTTATTAAAAGGCAGAATCAAAAGGGGGGAAGCATGGTACAATGCCCCCCTAAATACGCTCCTCCGGTAAAGAGCAAAAAAGGTTTGCCTGTTGTTGTACCAAACATTGCAAAACTTCATGACATAATGTATTGGTTTTAAGAAACAAAATTGTTACCATACTAAACACAAGTAAGTTCGTTATAAGCTCAACACAACACCTTAGCTTAGATGAATTAAGTCAACTGGTCTCTACACTGATACTGCACATGCTGAACAAGCAGTTGAAATGTAATGTTGTGTGGTTTTATGGCGCTTTATAACTACTAAGGTCCTTTAGCGCCAGGACTAAATTTTATAAAGAATTCACTGACATGTTTTTATTCTTTGTTTATTTCATCCTCCGCGCTACACTTAATTGCTGAGCGTTTAGCAAGTGTAACAGCAGATACCAGTTTTAAAGTCTTTGATTTGACCCAACTGCGAATAAAACCCAGCCTACCAGCTTCCAAGGCGAACGCTCTTTACCACTAGGCCATGGCGCTGGAAAGACGGCAAACAGCTGAGGTTATAGCTGCACAGTGTATACACAACGCGCTTGCTCTACGGGCGAAACGTGGTAAGCAGTACGAGATCTAAGTAATAAGATGTCAGCGTAATTACATCAACAGAAAAATTACGGTTTGAATCTGCAGCATAGTACTACATTTTACCCATTTACTAAAAGTGAACAGCAGCGTCCATCTAACAAAATTGCAAACCTAATAATTTCATACAAACTCAAAACGAAACGTAATCAAGTTGGCTACTTCTAGACAAATTCCAGTTAGCTTAAATGTAGACTTGTTAATAGTCAGCAGGGTTGTAAAGGTCAGGCGGACGGCGTACCCGCTGTGAGCGTCTCAGTTGGTGGGCTTCTTGTGGTGGGCTAGGAATATCGCTTGCGCGACTTTGAGAGCTTGCATGCGGAGATTCTAGCAGGGAGTATCTAGCTGGGAGTATTTGAGTTACGTTGATGGTAATCATCTGCCGGAAGGCCTAATGAATCAATTTCTTGGTTGAGTGAATGGTGTTCACTGTTCAGGTTCTTCGGCCGGCTCGCTGTGAGTGGTGTCTCCACCTTCGTTCGTTGGGGCTAAGTGCTTCAAGGCGACCGTGTCTTCTTTACCATCAGGAAATCGAATGTAAGCGTACTGCGGGTTGGCTTCTATTAGTTCAACTTCATCAGTCAGTGGTTCATATTTTGATGATTTAACGTGACGTCTTAGGATGATTGGTCCTGGAGTAGCCAGCCATGACGGAATCAATAATCCGGTTGTTGATTTTCTTTGAAATCTAAAAAAACGTTCATGAGGTGTCTCGTTTGTTGAGGTGCATAGCAAAGTCCAAATATAATGCTAAGCGTCTGGCAAAACTTCCTGCCAACAGTTAGTAGGTACTTTAGCTTCAGCGTATTGTGCCAAGATGACAGCTTTCCACAGTGTTCCATTTAACCTCTCCACGTGGCCGTTTCCAGCAGGATTATAACTTGTAGTCCTACTTGTTGCGACGCCGCACTCGTGCAGAAATTGTTTCAGTTTCTGGCTCATAAAAGCCGACCCTCGGTCTATGTGTATGTATGCGGGCATGCCAAACATAGCAAAAAGTTCTCGAAGACAAGCGATTGCAGTTTTAGCGCTCACGTCTTTACATGTATGGCCAATAGAAAACCTGGAGTATTCATCATATACCGTAAGAATAAATCGATTTTGATTAATTGAAAGCAAAGGATCTTTAAAGTCAATGTTCAGCCTTTCGAAAGATTGAGTAGCTTTTATCAGCTTAGTCCAAATTTGGCGGTTATATTGGGGTTTGCATTCAGCACATGCTTTGCACGATCAAATAACCTGACGAATCTGGTCGAGGGAAAAAGGTAAGTTTTTAACTTTTACAAAATGGGCCATTCGCGTTTCCCCGGGGTGGCAGAGGGACTCATGTAGGTAGCGGAGTTTATCAACAGTTAAACTTAGGCACTTAATTCGAAAAAGAGCATCTGCAGGAATGTTTTCTTCACCACAACGATAGATTATATCGAAATCCAAAGTACCAAGTTCGATCCTCCACCTCATAATTTTGTCATTTTTGATTTTTCCGCTATGCTTAGTGTTGAACATGTAAGACACCGATTTTTGGTCTGTGATAAGAATGAAGTGACGACCTGTAAGGTAATGTCTCCATTTTCATACAGCTTAGATGATCGCTGAAGCTTTTTTTTCCACAGATGAGTGTTTTAACTCGGAGCCAGTTAACATTCGCGAAAAAAATGCAAGAGGTCGGTTATTTTGAAACAGTTGTGGCAAAGGCAAAGTCAGATGCGTCAGTTTCATTTTGAAACGGTAGTGCTTCCACAACACAACGCACAACTGAAATTTCAATATTAACCTTTAGAGAATTAAAAGCACCTAAGGCCGCGCCAACAAGGGGAAACGTCGTGTTTTGAGCTAAAGGTTTGATCTCTTGAGAAAAGTGTTTGATCCATTTAGAATATTAAGAAAATAAACCGAATACTCGTTTTTGAACCTTTAAATGTTTCAGCGGTGGAAGTTCTCTAAGAGGTTTCAATCTCTCTGGATGAGGTTTATTTTTACCATTGCAAACAACACTTCCTAAAATATTAAGCGTACGAATTGAAAAAACACATTTTTGCTTGTTATACACAAGATTTTTACGTTTCGCAGCATCCAAAAATCGAGCAAGATTTTCATCTAGCTGCGTCTGATCTTTACCGCAAATAGTTATATCATCTAAGTACGCAAATGTATCGTGCAAATACTCATCAGAAATAAAATCATTCATAATTCTTTGAAAAGCTGCAACACCGTTTGTTACTACAAGAGGAATGCGGCGAAATTGATAAAGTCTGTTATTTGCCTCGAATGCGGTATCTTGTTTATCTTCTTCTCGAAGGGGAACTTGGTGATACGTACTTTTTAGATCTGTCGTACTAAACACTCGATATTGTGCAATTTTGTTAACAGTTTAATCAATGCTGGGCAATGGATAAGGGTCCAAGTTAGTAAATCTGTTAACCCTAGAAAGACCGAGATTTTTCCTTCAAGAAAGACCATACCGGTCAATTGACCCTTTAGCGTTTAGAAGCGTAGAAAGACCTGTAGCCGATCCACCGTGTCCTCAATATTTTAATAAACTGATTTTTCTTGATGTCATCGATGCGAGAAGCATCAAGGTGACCACCGGTACCATATTTATTAATATCACCCGACTGGTAGTCGAGCTTGCTATGCTTCATAATTAGCTGTGTGTTATTACTAAATGTGGAAGAGAGCCCAGAAATTATTCATTTTTCTTACATTTTTGCAGCTTTTTATATGTTAATGCGGTTTTATTTTTATTTGGTGCCTTGTTATTCTTTTTCACAACGTGGTAGTTGCACAAATTGTGACATATCAGTGAGAATAGCGTGCTCTTCTGTTTCATGCAGGCTACTGATAAAATCGATTACTATAAAAGGGCTCCTTGCAGCAGCTATTGTTATAAAATAATAGGCTGCAGCATATCTAATCAGGAAGGCGGTTCACATTTCACTGTTTAGTGTAGCAGCTGCAATTTTACCTTTATATTTGCTTCATCTTGAGAAAGTCACCTTGTTTTGCAGCTCAGACTAAATGATAATGGCTAATAAATCTGGTAAAGGCAATGATTATAGTAATGTAAAGGAAGTGCTGGATATGCTACGCTCTGATGAAGATTGCGACGAAGAGAATTTTGCGGAACCAAAGCCAAAATTACAAGAGCAAGAGTCAGACAGACAAAATGATGGACAAGAACTGGAAGATCGTGACACTGAATTATCTTCTCTTCCTTCGAATGAAGATTTACAAAGACCCAGTGTACCACAACAAAGTAACGCATTTAGCAGAGATGATAAAATATGGAACAGAGAACCTCCATGTACAACAGGACGTCAAGGAAAATAATGTTACAAGTAGGAAACCAGGCACAAAGCGATTTATACTTGCTCCTGTAAATGATGAAAAAGATGTGTTTCAAGAGCTTTGGGGACATCAGATTTTTGAAAATATAATGCATTTTATTCTTGCTGAAGCGCAACGGCAAGGAGATGAAGGATTTTCTTTATCCAAGGATGAGCTTACCGCATTTTTGGGCCAGTGCATGCTGAAAGGGAAAGACGAACCCATATTCAATCTCTTGAATGAGGAATGCAAGCGTCTTATCTTTCAAGAAACTATGAGTAGAAATAAATTCAAATCTATACTACTCCACATTCATTTTCATGATAAACACTCACGAAGTCTTTGACGACGGACTGACAAGTTAGCTGCTATAAGAGAATTCTGGGATTCCATTTTGGATAACTGCCAGAAGTCATTATTTTCTTATGCAAATGTCACAATTGATGAGCAACTTTTCCCGTGTATAGCAACGTATATAATCCTAGCAGACACCTGATAATTTACTGTGGTGTTAGACTCTAATAAACATATTTTCCAATAAAAATATTCTTTGTTTTAGAAGTCCTTTTACACAATGCACGCCACAAAAACCGGCAAAATTTGGAATCAAGTTTTGGATGGTGTGTGATACCACGACCTGCTTTGTACCACGGGCGTTTCTTTATGTTGGTAGAGAAGAAAGAGAAGTTGGACTCGGGAGCATGAGACCTTGTCTTTGATGGAACCGTACAAGAAGAAGGAACTCAGTGTAACCACTGACAACTTTTTCACATCCTTGAGTTTAGCCAGAAGACTTTTGCAAAGCAACATTACGATACTAGGTACCACCAGAGCACATCGAGGTGAAATTCTATCTGAAGCAAAACTAGGAAAAAATGCAATTAGTGTTCATCTGCGTTTGCATTTACGCCACCAGAAGAAAGTATAATGCTTCTTAGCTGCAAAGCCAAGAAAAGTAAAGTAGTGTATTTGCTTTCTTCCAGCCATGAAACAACAACTCTCGATGATGGAAAACAAAAAAGCTACAAGCAATTTTAATTACAATGCAACCAAAGGAGGAGTAGACACAGCTGATAAAATGTTTCGTGCATATTCAACAAAAGCGGCATCCCGACGATGGCTTCTTGAGGCCTTCTTCAATCTGGTGGATATCACGGCAGTGGACAATGGACACATACATTTTATGTGCAGATATATCGATACCAAACCGTTCAAGACGTAGGCCCTACTTTTTTCATGAAACTCGGTGAAAGTCTTTGCTCCGCAGAGAGGAGTAGGCGGCAGAAAGTGCCACATACTGTATATTACGCTTCAAGCATATACGCCAAGAAGAGGATGAGGATTTACCCCCTTCCAAACGAACCAAATGTCGGATGTGTCAGTCAAATAGAACAAAAATCAAGTTTGCCAATTGTTACTTTTTGTTTGTGGGAAATGCTCTGCTCCAGTTTGTCACAATTGCTCGAATGCAAAGGAAATTGAGGAAGGGATCAATTGATCCGTATAGTCGTTTATAGTAAACTGGGCCATAACACCTTGTTACATGTATTTTGTTTCTGAGAATGTGATTTTTTTGAGTTCTTTTATGCAAAAAAATAAAAGTCAAAGAAGATCAACTCGATGTTCGGAGAAATATGGTAGTAATCAGAAAAACAAAAATGAAAAGGGGTCAATTGACCCGTTTGTTCTTTCTAGGGTTAATAGTTTGGGAATAATCCATGACTAACCTTTTCTTTTGCCGTTCATTCTTGGTGACAACTACCTGGGTTCGCCACGGCGAATCGCTCGGTACTATAATGCCTTCGTCAAGCAGTCTCTTGGTTTTGTTTTTGATAAATTCTTGATCCTCCTGGCTGTATCTACGTGATTTTGTGGCAATTGGTTTACAGTCTTGCGATAGACGCTAAAACAGAGAAGGGGGAAACACGGCGAGTGCTGTGAGATTGCTAATTTTTGGACAACGACTGCAATCTCACGCAATCCTGTGTTTTTGCATTAGTCTTCTATCATAGAAGATGGCACTCGAGATAAGAGCAATACCGAATTCATTTCAGTGCCCCTGCGGTTCTGCAATCTAGTCAGACCAGATTCGATGTCGTTAACCACTACACGTTATCCAATTCCAGTTGTATTCTCGTTGCTATTGCGTTCTTATTTTATCTGAAACATAAAAGCGAATTCAAAATTGAGAAGCCTAAAATATTAGTGAATTATCGCAATCACTCACCAGTTTGTATCTGCATTTCGCAGGTCCTCTGCCACGCTTTGCTCCACCATATCGCTAATCACACTTATCAATTCATTTTGTATTTTTCATGAAGTGTATTTTGCATTTGCAGGGACAGATTAATAGGCATTCGCTAACTTTCCGTAAATTTTCATAGTATATTCAAACAGATTTATGAAAAAGCCGGTGTCTCGCAAGCTCAATTCATCTGTTGCAATAAATGCATGATATTCATAATAGAAGAAACGTAATGTGTGTTACGCTGCAATTGTTCCTCATTCATTAAAGCAGAAATAGTCTGGCCCGTTCTTAAGCGTTGCCTATGTTCTTCCCTCATCAGTATTGCAGACGTATGTGCAGCAGCTGTTGAACTATGCTGAAGAAAGCCTATGCGCCTACTTCCAAATGCTCTTTTCCAATTTTTATATCGTTCCTTCGTAAAAACGTTTTTTTGCTCCGGTTAGAAATTTTCCGCAAGGAAAGCAGTATGCACCATCTTTTCGTACAGAGTACTCCAGCCAAGATAAATTGTGATACCAACAATCGCGGAAAGAGCGGTTGTATTTATCCTTCGGATAGCTATGTAGTTTTGGCCTGGAAGGAGCGTCTTCTTGCAGATCATCCGGTAAATTAGGCTTACCATACGTCCTCTTTTTGGAAAACATGTTCTCCTTTTTATCAAAAAATATTTTGTCCTCCGAGGACATTAATGAATGCCCAGATGTCCTCTTTTTCGGCAATTTGAACAGTGAAAACATGTCCAATGATGCTTACCAGAAAATTTTGGTTTTAGCACAAACTACGGCCAACAGACGTGATGATCTTTTTTTTGCTCTTCACTTGATTTTGGGTGAAAAATTAGATCTTTCCGGACGTGATGGCCTTCAAAGAACCTGTCCTCTTCGTAGTGAAAATGTGGCAACTCTAGGTAAACCGTCCTGACGTCTTGGCGAAGAAAAATTTGCTTTCGCTAAGGTCGAGCTGCTGTTCGGTGTGCTTCGCGATGAGCACGAAGCCGCGTTGGAGGAAGATCTTGCAGAAGAAGGAATTTTGCTCACAAACTTGTCCATTCAGTTCTCCAATCAAGCAGTACTCCAAGAAAATAGACCTCGCCCAGCAAGGCCATGGCTAGGGACGAAATTTTTGCTATGTTGCATTATGACATCATAGATAAAACCGAAGAAAAGCTTTTTTCTTTTCTAGTTCGAAACATTCGTTGATAAAAAATATACCAAGCCATTCTCCATTGGGAAGAATTTAATTCAACTTTAACGCATTGCTGCGAAATTTTCGGGAAGTCGAAATCCGCACACTTTGCTGTAGTTTACCGAGAAAGTAGAGTTTTCTTCCAAACCGCAGGGGCACTGATTACAGTGATTAGATTAGTATCTACCCCTATAAGTTCTCTTTTTCGTATCTTCATTGTGCACAAGTTCTGTATTAACACAAAACAAAAACAAAAAAGAATAGAAACGAAGTGTCGACGTAGGACAATGCCAAGTTGCATAATTATACAGCAACGGTAAAGGGCATCGAACTTTTAACTTAACGACCAAGAGCCGAATGCTTTACTGCCACGCCACTCAGAATCCCACTTTTTCCTCCGCAATTGGACAGTCGCTCACAAACAAGAGTGCAATGCGAAACAAAATTGATTTTTTTATGCTTAATCATTTATCATATCAGTGACTGAGATGACACCGAAACCGAGCAAACATACAGCCTACAGACCTATAGGCTTCCATTGGTTTCTGTTTGAGGACAAGAAAAAAACACCATATTAAACTAAGCGAGCTTGCTAGTAATGCGAATTTTTTAAGAACGTGTGTTCGCTTATTTCAGTTTATCTTTTATGCAAACAACATGAATTCAATCGCGCGACACTTTAACTACCGGTAGTCATTAACTAAGCAAAAATCAGGGCAAAAATTTTACCTCTTCCCTCCTAGTTGTGGGTCTTGAAGACAGTAATACGTAAAAGTGGAATGAATTTTTGATGCGCTTATGTGTATGATAAAAAAGATTAATACCCCAGTTGCGGATTATACAAGGAGTACTTTGAATAATTTTCTATAACACATTTAGCGGATATTTACCAACTTTTGCCGAGTTTTCCGCATAATGAATATGAATATAAATAACTGATTTTCTTTAAGGGGGTGAAAAAATTTTCAGGGAAGGCGTAGCTTCCCGTGCCCCCCTGGCTGCGGCCCTGGTTTACACACATTGTTTACGTTCTATAATGGGCCGCTTTTCCTGACTTACAATATTGCACTGTGCTGCTTCTTGCGCCCCATGCCTTCGCTGCTTGCTTGCACCGGAACCATTGGTAGAGGCTGCATTATCTTTTGACCAGATGCTTAAATCACTGTATGAGTTTGATTTGGGGGGAATGTTAATTTTCTGCATGTACCTGATTTCAGTAGCTGTTTTGAGCCTTGTGTCAAAAATGAAGTTTGAACATCAGGTGACACATTTGAATCATTTACTTCGTTGACTTGATGCGGAAGATCAGTGGTGATTCAAGCTGAGAGCGCTGAATTGCAAACCTGCAATTCTTTGTTTCATGTCCTAGAGTCCATCATCTAAAGCAATAAACGCGACGGCCACGACCAAAGCACTCATTTTGTGACGTGGACTCCATGCTCGAACATTCAACTGCTCTATGGCCTCTACCTTCGCACACACAGCTCCTCATGTGGCGCTATTTTCAGTTCCAAACAGGGCTTCGGAGCTAGGAGCCGTAGCCCCGGAGCAGGTGGTTTTAGGGAGGAGCCGGAGCTGGAGCCGGAGCTCTATTTAAAATTTAGAAAGAGCTGGAGCCGGAGCCGGAGCAACTTTTTTCAAAGCTAGCTCCAGCTCCATGTCAACGTCTGAGATGCTACTGCTAGATTTAATTCTAGATTATCCAGTAAATTATAGCGAAGTGACATTCAGCCACTTCAACAAACTTCTTTTTTTGTTTTTATTTCACAAACTTCAACACCAACCCTTTTCAATAGTGAAGATTTTCTCTCCTACGCCACCTTTTATAACTTGTCCATGTGGTTGTTGAAGCTGTTTGTTTAGGCCAGTGGTTCCCAACCAGGGGTCCGCGAGTGCATTGCAATTTGACAAAATTATTCAACAATATTCAGTAAATATCGTGTTAATGTAGGCACTAGGCAGCAACTTGTACTTACGAAAATAATGTAGCGCAGTAGGCTAACTTGTTTCTGTATTTGACTACATACACTCAGTAATCAGTAAATCACTACCAGCATCTTTTTGCTGATTGTGACGTTTATCCAAAGTTATGTATTTTAGATTTGTGTTTTATTTCTTTTTTATGTAGTATTGCATTTGTATTCAGTTTTTATGAGCATTTTACTCAAGTCTGTTTTGCAGTAAACACTTTCATTTCGTTGATTGTTCTGCGTTTCGTTTTGCAGTGGTAAATGTTAAAAAGTCATACATTGTTTAAATGCATGTAAACCTCTATGTTAGATGTACAGTACTTCAACTGGAGCCGCAGTAAAAAAAGCTCCGGAGTCGGAGCTGGAGCAACATTTTTATAGAAGAGTGCTCCGGAGCCGGAGCTGTAGCTCCATTTTTATAAATGACAGCTCCGGAGCTGGAGCCGGAGCAGCATCAGATTTATGGCTGCTCCGAAGCCCTGGTTCCAAAAAAGTTAATCTTATCCTGTCTGGCATCTTGCTTTGCCACGGCGCTTTCGTGGACAACTTCTTACCGCAAGCATTAAGATACTGCTCTACTAGCTGCGCCTGCTCCTCCGGATGATTAGACCTTCACTCCTTCAAGAACACAGAAACATCTTTTGAGTAAGCTGCTTCCGCAGAAACAGTTGGTAAGCAGCTGCTCTCGTTTCATCAACTTTGAAATCAGACAAAGAAAATTTTTCATTTTTCCACAAAAACGAAAGAAAATAATGTAGCAGCAAAAATAAAACATCGTACGGTACGGAGCAACGTGGACCAAGAAGCAGCGAAAAGCTCTAAAAAGATTTATCTATTCCAGCTAGTTCGATTCACTTGTTAAAATAATTAGAGGTTCTTACGATGAATTGACTAGGGGTTTATGTCCCTCTGGCGTAGACCCTTTAAATCTCTCGGAGTTACCCATGTTTCTGTAGAAGAGCTTTTCGTAGCCAATCATAATTCAGTGCGTAAACGAAATTAATAATTCACCTACGTCCTACGGTGATACGACTCTACTTCGGTACAAACTTTGCAACTTCAGCAAACAATCCACTCACCCAACTCTTGCCGACACTACGGCGCAATACCGGTACGCTGAAGAACTAGAGCTAAACCCTCCGACACTCAATTAAAGTGCACTTGAAAGCAAAAATAGCTCGAGTAATAAATAATTTTGGTCCTTTCCGAAAATATTACAATTAAACACGATCGTTATGCTAGTTCGCTGATGAAAGAAGCAGTATGACGAGATTAAAAAGCAATGCATCACAAGCAGCGAGTGAAATAATGATCACATGACGACATTGTCAATTATTAGCGAACGTTACCGAATTTACTAAAAACATGGCTGTCGCGGTGATTAGTTATGTCGTTAGAGTAAGACTATACTGGTTGCTTCTTTATCTTTACGCTGCATTTCGCTTATTGAGTACGTCACTCTTTTTAATCTCCTTAGAGTCTTTTTTAATCTCCTTAGAGTCTTTTTATTCTCATGGTCATTTTTTCGAATGCTTTATCTTCATTCGACATGGGCAGCTTGACTTCGATAACCGTGAAATGGTTTTTCGCTGTCCAGTTTGCTGCTGCATGGTTGCCAATCTACTATCCTACATGCTTGTTTTTCATTAATTTGTATTAGCAATGTGGAACTGTGTCGGCGCAAACGAATAAAGGTGATTGGTTGATTGATAGAGAGCCAGTTCGCTCATTCCATAATAGCTCGCATGAACTTCAGAACTCAATTTATGGAATTTTTGAATAAATTAGTTCCAAAAATTGGAGCCAGTAATATTTGCATTTTCTAATATTTTCGAGACGTTTCGATGTATGCTTAAATCAGTGGCGTACGCAGGATTTTTCAATGGGGGGTAATTTACTGACGTCACATCATGATGACGTAAAATACTACGTTATCACGATGTGACGTCACTGGCAGTGTCAATTTAGATTTTCAACATTTATAATAATTTTTCATCAAACCGGACGGTTATAGCGTAGTGTTAAAGATGTCGCTATCGATGCGGAAGATTTGGGGATCGATTCCCAGGCCGATAAATCGAACACAGAGTAACCAACGGCTCGCCAACGCTGCGACGTTTCTTTGGAGCTGTGTTGCCCAAACGCTAAGACGCGCCACTCGCTACCACGCTTCGGTTCTCGCAACCACGCTTCGGACCCCGCCACTCGCTACCAGGCTTCGGTACTACAGCGAGTTTAACGATACGAGTACAGTGAAGACTTAATTTGATTAAAAGAAAAATTGTGTGCAGCACAGCTACTGCAGAGACACCGTATTTAAGGAAACTCCTACTTACCAACTGCTTCACAGCAGCAGCATCAATAACAAAAATGCAGTTCAAGCAAAACACATCAGAAAAGTCGGACTACCGGTATTGTTGCATATCGCATCGTAATGAAAGTTTCTTGAGATTATATTAGGAAGTTGGACAAAACAGAAAAAAACATGATAGCAATTTCGGCAAGTTTCGCACGAAGAAACGTCGGTTTGTTTCAAGACGAAGAAAGATTTTATTTTTTCTGCAATCGTCAAGGGAGGTTGACTCTAGGCCCTCTCCCTTGCATACGCCACTGGGGGTCATCTCCGCGATTTAGCGACTGGGGAACACAAAAACGTCGCAGCGGTGGCGAGCTGTTGGCGACTCTGTGCCGATTTGACCGGCCCGGGAATCAAGCCCCAGACCTTCAGCACCAATAGTCTGTGCGCTTGACCACTAAGCTAACGGCCGGTACCGGCCCAGAAATTGAACCCAAATCTTCCCGTGCCCATAGCGATGTCTTTGGTTAACTCCAACTGGCTGGTTTGGTTAACTCAAAATTATGATATCGCAAGCGGAATATCTGCCTCCTTTGCAACCATTCTCTTCCAAGAATACTTCCTGCGCTGGAACGTTGTGTTGTCCAGCCGTTATAGCCGTTGACAACAATCGCTTCATGACATCACAACACGACTTCAGCTTTAACAATACCCATTGACTTTGTCCTGGCTCGCATTTTGCGTCAGTCAGTGATTCAAGCGCAACGCACCAGAAAAGTTTGACTACTGGAATTATTGCATCACAACAAAAATTTCTCGAGATTAATTAACCCCCGTGCGTACGCCACTGGCTTAAACCACTGTCAATCTAAAATATCAAACAGCGATAAACTGTTAAGTGAACGACACAGCATTGTACAGGGTAAGCGACATGAAGCAGAGCAGGGCATGTTCCTGCGCAAAATGGAGTTGGGGGCAGAATAAAACTTTGTTTAGAATTCGGCACACGAATAGAATTTTTGAATGTTTGCTGCATGGTGGACGAATCTATTCGCTGTCGCAGGCCGCTTGAATCGAACTAGCTGTGCAAGCAAGCCGCAAAACTTTTTTGGTCGTCTTGGGAAATCATTTCAATAATTGAAAGCAAAAATTGCCGTTAGCAAAGACGTGGCCAGAAACGTTTTCAGTAGGTGGCGCCAAATTAAACAAAAATTTGAGACCCACCTTCCTCTGGCGTTTGGAAGCGGCAGAATAAATTGGAAGGAAACTGGGGGTACGAGACATACTCTACCGGAAACGTTTTTGAAAATTTACGTATGGTAATTGCAATTTCAAAATTTCTCAAACAACTTTTTGAGGCAAATTTTTCTTCAAAAATTTTGCCCTTAAGTATGAGTCTTTCGTCAAATGTAGAGCATTTTTGTTGGAGTATTTTTGATTTACATGTGCTTTAAGGCACAGGCATATTACAGTATCACCAAAGAGTTTCGAGTTTATAAAAAAAAACGTGTATCTGCTCCTATAATTGGTTGCTGGTTTCACTTTCAAAATTTTACCGAAATGGTTGTCCAAAATTTGTTAACCTTTGCCACAAGTTGATTAATCTTTGCAATTTTAGAGCCTACTGTAACAAAAAACTCCGAGGTCATCCATAATTTCCCATAATTTCAACAACTGCACACTTTGCATTATCAGAAAATACAAGATTTGGGGCACAACAGGGCATTACGGGATTGAATAGCTTAAACGCCATTTTTTAAGGCAAGTTTTTCAAAATAACAACAGCACAAAAATAAGTTGCAAACCCAAATAAACTGCACTGAAGTAGTCTATATTAAATTTATTCTGAAAGACAGGCCCGTAACTAGACGGGGGCCAGGACCCCCTGTCAAAATTTTGGCCCTCTCCTGTCAGATATAGGCTACTTTGCTTGCTTCTTAATCTAATTACCTGCTACGATACAGTGCTAAAAATGTGCATGAGCAACCCACATACCCTCAGTACACAGTGGTGGGTCTATTCAAGTAAAAGCCGCTGTGTCATAAAGGTCCACTCTTTCACAACCGGGAAGAGCGAGACTGAGTAATTAAATAATCAGAGCAGCTTCATGACGACCGGGTTATTCTTGGGTAGACCCGCAGTATATTTGCAAATGAGCCGGGTATAGTTAGCACTTAAAAAGAGAAATTAAAACGAGTGTGGAATTGGCGGACCCTAGGTTTATCGACGTTCGTATTCTTCACCCACTCGGTGGTCTACAAAGTAAATGAACGGAGACTTCCAATGACTCTGTTGGTTGTGGCCATAATTGCTTTAAAGACGCACTATAACTTACTCGGATTACAGTAGCATAGAATAAAAAATATAGCGTTTGAGGTCTGTAATATTTTACTGTCAACCAAATGAAACAGAAAGCTTAGTTTGATCATAGACTGTTATATCTATTCAATACTTGTCAAATCAGAGCTTTATATTTGTAGAATAGCAAAAAACATTGTGCCGCAATTATCTACTAGTCGGACACAAAAAAAATAGATAAATAAAATAAAATGATTAATTTGCACCAGACGGGATACGTTTCGACTATTAAATAAAGTCTCTTCAGTGGTGCTTAAAACTTCAAATCCATGAAGTAAATCCATCAACATACAATGCATTCTACCTAGCACCTTTAAAGGTTACTTCTATATCAAACTCAAGTTTTTGGTCTCAAACAACGATACCCAATGAAAGAACCTATAACCACTAACCCACAACTAAGTTCCCGGTAGCCTAACTAGCCCACATCACTAGAAGCCCCTATGGCAACCCACTCATTTGCAGCTGCAGACGCGTTTCGACCTTATTATGGTCTCATCAGTGCAGCATAGCAACCTCCCACCTTCCTGAAAAAAAAATTCTAACCTTCAAAAGAACTACACGCTCCAAATCTAAGCCTCTGCTCGCTCTGCTCAAGGTAGAAAATTTGAAATAAAACCTTCAAGAAAATAATACAGGCTGGATAATGATGTCACAGATTTCCTGTAAACAATCAAGGATTGTGACGTCATGCTGATGTTGCAGTACAGTCAATCTTCATTAAACGAATTGCTGAATTCAGATAGGCATGTGGACCATGACAGGCACTTGCAAAGCCAGCCAACGTCAGAGGGCGCTTACACTATGCTTTCTCTAAAAATTCCTCAGATCCTTGTGGACCGTGACAGGCACTTGCATAGCCAGCCATCGTCAGAGGGCGCTTACACGAAGGAACCTTGGAACAATCCATCTAAAGAAGGCATGGATCTGTGGATGTAGCCACGCGATTGTAGTTGAATGGAGCTACTGTCTTCTTGCGGTCCAAGGTTTTACGCTTCGACCTTTTTACAGCAAGAAA